>CM055095.1:67317939-67748318 GCA_029204225.1 Diphasiastrum complanatum | reverse complement strand
ACTGCATTTTTCACAAAAGACACCAAGATTTTCATGATCCCTGGGCAGATAACTTGATGCATATCAAGATTCATGTAACCTATGCTGAATCCATGATTTATGTACCCATGCTGAATCAATCTGGTGGCCCACAAGATTGGAAAGTTAATCAGTCCAATACCTTTTGAAACTTTTCGAGCTTTTCCCCTTTTATATAACCATTTGCAACAACAGAAATGATCGAGCATTTGCAAAGAAAGTTGATACATATATCCATGTAACAAAGAATCTTGATTCTAAGACCTCCCAATAAACTTGAATCGAAATATTTAAGACATCTCTTTTGAAAAGAGAATTGGTTCGTCCCATGTCTTATTCAAAATTTTGAAAAAAGAATAGAGTTTTCCCAAATAGTTTTGCAGGAGGATATGAATTGTTAAAAAAATTGAGTCAATTCGAATTGTAATCAATCCAAATCAACTTGTGGCCATGCTTATATCAGCTTGAATTTCTTGTACTAGCTAGCTCAGTTCTGTAACAATCACCAATAATCTCCACATGTACACATCCCATTCTGGAAATGATGGAAGCGATATGTATCTCTAACAACTATTTCTCTATTCACGATTTTTGAAACGAACTTGGCTGCCATATGGCAGTCACTACACCTATGCGAAGATTTTTTATGATGCACAAAGGTGCTCCATCAGGTGTACTTATTATCCCAAATTGCCATGGCTAGCTTCTCGCTGTGGTAACCAAGCATATACTCCTTGTCATCTGCTTGTACATCCTGCAGCACTAGCTTGGTGTCAGGCACATATCCTGCAATTTTCATTTGCTTGGTTAAAACTCTTTAGTTTAGCATAGATCTCTTTTGTTTGTGGATGGGTTCTATCGTTTACAACAAATTCATGGACCGTCTGATTAACCTCAATTGAGCTCTGACCTGGCTCCTTTCTGACACCTTTATCTGCCATCAGTTTTCTGACCTTCACTACATCATCCCACCTACCAGCTTCAGCATTATATTCGATAGAACTACATAGGCTGCAGCATTCAGTGAATCTAACTCGAGAAGACGGTCTGCAGCATGTTGTCCTCGCTCCACATCCCCATGAATTCTGCATACACCAAGTAAGGTCATCCACACCATAGCATCGGGTTTGAAAGGCATTTTTTGGAGTAGAGTTTCAGCTTCATCTAACTGCCCTGACCTACCAAGAAGATCAATTATGCATCTAAAATGATCCAATGTGGGCTGAACACCATAATTTGCTCCCACACACAAAAAGTATTGATAACCCTCATCAACCAGTCCTGCATGGTTGCAGGCAGAGAGAATGCTGACAAAAGTGACATGGTTGGGCTTAATTCCTTCCCACTGCATTTGTTGAAAGGAGTTAATGGCACCAGTACAACACGCATGTTGTGCATATGCGGTAATGATGCCATTCCATGAAATTACATCACGTCGAGGCAGCTTTTCAAACATTGTTTGTGCCATCTCAAGTGTCCCACCTTTTCCATACATGTTGACAAGGGCATTGCCTACAACAATGTCTCCCTCATATCCTTGTTCAATGACTTGCATATGAAAGTGCTTGCCCTCTGCAAGAGCTGCTATATCAGCACATGCATCAATGAGACTCACGAAAGTGACCCTGTCTGGCTCCAAACCTGCACTCTTCATATGATGGAAAAAGTGCAGAGCCTCTCTGCCATGCCCAGCATGCGCATATGCTGCAATCATAGCATTCCAGGCTACTATATCACGATGTGGCAATATGTTAAAAGCATTCAATGCATCGTCAAGGCCTCTGCATTTCCCATACATGTTCACTATAGCAGTCCCTACAATAACATTAGACTCCAATCCAGCATCTGCAACAAGGGCATGGATTTGCTTCGCCTGATCTAGATCTGATAGATTTGAGCAAGCACTAAGGACGTTCACAAAAGTGATTTTATCTGGCTCCACTCCATCATGTTGCATTTTCCGGAATAGCTGCAGTGCTTCCCTCCAACGGCCATGCTGTGTGTGAAGCCCAATCAAGGCATTCCATAAAGATACTTCTCTCTGTGGGAGTTGGTTAAAGATCTTACATGCATCTCGCAAATTTCCAGACTGACCATAAACATCGAGCATATTTAAAACTGTGACTCGGTCTGGCGTTATATGTTGCTGTTGCATCAAATCGTACAGTTGAATGGCACCTTTGCCATTGCCATTCTGAAAGTACGCCGATATCATGCAATTCCAGGAAATGACATTCCGAACAGGCATTTTTTCAAACATCCTGCGAGCGTCCTCAAGACTTCCACATTTGCCATACATGTTGACAAGAGCAGTTCCAACAACAACATCTTCCTCAAATAGATTTTCAATAATTTGCAAATGCACTAGTTTACCCTCTGCTAAGTCTGTTGGACTAGAATAAGCACTGAGAAGGCTAATGTAAGTGATTTTATTAGGCTTTAATCCTTCCTGCTTCATCTGCTCAAATATTAGCAGAGCTTGTTTGCGCTGACCAAGCTTGGCATATGCGGAGATCATTGCATTCCACGAAACCATATCCCGCTTGGACAGAGTGTCAAATATCTTCCTAGAATCGTCTATGCTACCGCACTTGCTGTACATTTTGACAAGCATGTTACCAACCACGATATCTAAATTGAAACCATCCTTAACAATTAGGTCATGGATCATCTTACCTTCTGCAAGTGCTGATGGGTTTGCACATGCATTTAGGGCAGCCAGTAAGGTGATCTTGTCGGGCTTCACACCTTCACATCTCATCTGGTGAAAAAGCTGCAAAGCCTGCTTGTCAAACCCGTGCTGCGCATACGCACCGATCATGACGGTCCACGAGTAGGCATTGCGAGGATCAATTCTGTCAAAAAGTGCCCTTGCCTGCTTCAGATCGCCACATCTTCCATACATTTGAACAAGAAGGTTTTGAATGAATCTCTGTGGCTTGGATGTGTTTCTCAGAATGTGCTGATGAACAAGTATTCCTTCAGGGAGCGCCTTCGTCTTGCCGCATTCTTTAATAAGCCGCGCAAAAGTATCCCAATCAGCATAAAAGCCCTCTTCATTAAGCTGATCCAAGGCCTTCTTCAGCTGCCCCTGCTTAGGGATCACTCTCACCGCATTCTTCTTTGCAACTTCCTCGACAGCAAGAGCAATGCTAGAAAAGTATCCAACTCTCCCAAAAAAACGTGCCATACCTCCACAATATGAATAAAAGAGAGGATTTCAAAAACAAAAGAGTGAATCCTGAGCTTTCTTCACAACAAACAGCCCTGATTTTCGGCATCCCTAATACTGTAGCATGAAGTATCCAACAGATGCAATTTCAAAACCCACATGGGGATCAACAGACAGACGTGGCTGGATTTCACCAATTCATAATTCATTTGCAAATAAGAGAAATCATGCTCCAATGCTTCCTCACTCAACGATGGCCAGAGTGGTTGATGCCGTCATGGTCCACGAGCAATTATCTCGCAGAATTCGCTCTCTGTGTGCGGCAAGCTGCTTTCGTCCTTCATTTTCCTCGTCCTTCTTCTTCTTCTTCTTCTTCTTCTTCTTCTCCTCCATCTCCATTTCCTTGGAAGCCTTCCCTCCTTTCCTTTTGCTTTATTTACGTCTAAAAGCTTGAGAAGAGATTAGGGCTTAGTGGCATGAGGGAGGCCATTTGGACTGAGCAAAGGTAAAACCTCCAATGGAGTGCATTATATGGCTTATTCAAAAATCAAGAAAATTTCTAGCCAAAAACCAACTCTAATCACTCCAATCACGCTTTCCCAAATTCAAGCTTTCCATTAGCCATAGTATTGACTATCATTCACATTCAATTGGCAATTAAGTTATGTTGACGTATGAAGTTGCTTTTCCTCCCCCCCCCGATAGGAGATCACCTGCAGATGTCCCCAACCTCCCTCTTTGTCACATGTTGTTAATCCAAGCAGTAGCCCTGGTTGTCCCCGTGCAAACAAACATTAGAGACTAGCTTGGGCTCTTTCATTCTTTGGGTACTTCACAAGATACACCCACAAATGTTGCTTGCCTTCCTTTCCTAATCATTAATCATATTACTGTTCATCAACAATCAGTATACCACATCTATCTCTGCCACATTGCCACCTTTGTTCTTCCTATGTTTGTAAACCTTGAAGTCAGACAGTCAAGAAGAGAGCGTTGAATTGTAAATTAAAAAGACACCATAATGAGCTTGCAATTAACAATTGTCAGATCAAAAAACTGACACATATAGACTCAGACACAAAAGCTCTACTCTTGCAAAGCAACCACAAAATGTACTTCACTACTTTTAATCAAAATAATAATTACAACCTAAGTACTAGTTAGGGCTCAATAGGTAACAACTCATCATTCTAGGAACCTAGGGAGAGAAACATAAACCATAAAAGAAATGATTAAGGATTGCATTATTAACGTTTCCAAAAACCTACTAACAACATTCATGAAACATGCTTCCATGATAGCATACCCACTAAGCATAGAGATATATTACATCTAAGCACCACAAGCACAATAAAAAAAAAAGTAGTCCTTTTCTCACAAATTAAGCCAACTGTAGTATTGTACTGTATAGTGAACCACATTCACATCCCTAGATTTCAGCTTTTCACATTGTAAATGATATTTTACTTTGAAATGTTTTGTTCTTGCATGCAATACTAGGTTCTTCACTAACTATATTTCACTTTGGCTATGACAGTACTTTGTGTTTGTTTCATACCAATATCACTTAATAGCTACCATAGCCAAACAGTGTCTTGAGTTGTTGAACTTAATGCTTTATACTTAGCTTCAATGGTCAAAAGAGATACAATATCTTGCTTTTTACTAGACCTCAAAAAACAACCATTACTGAAATTGAAAGTATATCATGTGGTTCATCTCTATTATCTATGTTACCAGCCCAGTCATCATCAATGTGACCATGTAATTTAGGTGAATCATGTTGTATCCTGTAAATCAAACCAAGATCAGGTGCCTTTTACATATCTCAAGATTCTTTTTGAGGCCTCCAATAATCCAATGTAGGTGTCGCCATAAATTGGCTAATCAAACTCACAAAATAACAGATATCAAGATGTGTGGTGGTAATATATCTTAGACTTCCAACTAGCCGACGAAATAAAGTAGCGTCAACTGGACCACTATAATCAAAGCATGATAATTTCCTACCAATCTCACATGGTGTAGTAGACAACTTACAATCAAACATGTGAAACCTTTTTAGAGTTTCATGAACATACTTGCTTCGACAAAGTTTGATATTGCCATTCCTCTACTCCCAAGCAATAGTGCATAAGATCAAGATCCATCGTTTCAAACTAATTGTTTAGATCAGCCTTTATAGTATTGATGAGATTTTCATCATTTCCAGTAATAATGATATCATTGACATACAATACAACCAAAGCAATATTATCATCACTCATAAAACATATGCAGAAACAAAACGTTTCTATTACCAAAGCTTTGCTAGCTTTCAGCCCTTACTCTGATGAAAAGACACGAAGCGAAAATGTTCGTGAATGCGAAAGTCAAAAGGCACGAAGCGAAAATGTTTGCGAACACCCTGACGAAAAGACACGAACGCGAAAAATTCACGAAAGAATTTTTTCGCAATACAGCGGGAGAAAGTCAGACGGCGCGAAAGTCAAATGACTCGAAGCGACACGAAAATATTCGCGACACCTTTTCGACCCTCACGCTCCAAAAAAAAGATCAGCAAGATCATGCAAGTACCAAGAAGTACAGATATCTGATTTGATATCATGACATCAGCAGATGCACTCTAAGTTGTGGCTAATCTGCCACTCTTGTAAATTTGTGATTAGTTGTAGATATTTAATCACTCTAATCTAGAAGTTACACGACGCGACTATATACCTTCTGGTTGATGCATAATATAAGAAGTCTAATGCTAGTAAGCAAGATATACAGACGAAATACAGAATAGAAGTTCGCCTGTGCACGAGGCAAGTTTTGTAAGCAGGATCCACAGAGATCCAAGGAGTTCGCTAGTAAGTGAGACATTACTTGTGAGAGAGCGCCGCTTCTCTCATGCCAACGCGCTGTGTGGGTCTGTCATATAGCGCATGAAAAACGAGAAGATCAATAGATGATATTGTAGCTATTATGCACATATCACTCTTATCTTTGTCTGATCTTGTTGAATGAATTGTTGTCCACCTTCGCTTGTGTATCTCATTCACCCACTTTTATCAATTTCACACACTGGTTGAATTTTGTTGAATGTTGTGTTAATCAAAACCTAGATTAGTAGTGTCTGTCTACATTCTGGAGGATTGTATGAATGATACAGTTAGCAGTGACCAGCAATCATATCTGAAATCCATCTGAATTGTTTAACGTTCATGATTCAGTCGTTTCTCGATTCGCATCAATGGTATCAGAGCCGCCTTGTCATAGTCTGACATAGCCAAAAGGCTATCAGATGCAGGAGGCCAAACATTCAAATAAAATTCCATCAACAAGAGAACACACTTCAGAAGCAATGGATTCAATTAGCAACATCCAATCCAAGATATGTACAGTTTTGGATTCGTTAGGATCTAACTTTCTAGCATGGAAAGTTAAGACATCGCTGATACTAAAGGGTGAAGGTTTATTCCCCGGGGTGGATGGCACAGAGGAGATGCCTACAACATCAGGCAAAGAGCTACGCGAATGGAGGGAGAAAAATGACAAGGCACTAGCCTTGTTATCATCATCCATCAAAGGTAGTCTCATGCTTGACCTGGCTACACTCTCCAAGGCAAAGGAGATGTAGGATACACTACTCACGAAATTTCAAACAAAATAACGCAGTCAAATAATGATGCTAGAAGATCAGTTGACAAACCTGCAGTGGGACGGCAAAGATCTCACTTCCTTTGTAAGGAAGATGAAGGATCTATTCCTGTCACTACACAACCCTGTATTCGCGACACCTTTTTGACCCTCACGCTCCAAAAAAAAGATCAGCAAGATCATGCAAGTACCAAGAAGTACAAATATTTGATCTGATATCATGACATCAGCAGATGCACTCTAAGTCATGGCTAATTTGTCACTTTTGTAATTTGTGATTAGTTGTAGATTTTTAATCACTCTAGTCTAGAAGTTACACGACACGACTATATACCTTCTGGGTGATGCATAATATAACAAGTCTAATGCTAGTGAGCAAGATATACAAACAGAATACAGAATAGAAGTTTGCCTGTGCGCGAGACAAGTTTTGTAAGCAGGATCCACGGAGATCCAAGGAGTCCGCTAGTAAGCGAGACACTACTCGTGGTCTCTCACACCAACGCGCTATGTAGGTCTGTCATACAGTGCATGAAAAATGAGAAGATCAATAGATGATATTGTAGCTATTACGCACATATCACTCTTATCTTTGTCTGATCTTGTTGAATGAATTGATGTTTGCCTTCGCTTGTGTATCTCATTCACTCATTTTTATCAATTTCGCACACTGGTTGAATTTTGTTGAATGTTGTGTTAATCAAAACATAGATCAACACTGTCTGTCTACACTCTGGAGGATTGTAAAAATGATACAGTTGGCAGTGACCAGCAATCATATCTGAAATCCATCCGAATTGTTTAACGTTCGCGATTCAGTCGTTTCTCGATTCGCATCAACATATAGATTGGGATCAAAATTGGTTCTCATGACATTGTTGGAGAGAAAGTACACATGTGAACACCTCTTTAGGAGTCACATTGGAAACAACAATAGTGAAACTATGATTTTGCAAGAAAGTAGCATTATTACATGCCTCAGACCATTAGAAGTTTGGTAGATTCATTAGCTTCATCATTGATCTCACACTTTTGACAATCGTGCAATTCTTTCTTTCTGCAACTCCATTGTTGTGAGGAGTGTGTGCTCTTGTGTGATGGATTTCAGCAATACTTCAATCCCTACTCTAATCCAAATCCATTCAATTTGCCTACCAGGATTTGAAACTGTTGAAATATATGAAGAATTGATAGAGGTCGTGCTCTTGCAATCAATGTGCCATGTACACTCTCTAGAATTCTAATAGAATCTATTCCAAGGGAAATTGTGTTGTGTCATGCATTGTTTATTGAGCATTTTTGTTATCTCTGATTCTCAAATTTTAGATTTGAATGTTGAATTGCTTCAGATTGACCTTGCTTCCGCACAACAATAAATTTGTGTATGTCTATGAAATCAACTGTCTAGATCCTTATAATTTCAAAGTCTGGATCAGGTAGAACTCGACATTACTTTGGGCTTGAATATGATAGGCATATTATATTCCTACACAAAGAGATGGTTAATCTAATATAGACATTTGTAAAAAGGTCAAAAAGAACTTATGCCACATCATCAAATATCCGTACATATCAGAACCACAAGAGGATAAACAAGTTCTCTTACCAAAAATGCAGATTCTCGCATGATAGCGATATCTCACCTCAACAGTTTGTCTGTACATAGTAGTACCAAGAAAAACTAACATATATGATTTTGCTTTTGTTTGAAAATTTAGACTACTCTCTGTTGCTCAAATCCCATATCACAATCCAACAAAGTAAAAAGGTAAAATTATCACTTTTAATTTCAGAGAGAACATCTTACTCAATCAAGAAGCTCAAAACATCTACATTATTTACAACAATATTATCTTTTAATCTAAGGCTAGACTAGAATAACAATAATCCTAAACTCTGCGAAAAGCAATTAGCACCTGCAAGAACAAGACATCTAACATAGAAAAAAAAAATTGCAAAATGAGCCCACATTGCTAAAACTTCCTCACAAGGCTCCTCAAACTCATTCTCATGAAGACTCACAAGTATTCAAGAAGGTGAAATGCAAATTAGTGTGACAACATGACCAGAGAGGTTCTATTTATGTAAAACTTTCGATCTAAAAATGCTGATCATGGACTTTAGGAGTTGTGTACTCCTTTACACATAAAATTTTTGAGGGAATTTTCTCTTGCTTGTGGCGTGTGCTTTGTTTCTTGGCTACATGTTTTCTTTCATGCACATTGTTAACAACTTAAAAAATGAGCCAACCACACAAGTCAGATGATGGACAACATCGAAAAATTCTAATTATCTTGTTATTTTTCTCTCTAAAATTCTCTTACTAAGGCACGATTTCTTATAAGGCCTTTACATTATGGTTTACCACCCGCTCAATCCGTGGACCATGGATAGAACTAATGCCCACCGGTAGCCACCCCATATTTTGACAACCATACTAGTTTACTCAAAAGGAAGAGGGGAAAATCCTAGGCAAATAGATGAATATCTCAAGATGGGACAAATAAGGCCAAGTAAATCACCATGAGAAGTATCTACCCATTTATTGAGTTTGCCTATAATAGTAATAAACATTCAGCTATTGGTTATAGCCCGTTTATGCTTATCTATGGTTATGAACCTAGATTACCCATTTCAATTGAAACTCGAACGATAGATTTCCTACACAATATGCAAGAAATGCTTTGAATAGCACTTGAGAATGTCCAATGTGTTCAAGATAAGGGCAAACATTATGCCAATATGAAAAAATTACTTCTAGATTTTCAAGAAGGGATTGGGTATATTTGTGAATCTCGAAGGATTCAAACATAATGCATACTTGCAAGTATTACAAACTATCCACTAGATATAGGAGACAATATCAAATTCTAAAAAGTATAGGATCTTTGGCTTACCAACTAGACCTCCCAAAAGGAACTCAAGTACACCTTATATTTCACGTAAGTCGACTTAAGAAAGTCCTGCGTGCATCTTGGTTTTGGAGATCAATTGGACCTATTAGAGGAATCATCAAGTGTGACCTAACTTGAACCTGATAAGACCCTTGGCTTCTTTGTATCAATCATCTAGTTTGGATCTTTGGAGTTGGTCTTGACACTTGGAATCCAAGCAAACTATGTTCTTTGAATGTTGACCTAACTATGTCAAGATTGGCGCCTACAAGACAAGTTTGAACCCAAACAAATTTCTTTGCAAATAGCCTCAAGTTTGAAAAGTATTCCTTTTGTACAAGTAGCAAATGGCTCACAGGACATCCCTCAAACTTTGTCCAAGAGAAAAGACAAACCCAGAAATACACAAGATTATACTCACACCTCCACATGGGGATTAGAATTTAGATGAGCAAAACCACAAGCCAAGCTCCTATCACCATGTTATGGATCATTGGATTCCAAGCATAAGATTCATGCTCATCCTCTTGGCTTACATGCACCACACATCTTTAGAGATGGTTTACGGTAGAGAAGGGCAACCTTCATCCAACGATGGTGCATGCTTGATAAATGGTGCTTGTAGCTTTTAAGCACCCACCACCAAGGATTGGAATTTGAAAGGAATACTCTCAATTAAAGGGCGTTTAATTTTCTATTTTAAATGACACGTTGGTTACAATGCCACTTTCCAACTAAAAATGTCTAAGGTACTTGGCAATCTAGAATATAATTTTGTTATCTGTAATAAAAAATTTGTCTTTTTAAATTGGCCTTTCACAATAAAAAGTTAATTTTGAAAAGTTAATCTCAGCTTGACACTTTTTTTGTCTATCTATAAATAATAAAAAGCCTTTAACATGCATTGCAATTGGCAAAGTCCCGCCTCCACCATCCTTGGATTAACTGGTGGATCCCTTCCTACCTTGGCAGCCACAATTGAGCATAAACACAATTGTGGCTTCCAAGAGATGAGGAAAGAACACCCTACTCTTAATCCT
Organism: Diphasiastrum complanatum; assembly: GCA_029204225.1. NCBI lineage: Eukaryota > Viridiplantae > Streptophyta > Lycopodiopsida > Lycopodiales > Lycopodiaceae > Diphasiastrum > Diphasiastrum complanatum. Next base: position 67,737,549 of record CM055095.1, on the reverse strand, counting down.
GATGAGGAATATGCTCCTCCCCAAGGGAGTTGCAAGCCTGCCACCATCCAATGGTGGTGGGTGCTTGAGAGCATCATATCTCTCAAGCACCCATGGTCTACCAACCTTTCTACAACCTTAAATGATGCTAGTGCGGGACCGCTCACAATTGTCATGTAGTCACCCTCATCCATATGCTCATCCCCTAGAAGTGCCTATATGGATGCCTCATCTCGAGGGAGAGAAAAAATATCGCCAACAACAAAGGTTGGTAAAGATTTTTGAAGGTGGTATTAGCTTAATAAAGACAAAGCCTAGGGATATTAATGACTCAAAGCTCCCAACACTACATATAAACAATGAATCCTTGGCCCCACCTGAAGGCATATGTTTTCCTAGAAAGTTGCACTTTGGAATAGCCTTTGAACTTATGGATGAGCATATTATGCACCGCCACTACGTGGTGGTGTAGCAACCATCTAGCGGAAATGGTGGTGATATGTTTACTCAAACTTAGATTTGTGAGACACCTATGCTCATCCCCCCAAATATAGCCTTTATGGCATGTCTATACAAAGATATTATTTAGTATTGGTACTTAAATAGCTTCAGAAGCTATACTCCCCTCACTCACTCACTCACTCTCACACACACACACACACACACACACACACACCCCTCTTTCTCTCTCTCTCTCTCTCTCTCTCTCTCGATCTGGATCAGAGCCTGTTGTTGAAGAAAAAATGCTGACAATAGATCTAGCAATAGCAGGCCTTGCTGACGTGCGAGGTCGAAGAAAGCCCGTTGTTCGGAAAGCGGCTGTTAATGGCCGAGGTCAGCCAGCTCCCTTCTCTCCAAGCGATGCCCAGAAATCAGCAGGCTACAATGACCCCGGCCAAAAGATCACTGGATCTTCCTGTATACGTCAACCGCAGCCGCAGCAGCAGCAACATCAACATGTTGATGAAAGATCTACGGAGTTGAAAGGCTTATGCTCCAATGGGCTGCATTGTGACCTATGCCCACCTGAACCACTGGATGAGATCAAATGCTTCTTTGCTCAGCAGCTTTGAAGGCATTATATTGATGGCAGATAGTTACACAATTCCTGTGTTGCCCGAAAGAAATTTTGTTGATTATAGCATATTGTAGAGTAGTTTAGTTGCTTCCTGTATTAAAGTCTGTCCTACAGTTGTGGATTATACGTCGGTAGCTGGAAGCTGAGGGAGAAGGTAGCGTAGTTAGCCGCATGGAGGAGAGAAGATTTTGGGCTTTTGCTCATGTTGTTTGACAAGTTCTTGAGTTTTTAAGAAATAAAACAAAAACATGATGTGAACATTTGTTCAAAATTATGGCTTAGGTTCCTTGGACATTAAATATTAGATCCTACATTCTTGGAAGGATTTATGTTTTTTTCTTAAATTTTAAAGACATGACTATCTCTTACTATATGAGAAGTGTGCAGTTAGCGAGGTAGTTACATTGATTGCCAGTTCCATATGGAATCTAAGCACACAAATTGAGATGGACTTGGCTTGCAGGTTATACATCTCAAAACAGCGTTTGTAAAATCCACAATTGCTTTCTCATACGATTTATTTTTTCATCGATTGCTCACACCATACCTGATGAAACCATCGCTTCTGCCTTCTTCTTGTTATGATTATCAACGACAACTCATTGACAACGTCTAACAATACTGCCACAGACCACCCACTCGTCTTGATCCATGGACGAACAATTATAACACACATCAGATCATGAATATGGGAGGGCAAGCACGAGGAAAATCACAGTGCACTCAAGCCATCTTCAACTCACAGATCACTAGTAGAGCATGGAAGAACTGCTCATGGATCATTATTCAAATAAAAACTTGGTGGTACACAATTTATGTACTACTCTGTACTTGAGGATCCTTCAGTGACCTGCTCTTTGCTCTTTGCCTTGGAGATATCTCCTGAAAGCTAATGTCTCGTGCAACAAACATTTGTCTGAATCTTGTATTCGTAATGCCAAGGGATCCTGGCCAAGCCGGACTGCCTCATCAAGGCATTATATGTGATCAATTTTTGAGTTGCGGTGTGAATATTATTCTGAATTGTCATGTGATGAAAAGCAAATTTTAGATAAGTTGAAATGAGAACTCATTGGTGTGTTCCCAAAAGAACTACCTAATAGACTATCTCCCATTAGGGCGGTAGACCATAAGATTGATCTGATTCCAACAGGCAAACAACAAATCTTTTGACCACCATAAAGGTTTAGTCCAAAAGAGGAGGATGAAACTAGTAAGCAAATTGAGAATTTTTTGAAAATGGCACATATTTGACCTAGTAAATGACATGGGGAGCTCGTCTTCTTCTTAATCATAAGAAGAATGGTGTTTTTTGAATGTGTGTGGACTACGAGTTCTTCAATAAATCTATTGTTAAGAACCAATGTCCATTGCCCAAAATGGATGATCACGTGGATATATTGAGTGTGCTAAATAATTCGCCAAGATAAATATTGATCATATGGGATACCATTGAATCAATATGCATCCTACTAGGGTACTAAACAGACAAATGGTATCATCTTATATCAATTATTGGCATACTAGACTTGGTTATGATAATAAAAAGTTGTATAATCAGAAACTAGGTTGTAAACAATATATAGGAGATTTTGGATAGCCTATTAGACATGCTACATGATTGAATCCAAATGCTTCTAAAATAACCATCAATTTTGCATTTGGGATATGGGAATCCCACCTTGAGAAAATATTATTATGATCATAACCAAGTGCTGAAGTGAATAAACTTGGGTTGATCACAATTGAAGATAGCAAAGGATATTTTGAATGAATATTCATTTCTAATAAACTAAAGTGAATGAAATATTCAAAAAGAGTAATGATATTCTTCTCACACAGAGTTTCATCCAAAAAGCTATAAAAAATATACTTGTCCTATATCAATGCTAGGACATTTTCTAGCTTCTACATCAATAATATCATCACATTCTACAAAATGTACCATGTATCAAATGTAAAAGATTCATACACATAAGTTCCACCATTGTCTATTGGTCCCATTTCACAAGAAGCCTTGGACAATGTTGACAAGTCTTTTGTTGGAATGTGATGTTGGAGTTCTGATCCCAAAGGAAAACATAGTCCTTTTGAGTAATTTGCCTCATTGACAACTGCATTGTCTCAACTGGCCTTTGCATCATTCTTTTGGAATTTAATACTCGAGACAATCATATTACCCTCGATATTCTTCTCGTTAATTCCTTCGATCTCTGTTGATTTTTGGCATCCTTACATTTGTAATCATCTCTCTTGGAAACTTTTTGTCTTCTCCAAGCTGAAAAGTGGATTGGTGTTTCAAGTCTTGTGAACACTCTGTAACATCACATAGATGTTGAACAATTGTTTCTTGTGGATTTAATAGAAGAGCAGAGTTACTGACGTTATTGGTTCATTCATTTGTTGAACAAGCTTTCTCATCTCTTCTTTTGTTGATTCCACCATTGGACTTGAGTCACTTCAATCCCCTGTTTCATCTTGCTCCTCATTTAAATATTGTGTGTTGTTGCCAGTTGTCTTGACTTTGCAAACACAATGATTCCTTTTGTGTCGAAATCCCTTCAATAGTCCATGCTTGATCTTGGACTTCTTCTTCACTTGGAATTAATTAAGGTGACATCTTATTTGATGATTGTTCTTCTTCATCACTTAGCACGGACCATTTGGTCCAGGAACTGGTTGTCTCCATCTCTGTCGCGGCTTGTGGTTCTGAGTGTTCCTTGCATGAACGTGAATGGGTTAAGCTCTTGGGGAATTGGCTCTAACCTGTCGGCTGAGTTGGATGGCTTGCTTGGGTGGAAGTTACCTGTTTATGGCTGTCCAGTCTGGCGTGGCGCCAGGTTGGCTTCCAACGCTCGTGACGAAGCTTTCAGTTGGTTAAGTCTGATGTAAGTCAGACCGCTTGCTTGGAATGGATGTTACTCGTTGGTAACGAAGCTTCGAGCTGGTTAAGTTTGATGTATGTCGGGCGGCTTGCTTGGAGGGAAGTCACTCACATCGGGACAACCAATCTGGCATGGTGCCAGGTTGGTTCTCAATGTTGGTTTTCGGAACTTCAAGTTGGTTAAGTTTGATCGTTGTTGGCGAGTTGGCTGCTTGTATGTCAAGTGGGTTTGGATGGCAAGAGTTGAAGGCTGGGAAGCTAAGACGTGGTTCCCAGCTCCCTTTGGGATGCTTGCGCTACATGAGAGGGAATGCAGATTATGTAGTCGAGAGACAATGCTCATGTGGAGAGAATGGAGAGAGAATGCAGATTATGTGGTCGAGAGACAATGCTCAGGTGGAGAGAATGGCAATTCGTGAAGAGAGAGAATGGCAGATTCTGGAAAGAGAATGCAAATTCTCTAGAGAAAATGGCAGATTTTGGAGAGAGAATGGCAAATTCCGGAGGAGAAATAAATCTGGATGCACATTCCACTCTTGGAATCACCTCCAAAATACAAAGAAAACCCGAGCGCCTAGCATTACGTTAACTAAAGTTTCGGGATCAACGTATTTCACACCGTCAATGCAGTGACATTGGTAGGCTCCCACCAAGTTTCTACCAGTGTTGGGCGGGTATATAGGTGCTCGATTGGTATCAACAATGGTATCATAGAACATACCAGCCCGGTATATGATTTTGTGATACTACGGTCGATACCTCACCCGTTTTAGCCCATCAATGCACATATCGATACCCGGATTAGGGGCAAAAAATTCGAATTGAACATGGTATCAATACAATATCCATTTTTAGTTAATTCCAAAATTTACATGTGATAAATATTATTCATGGTGTCCCAAAGACATTGGTGGGCACCAACAAAGTATTGACCTTTAAAATCATATGCATATTACATTTAAAAAGGTCATGCTTTTTATTAAATGCAAGATACCTTTTATAAAATGGTTAATTTTAGAAAAAAATTATATCCTCATACCTGAGTTTATACTCGAATGTTATCACCCATGCAATACCCAAGTAGGTTGATACCAGCTTGCCAATTTAAAAACATAATGATACTGATACCCGACTGGTATCAAAAATTTTCAAAAAAGTATAATAGGAGGACAATATCAATACCCGCCCAACACTCTTTCAACCATCCAAGGGTGAACATAGGTTTTAGCTTAGATGCTATGACATGTTTTTCAGCCTTAGATGGATCTAGACTTGATCATCTGCATATCAGGCTATTATTAGCTTGCTGTCTTAAATGCTATGATATGTTAAAAGTGAAGGAAAGTTCAAACAGCTGATTGCATTCAGAACCGGTAAAATCACTAGATTGTTATCAGTAAGCAAGGGTTTTGAATCTACGGCCATCAGAAAACAAATCTCAGAATATGTAATACAATCATCTACATTCGATCAAACTTTGAAATCGTTACAAGAAACAGGCTTAGGGATCCAATAAATTGAGCCGCTTTCTTGACAAATTGGTTCACTGCATAAAAGTATAGTGGTTGAATCAGCGTTACAGCTCTTCCCATAATTCCTGCAGCGTGGTTTGCAGCCTTATGAGGGCCAGCAGTAGCACCAAGGTTCCTCCAAGGAAAAAAGTAGATTTTGTAAAAGAAACCGAGGACAGAAAAGAGAGAACACATTTACTGGGGGTGAACATAAATTGCAGGCATATTAAACCCACTACTGGTAACAATATAAGAGGTGGAAAAGGTAGTGATTGCATTGTCTCCGCCATGGCCACCAGAGAGGATTCTTCTTCTGAAAAGTACCACGGCACCAGCATCCAGAAGAAAACGACCAAACAAAGTAAGATCAGTGGGCCAACAGGCGATGGCTTACAGGAGGCTGCAGCACAGAAAGTTGTTGCCATCAATTCAATTTTTCAGAAAGCTACAACAACGGATCAAGCCAGGTTCCAAAACGATACACAGCTGGTTCAGGAAATATGTGAAGCCCTGCACCGATGGAGAAAACCGTTGCAAAGAATCAGCAGCACAGCACAAGTGAGCAGTGTTTTTGGCTACCTATCTTCTTAGATCAACCGTTACCGCAACGTTGCCGTTTCTTCTAAACACAAATCTGGCTCCTGGGAATAAAAGTATCAGCATCTAAAAACGAGAATGTAATATAACTGTGCCAATGGGGTGCGGAATCAAGGAAGGAAGCAAAGAAATGATCGCAACATGGATACTATTTTATGGACTGATAACTGCTCGAGCAAGGGAGCTGGTGAGCATTTTATCATTGAGAAATGCGATGGAAAAGCAATTTTGTGGGCAGCAGCAGCAGCGCTGCAGCAGTGTTACTACGCAGAAATAAAGCCCGAAGCGAAGCAGCGCAGAGTTTTCATCAAAGCCATAGCCATAGCGAGGAAGCCAGGAACAAAGGACACGCGCCTCCCCTTGTTGCTTACACGGAGTCGTCCATTACGCCCCCGAAGTAACGTGTATGTTCGTTCATTTTCATAAGCATAAAACAATGCGCTTTTTTGAGTTGAGTCAGGAGTTAATAATAAGGGTTTAAGCAATGGCAGGCAGGCCTGACACATGCACATGAAATGTTTTTAGGTTTTGGTGAAGTTAGAATTCAGTAAGTGCAGTGTGGACTCCACAGTGCCTCGTGCAATGGAAATGTATGTGACCCTCGGTGAGGCTGAGCCGAAGGAAAGTTAAAGAAAAGTCATCATGTTAAATTTTCGAGAGAAAAAGAAAAAAAGTCATCATTAGTGGACTCTCTAAGACGGACACCTCATTGCTTTCATTTAGGTTTAAATTGTTCTTAACCAATGAGAGATATGTACAGGTTAGAACTTAAACTTTAAACTATTCTTAGCAAATATAATGTATTTTTTAAGCCTGTCTTGCAAATGCAGTATTATGCGTTGAGGTCGGTCAATGGAGTTTGGAAGAAAGTTAATGTTAAAGGATAAAGTGTGGTGTTGGTCTCAACTTTCGAGGCTTGGACCTTGGATAAGGGCTCATTTACCCAACATGTAACTCAATGTAAAATAGCAAAAGAATATCTTTTTCTATCTAAGGCACGTACGAAAGGTGCCTCATGTAAAGAGAAAATCTTTTATTGAATATTCAAATGCAAAAGAGAGCTTTTCATGTAATATTCTAAAGCATGATTATATGGTTGTCATTTGCATGCATCAATTAGAACCGTCCCTGCTTCAGTACACACCATCACCTTTGCTTTCTCACCTCCTCCATCTCCATCTCCATCACCATCTCCGCCTCTAATCCATCTCCTCTGTCCCTGACCAACTACGTCTACGCCATTGTCTTCATGTTTTTTCTCTCAATTTATGATTAATTTCTTGTTTTGCTTCACCTTCATGTTTTTTGATGCATCGGTAGTGCATGAAACAACAAGAAAAAGCATGAAATTGACTTGCGGTGTTGTGGATTTCTCTCTTCATTTTGTTTGCTGGTGGGTGAGGCCCTGATCGTTCTATGGCTCTGCTTTTGATCCTTGAAAAAAGGTTATGCTAGGATTTTGGAGTGGGCCGAAAATTCTGAGAAAATTAAGAGGTTGCTCTGCAGGATATGCCACCTAATTTCATACATGTTGTGGGCTTTGCTATGAGAGTCATACTAAGTAATGAGTACGAGCTCCAGATCTGAATCTCACTATAGTGAAAGCAACAAGTCACGATGATATTCCTACTAATGAGAAGTATATTCAAGAAATCTTGTATCTAATTTCTTCTCACAGAGGTTATGTGAGTGCATGCGTTGCAAGTCTGGCAAAGCGGTTGAGCAAAACACATGATTGGATCTTTGCAAGTTAGACACTTATGGTAACTAATAGATTGTTGAGAGACGAGGATCCTTCTTTTTTATATTTGTCAGAAGAAGGATGGTGTATCTAACTTTAGAGATGACTCGCATTCCAACGCTTGGGATTATTTTGCTTTTGTTCGCACTTATGACATGTATCTTAACAAACACCTAGATTGCTTTGCATCTTTTTCTAGACATTTGAATCTAAACAACAGTCAATACAATTATAGATCTAGCTATGATGATCGCAGATGTTCACGTAGTCCAAAAGATCCAATAATTGTTCTGGCCACTATTAATTCTAATGTCTCACTAAATGCCCAACCACTCACTAATCTATCCACAACCCAAAGCCACATATCATCAGTACGTATCGGGCAACTTCTCCCACATCTAGTCTAATTCTTCACTTAATGACTTAGGGCCACCACTTTGGTCACAAATTAACTATAATCGTCTAAAATTGTTACCTTCATAGTACATATATAACTTAAACTTCCCATGCTTTCCTTAATATAGCGAACCTAGACAATGACTAATCCTTGTTAATGACATAATAGTTTTGTCTTCTCCAAATTACTCGAGTATATGTTTTTCCAAAACCTTGTCATGGTCCTAGTTTTGACCTTGTTGCCACTCCCAAGAAGATTTTTGTAACATCCCTTGTAGAATTTTTATGATGATGCCACTTCGAATACTTATTCATACAACTTGCATTGTTGCTCGTTTAGAGAGAGAGAGAGAGAGAGAGAGAGAGAGAGAGAGAGAGAGATTCACACATTTTTTATTTTTATTTAGCCCAAGTTCACTTTAGCACTACCATAAATATATGCTTGCAACTAATTGAGTCCCTTCCTAGCCATATTTTTCTTTTGTCTTGAGAAGCGTTAAGTTATGATTGGAGTTAGTTCATATCAATAAAGTAAGGAAAATAGAAACCAAATCTTTGTTTGCTATCAATATGGGTGAAAGACCGATTTAAGCAAACATCTGCCTACAAGCAAAATAAGAATAGTATTTTTCATTGTTGTTGTTACAACTTTCCCAAAGAAGTGATCGATTCGAACTAGATAAGATCCTCTTAGTTTTTAATGTGCACATTTTAATTGAAGTATACATCATGTGTTATTGACATGTTCGTACAAGAGTAAACACGAGCTTCATCACATGTCACAAGCAAGCTTGCATGCCTCATACGTGAATGAATCCAATAAGATGTCTCAATCATCAAGGCACTTCCATAAACCATATACCCATGTTACTGAGAAATTTATCTTGAAGTATGGGGCCCCTATGTTATGGGCAAGGTCTTCAGTATTCACACAAGATTCAAGAATCAATGACTACATAGAACCAATCGAGAAACCAAAGAGCCAAGGCAACATTAATAGTGCACCGAATGTTAGTGTCATATCTTGGTTCATGGTTGGGTCATTCCAATATGTAAGACAAAGTATGAAGTGTGAAACCAAGTAAAGAGTCTCTGAAGTGGCATGCATTGTCATTATACGATAGGCACAAGTTGATAATACGAAGAAGCATTATACAAGAGGTATCTATCTTCCCACATGTGGTGGGTTTGGGCATCATGCTCAAGTTGGGCTCGCCCAAGTTGGATTCTTTGTAGTCTTACTTCTTGCTACTGAAAATGATCTTTATAAGCAACCACATGAGACATATCTCAAACTAACAAGTCTCTTCTCAAGCTTAAAATTATACTTCTATCCTTTCCATGCTTCTTCTACACACTATATTTAAATGTATCACAATCAATAGCCCGTCATCATGAGTGGGAGCACTTCATTGATTGAGTCTAATACAAACATCATGGTAGATTGTAGAACCATCATGTTCACAAAAATGTATGACAATCAATAGTCCATCACCATGAGTCTCCGGAGCACTTCATTGATTGAGTCTAATATAAACATTGATTGAGTCTAATGTAAACATCATGGTAGATTGTAGAACCATCATACTCACAGAAAGCTTTCTAAATGCAACGAGTATGGTATATGCCTACTAGTCCAAGAAACATTGCAAAATATAAATATTCATTTCAAATATGGATAGAAACAATGGCATCAACATTGAAGACACAAGACACTCAAAATAGAAGACAATATCCACCAATTAGCATTGTATTCCAAGGTCAGAACTCACAAACCATTTCCATTTGTGCCGATAGAGTGCATGAGACCTTTTCATGGCTTTCATTCACAAGAGAATACTACAGAGCTTCAATAATCTCATCTGAAAATGATCCATGGAAAACGTACAATGTTTGTTATTGTTTATTTATGAGCAAGCAAATAACTTAGATAATCAAGTAACTAACAACTACTTAGTTCAATGTAATATAAGAGAGTTACACTTTCATTTATGAAGACAAAGAGATCCTTTTGGTCCCAATAAAGCTTTACATGATTGATTTAGAATATGTTCTCTTTTTACATGATAGTCCCCCTACATAGAGGTGCTTGGTTGATAGTCTTCTGCAAGCAAAATAGTGATGTTGAGTTGGAGCTTTAGAACATGTCAAATGTTGTGGATCCAGGTTCTAGTAGATTAATTTTCAATCAAACACAATTCCACAAACTTGTTCTGTTTTCCCCAACGTTGCAACTTACTAGCTTCAATTGTAAGTTTTGTAGTAGCTAGTTCAGTGGGATGCTGCATTGGTCTGTCTCTGTTCATCGGCTACCGCATCCCTCAATTTACGGCATATTCTCCAACCTGGGAGTTACCTAATTCACTGGAATAGGAACTATAAACATGATCAAAATCTCCACTTTCAAGCTTCATTGCCTCAATAAGATCAGATGAGATCTCTTCTGTGCTCAAGCTTGAAGATGGTTGCTCTTGCCCTTCTGGCCAGCCACGATAAAATATTAGCTTACAGGGCTCTTGAGAAACCAGAACTCCTCCTGTCCCATCCTCTATTTCTTGCACAATCTCTGCCACAGCAGTTCCCCTTGCTTTCCCCTTAACACCGATCTTCACAAGTGCATGAAGTTGGAAATAGCTTCGTATGGCTCTGATAATTCCTCCCACAACATTACTCTTCCCAACATGGAAATGGCAAGGTTTCGCCAGCTTAAGTGCTTGCTTCCTCAAAACCAATTTCTCCTTATTTGTAAGTGGATCAGCTCTAAAAATTGGACCCAAACCCTTTTTCTTTGCCTTAAGCCCTTCACTTTATTTTTGTCCTCCTCTGCATGTGATTTTTCAGCTGGCAGTATCTCCACTTCTTGTTTACTCTCGTCAATGTGCTCAGAACACTTTCCTGAAACCAAATCACTCACCAGTCCATCAGTATCAGCAACATTTTCCTGCATGTTGCCTTCTTGATTTTCAAGATCATCCCTCAAGTGATGTATCTGCTTTTCCAAATGCAATATATGCCGCTCCAAAGACTCACGTCGTTGACTCTCTGTGAACCTTTCTCAAGCCTCTCTTTTGGTGAGTAGATTCTCAGGTCTTAGCCTTGGTGGCCTTTGATAGTTTTTTCCACGATAAACTATGATAGCCTGGCCTTTCGATGTCGGAACAATCCCAACTAGAATCCCTCCACTTTCGTGTGCCAGCATTTTTGCAGTTTCTTCAATTTCTGCTCTGTTCTTTCCTTTGTAGATTAATTTGACCAATTCTCTGTGCTTCCAATGCAAATGCATATTTTCAATGACTCCATCAAAAACTCCACGTCTACCTACAAGCAAAAATGCATTCATTTTGAGGCCTAATTTTCGAAACATATGCTTCTCCTCATCAGATATCATCTCCCGGTCAGCGGGTGGATCGGAAGGTTTTAGTAGTTTCTGAACTTTCCCTAACTCTTCTTCCGCTTTTGTTTTTCGCTGTACTGCAACAGCCAGTCGCCGCTGCTTTTTTTGAGCTTCGAGTACTCTCGCAGCTTTGATTGCAGCTATCCTGTCTCTTGGCAGCTCCTCATGATTTACCAAGATGTTAGAATTCACTTCGACCTCTGACGCTTGGGACACAATACTAGATGACGTTGGCATAAGCTCGCCAGCTTCTTTCCTTTCTGAGTGCACAATGTTCTCTTTTCCTACTCTCTCCTCTTGTTCCAGCAGAGCTTTTGTCATGGCTTCTCTCTCTGCAAGAACTTCAGCCAAAGCCTGGGGAAGAAAATCTTTTCCTCTGTATAAAGTGATGAACTCCCTATCTCTAGAAAGGAGTACACCTCCTGTGAGCAGCTTAAGCTCTTCGGCCATCAATTCGCCATTTGTGTTTTGCACACCCCTCTTCACGGCAATTTTGGCGACCTCGCATTTCTCCCACAGCTTAACAATAGCCATAGCCAATCCTTGATGACCTCTATTTCTTCCAAGCGCAAAATGAGGTTGCAGTGATCTAGCAAGTCTCCTGAGATTTGTCATCTCTACATTGCTTAGTTTTGGATGAACTCCATAAGGCAAAAGCCGAAAAGGTGGTTTGAAGGTAGCTTCAACTGGAGGGAGTACATCACCATCTACAGGAACAGGCCGTTTGCTCCCAGTCCAATCCTTGTATCGAGGTCCAAGATCGTCCAAAAAATGATCCATTTCTGTTTCATACTCGAGATCACAAGCAAATAAGTCAAGATCATTGCCCTGTGGCTCTGAGGGGTTCGCCATAGCAATTTGCTCGGAATCAGGATCAAAAGAAGCCTCATTTTCATCTTCTTTGTCTTCTTCTTCGGATGAAACCTCCTCTACTTCTTCTAATGAAACACTGTCAATCATCGCCTTAGGAGCTGGGCCACTATAATCCTTACCTCTGTATACCATTGCTGCACCTCCAGATCTCCAAATCACCAACCCTCCAGTCTTTCTCTCCAAGTCTTGGTGAATCTTCCTCATGTTCAAAGCTGAAGGACACTCACATTTCACTTTTACTATTTCAGAATTACGCCAGCGCTCATGGATGCCAGCCACAATACCATCTGTGACTCCAAGTCTACCGATTTTCAAGCGTTTCTCGAGTCGGATACCAAGAGTTCTCAGTCTCCTCAGCTCTGGCTGTGGGATGAGAAGCTCCGCCAAAGATGGAGGCTTCACGCTTTCGGGTTTGTGTAGAGGGGCCTTATCAGTTCCAATTGCATCTGCAGCAGCTCTCTCCCAAGGAAACTTGCAGTCCGTTTCCAATGATTGAGAACTTCCTGGTGCAGGAATCGGATGATCAGGAGTGCTCCAGCTCTTATCAAGGTAAGGGAAGAAAGGCTCTCCCACAGCTGGAACAAAGAGTGGGCTCGGAAGTCGATGAATACTTTGTTGCTGCTGAAGCCCTACTTTGGTATGGCTAAGGTCTTTTATGCTACGTAGCTTTTCTGCAATCCCAGAAATGGCTGAACCTTCCTCTTTCTCCCGAGAAGAGCTAGAAACTTGCATTGATTGTTTTGGACTAAGCTGATAATGATGAGAATTTGAAGAGAAATTATAGGCATGGCAGTAGCCTCACTGACATCATTCTTAGCCCTACTGCGTGTCATTTGAGAAAATGACTGATTCTGGAAAGAAAACTCAAACACATTTGAAAGCTTTCTTTGGATCGCCATATATATTTGCAAATCCGTCGATCCATATCACTCTAACTGCTCCTCTTCTATCTATATGGCTTGCATCCTCGCTCGCTCGCTCCCAATTTCACATTGTACCAGCTAGTTCGGGGTGGCCCCATCAGGGTATAACTGGGTCGGGTCCTGATCCAAAGGAAATTCGGTTAAGGATGGAACATAAACACTAGTGCTTGGGAAAAACCTCTTGCCACTTATACCCTACTAAAATCTACTATAAAATTGGAGTTATGAGAATCCTAGTTTTTCCACCTTTTGAATCCATAGCATTTGTGAGGCGCGATATCGAACATGTGGCATCATCCGGTTGGCTAGGATGAGGCAGATTTTGAGCCATAGTAGAGGTTCTAAAACGTTTTTAATTTTCACCGTAGATATGCAACTGCTACGTCTAGTATTCATCATCCAATGGTGGGCTACGTGCTGTAGCCACCCTCGCCGCTCCAACGGAGTGCTACAGCAGGTCATGACGAATACCTAGTCCTTAACTTCGAAAAGGATAGGATCACTTTTACTGCACAAATTTTAGTGGAAAGTCTAAGATCCTACAACTTTCCATTTCTAAACTTCTATTTCCTACATAATTTTTTTTTGTCTTCCTTTGTAAATTTCTTTATTTAAGATTTCAAGACCTTTTAGTTTACGTTTACACACTCATATTTACTCTATATAATGTATTGTGCCTTGTCCTAGTACTCTTGAAAGTTGAACCATGATGTGTACTATGTAATAAGCTTTGATGAAAAATTAATAATGACCAGGGAGTCTGGACCTATGTACATTGCAGTGTTAACATACTCATTGAATGCAAACCACACTGCTATGCTCTCATATTCATCTAAATAAAACATACAAAACTTCATTCAGAAATTTGCTTAAGCTTGATACGTGGCAAAAGTGTACGAAAGTGATTGCATTGATAAAATCATAGGCTTATATTCCAACGTCAACCCTGCATGAACTAAACCAATTGGCATGCCAACAACCATACATGTGGAGTTGCACGGTGCACCAATAATATCTCAAAATTTTCCTCTACAAGGGCAATTATACCATTCCCTTAATAATCAGACTAATAGCAATTACTTCAACCATTACACAAGCATGCATACATTATGCATGTCTAACGTAACAAGGTAAAATTAGGCAACATCAAACCACACCAACACATTATGCAAAAAAAACATAAATACTAAACACTATCAAAAAAATGGTTTCATCAAGTTCACTAATACAATATGATTTACAAAAAAATGAACAATATGGTTCTAGATTTACTTCACATACATGCAAGAGTGAATCCCTTGCATGATTATAGGGTTTAGGAATCGCCATCCTTTGAGACTTGATAATAATTGGCACTCCCATAGTTGCCTTTTTAAAAGCTTACAAAATTATATTAGTGTCCGAGTAACTACTCCAAAAGCTACGTCAAAACTCCTTCTTAGCAACACACCATATCATATATGTCGGTGCTATATAGTCAACCATCATGTACAAGAGATGGTTTCCACTCTGCTTTACATATATAATCAACATAAGTCCTCTCGCCTTCCCATCAAGTTCATTGAAATATGTTGGAGTTAATCTTCACTCCGACTCAACTGAATTCAATTCCTGAGCATCATATACTATGTAAATATTCTCTCTCTATAATAGCATGCAGTCTTACTCACACAAGTCGAACTGTCTATGCAATACATCGACTTGAAGCAGAAGCAGGATCGACTTTGTACAATTAGCAGCAAAATAGTTCAAACGATGGATCAAACAAATGTGCATCCTCGATCCGATCCGATCCAGGGTCGAAAAATTCCTTTTTGACAAGAGTTACATTGGGTCGGAAAAATCCGATACTGGATTTTTCGATCTTCTGGAAAAAACTCGAGCCTTCTGTTTCTGGGATTTGTGAAGTTTTCAAGATGCTCATTAACAAATGGATTTGAGGCTGAGCATCGAATTTCAACACTCCCCCTTAATGTGGATCCTGAAAAGTTTTGATCTTCAGATTTAACATGTCGTTGAATCTGAGATGATGTATCTTTGATAGGGCCTTTGTGAAGTAATCTGCTGCCATTGATTCTGTCCTGCAGTAGACTAATGATACCTCCTTGCTTTGCACTTTCTCTCTTAAATAATGATACATGATTTGCTAGAAATCGGAGCAATGTCAGATTTCTCGGTGCGTGCACAACGTCTACCAGTAAAGATTTCATAGGCGAACACAAAAGAAAAATGCGCTTTGCAGAAGCATTATCGGATCAAGAGCTAGAGCTTATTATCAACACAAAATTATCAATCATATGAATATTTCATATAGGAATAATTTATCATCATGGCATGAATCAATGAATCAGAACAAAATGATAATGCATTCGACCAAGTACTAGACGATTCAGATTGCTGGAATAGGAATTCTATGATCGCAAATTGTACAAGTTTGAATGCAAATACAAGGTGCATTCTTCCTGAAACAATACTTTGGTATAACAAAGAGGAAGAACGATCTATTGCGCTCTTGCTTGAATCAATTATCACTATATCTTACACTGTCTTGATTAAATTCTGATCTATTGATCTTATCATCACAATGACAGATGCACATGAGAGTAGTCGGTGATGCCTGATTAGTGGAGAGAAGAGTGGATATTAGGCACCGTCACCGCTTTGGGCTGTAACCGCCTTGCTTTGTTAGTGACCTCCAATTAAGGTTTATACTTTACAAAATGGGATTAAGGCACTATGCTGCTAAGTCAATTTAGTTGAGAAGTCGAAGACTTCGATGTCGATGTTAGCTGATGCCATGCCCCTGACGTGTTGATGCAGTGTCTCATCACCCAAAAAGGGTTTCCAGCAGAGATGAAGTTGAGAGCTGAGTCTGAGAGCACGAGAATAATTAGTGCTAGGCTAAATGAATATTTTGTGAGCCCCATGGTAATTCCCGAAAGATGGAAAGCCATGTGGGAGCTAGAAATTTAGACTCTCTCATGGCAACTGACATATTTACAAAGGGGTTAAGTCAGGAGCACACAAGAGTTTTTGTGCTATCTTGAATTTAAAACTCAAGGCATTCAAGGATCCAGATTAAGGGGGGTGTTGAATGCCTATCCTCTCCATCCCTTATCTCTTCACTAATATATATCCATTCTTTTGTTGTATGTAAATACATTGAAATGTCGCATAGCTTGTAGAAATACAAGGAACAGTTGATGACAGTATTTCGGAACCTAAAAAAATTGAAAAAAATTCATCGAAGTTTGTGATTTCATATCGCGATTCGCACGTGCGAAAGAACGTCCTGTCACACGTGTGGGAGTTTGTACGGACAAATGCGAGAGCGACACGTGTCACCCTGTCACATTACACGTGTGGGATTTGTACGATCTAATGCGAGAGCGACACGTGTTGTTGAGCAAACGAATGAACATGCAACATGTGTCCAGGTGTCATTTCACACGTGTGTTGGTGTCACCTCACACGTGCCTACGCCTGTAGTCCAATTGAAAGTTGACATGTGTCCTAAGTCCGTTGACCACATGTGCAAAAATTTAGTATAAATGGCACGAAAACCGATTGATTTTTTACCTTTTCCATTCTCAAAATTTGCGGCATATCGCTCTTGTGCGCGCTCATTGCCTTCCGTTTGCTTGCAACTGTATCTACTCGCGCACAAGTTCGATATTCGGTATCTGCCTGCCGTACATATCTCTCTTGTGCGCCATTTTAATAGTTAGTTTTGGTTCAGTTCTCCCTCGCGCACAAGTGCGATATTCACGTTACTGCCATGGCCTCTTCCTCATCATCCTCATGAGATTCAGGCTTGAGTTCATTTCTTAGTGAATTTGGGAATACTAAAAATCTAGACTATTTTCACAGTCTATTCAGGCCATATCTACATGTTTTCAGGATTGCACAACCAAATTCTGACGTATTTTATGACCATTATGTCAGATTCAGAGATATACTTAGTAAGCATGTTTTCTCCATAGGTCCACTCCAGTACATGCATTATAATGATCTTGTTCATTTCTTCCTAGCTTTCAGACATAGACTGGATAGAATGTTCACCAAAATGTTTGATCTTTTCACAAGCAGTTCAATGTGTCCGTATTGCAGCAAGAAATGTTGATTGGTTGAATTTCAGAGTGGTTTCGTACTTTTTCTGTTAGTTCAGATCCCAGATGAGGATGAAGTTTCTATTGCTGACCTTCCTTTTGCACCATCCTCTGTTCAGTCAGCTATTAAGGATATCAGTCACTTTCTTATCGACACTCCTGATAAGGAAAGTGACTTTATTGATGTAAATACTGATGTTCTCCGAGATTCTTTCATTGGCCAAAATACATCTGATGATGAATCCAAATCTATGGAGGAGTCAAAATGTCTTTTCAGTTTGTCTATATATTATATTAATGATGATGTATATTTTACTACTGCTGATTTATGTAAATTTTTTGACTATCGTGAGGACGAGGTTCTATGTTTATTATCTGGCACAATTTTTGAATTCTCCGACTTTGTAGATTTTGAAACAGATGACCTTGTTGCTGGTATTGATTTTGATGATGAGGAGGGACTTATGACTGGTGAAGAATGCCTGAATAAGACTTTATCAAATATAGCTGAGGATGGGCGAGGCAGACCATCCGATGAAGACTTCACGACATTTCAACTCCATATGGGCTTCTCTCGTCAATCATTAATGCATTTCACAAATGATTCCCCTTCAGTACGTGGTCATCCTGATCTGGTTGCTGCTGATGATGAAGAATGTGTAAGTGTTTAATCTTCCTTGCATTTGAATGTTTTCAATCAATGAATGTGTTTTTTCTAACATATTTCCTATTGCATGATGCTCTCATAATAGATGATTTTGCTGCGAGATGAGGTGGTTTCAGACAACACGCATCCTTGTTACAAGAGGGACAGTGGACTGGGCCACTATCTTAGGCATTTCCTGAAGAATGAGATCTGTATTGCTCATTCCAAGTTGAGCCCAGTCGGGGAGAGTCTTATAATGGCAGTTAAAGCTTTATCATTTTACCTAGGAGGACATTAAGACGAATAAGATCATTTTTGTCAAAAGATCTTATGTTTTGAACATTTTAGGCTAACTGATGAGAATGTTCCTTTAAGGAGCTCCCATTATTCATTGTATTCCACTTATATTGAGCTTAATGGAAATAAGGATAATGCACAAATATTAGATGCATACGCTAGTAGAGAATTTCTTCATGACAATACTGCCATAGAATCTGATACAAGATCTGATGATGAATAGTTAACACTTTGTATTTTGGTATAATACAATCAATACATTTACATTGGGTATTTCTCCTCTTTTGTTCAATGAATTTGCAAAGCAATTCTGAACATGTCATGATTTGATGATTTTCTACTCATCAATCATCTAATTTTCTCATGGTTTTCTAAACTTGTTGTATTGTGTGGACTTTGTTATATGTTGAATCTGAACTCTGTGGTAGAACCACTGAAACAATTGACAAATGTAGTTTCGTTTTTCATTGGTTCTTCCATGTTGTGTATTTCGATGAAATGCTGCTCGTGCTTGCCAGTGTGACTTGTCCATCCCTTGTGATGACCATACACTCAAGCTTCCATATGTATTTGCAAAAAATACTGTATGATCTCTTAGTATGTGCTGCATATGTCAAAATCATAATGTTAGTCTTATGTTTGGATCTAAATATATATGAAAATTTGAAAGCATTTTGAAAATTTTATACTAACCATGTAATGAGTGATGTGATCTTCTCGCCATGCTTTTGATACTGCATTAACAAACTCGACACAAGTCCTTTTGACAGCTTTTTTTATCAATATCAGAGTATTTTTCTTTTCTTAAAATAGCAATCATACTATCAAGCTTTTTCCATACATCAACTTTTAGTACTCTGGTTTTGCTGTCTTTCTCGAAGTCCTGAGTGGCAGCAATAATATCTGTCCAGACTGAGTGTTGAATATTAGAAGCCTTACCAGTATGATTTGATAGAAAACGACGTGCTTTTGCTCCTCCTATGCTTGGCTTAGTTGGCATGTTCCCATTCTTTCATCTTTTTGAATATTAGAAGCCTTACCAGTATGATTTGATAGAAAACGACGTGCTTTTCATCTTTTTGAATTTTCACATGTCCTTTATGGAGTCCTGCTTTTGATAAAACATCTTCTAATCGAGAGATAGCTTCCTTTGCTAATGATGCTGGCTTAGTATTCCAAGCAAAAACTATATGAAGATAAATGATCTTTTCTATTAATCTAACTTCTGCATGAAGAGTGCAAACATGCACATTTTTTAAGGGGATAGGCAGCACAGGCTTTCAGTTTGGATCTACATATTTTCTAGTGATTCCTGTACTCCTAGTTACATCTTTTGCCATTTTCATGCAGTACAAACAAGGGTGTTTTGATGTAGCACCGTGAGAGACATTATACATACATTTCAATGTTTTCAAATCACCTGCTAAGTGCCATTCAACATTGAAGTCTCCAACTCCTGGAACATTGAGAAGTCCTCCATCCATATGGTCCTTGATGATCCTAGGATAAGATGTCCTTGAGAATATCCATGATAATATATCATGATCCTCTTTCAGCACCTGTCCAAAGAATTAATCAGACTTAGTTTACAATGTATTAATACTATTCAATGAATGTAATGTAATAATGGGGCTAGTGATCTGAAACGCTGCCAACCACCATATATCATTTTTTGACTGGACACTGAATCTGAAATCTTCTTGGTTCTCTGTTTGTGATAGAGCACCATTCATGAGAGTTATACTAACCCTCTCCATCTTCTGCCCTTTCACAATTTCTGACTCATCTAACTTAAGTACTATGTTTATTTTGCCATTCACCTTTTCGTAGGTTATATCATAGAATGTGACGATGTATCTCAGCAAGTAATTTAGATCAACAAATAAACTGTTTGATGAATTATAGAATATCGATCTTCCATTAGTTTTATACACCTCCTCAATATGAAATGGAGTTCCAGTGATCTTATGCATACCTATATTTAATGTATCCCTCTCTTTCTTCAAGTGATATGTCCTAGGGATTGGGACTTTTCTAATTTGAACTTGCTTAAAAGCTTCTCTAATTAGTTTAAATGTTGTTGCATATGCTTCCCTGCTAATACTTGCAAAATCACAAGCGCCCTGAACTATAGTCTTATCTAAATTTTTTTGAATGTCCACCATCAAAGGCTCTGCTATTTTACACTTTACATTTGAAATCCTATAGTTCATCATGATACGCTCAGTGGATTTGCAAGTCAATATTGTGTCCAATGACATTCCTAGTGAAGGATTGTCTTTAATATTCCGAGGAGCTACTAATGCAGATCTGCAAAAAAAAACAGATAGTTAACAAAATATCACCATAGCTGAAATTAAATCCAAATGTCATTGAAAAACTTACAAAAATCAGAATATGCTTACTTGAATGCACGGATCCTTCTATTTCGATAACCTCCTTTTGAAAGCGTTTGAATATCCTTGCAACTTTGTCGCTTTCGCTTCTTACTTTCAGCCTTTTTCTTTGCCAAATCCACATCCTTCAATAATTGTAAGTTTTCGATACGAATAGAGTGTAAGGCTGATTGCATTTGCTCTAGTTCTAATTTGATATTGATTGTTATCTTTTGTAATGATTCGTTATTTTTTTTAAGTTGTTCATTTTCTTCTAACGTCTTTTGGAGATGACAATCTCTATTCTGACAATAAGAGGATATTCGAATTAACTCATCTTCTCAAAAGTGAACTTTATTGTTGTTTTCCATGGTTTTTGCAATCTTTCACAATATTCTAGTAATCCACTATGCCCATTGCATATCCATGTAACTAAATGAGTTATTGAAGAGAATGTGGGATGTGTCAAAGTGCTTGGATCTTGTGGATATGATGTTCCATCTATTCATAAATCCAAGTTTTTTTTTCCTTCTACCCTGTAACAAGAATGATCCTCAACAGATATTTGAATTCCTTTGCCTCCTCTTCTCTGCAAAGATGCCAAATCAATAGGGATATCCACATGTAAATGATATAATGTCATCATCAAAAAAATAATAGAGTAATTAGTTGCATCAAAGTACTATGACCAGATTCTATGAAGCAAAACAAAATACTCATCTTTGATTATATTATATACTATGTACGATCAATCCAATCTCCATGCTTGTATGCTTGATTCAAATTTGGAAATGCCGCTCATTTTTCTCATTCCAATAGGTAGTTGGCGCTCATATTTCCATTCTCATGGAAGGAATGCATATGTAAACATCTTGCAATTCGAATTTGGGGATGGCGGTCATATTCTAGATCCAGTGAAAATATTGCCCTTTTCGCAACCAATGGAGGGAATATTTTTGACTTTAGTCAAGTTATACTGCGAACTGTTAACAGTTCTTAACTGTGACTATAGACACTGTGGTTAGATCATTGGGAGTTGGGGAGGCCTTGGGAGTGGTGTGGGCAAGCAAATAAACAATATTGTTTATTTTTTTTATTTTGATATTTTTCTATATCCTACATGACATTCCTTAAAGGGTCTTTTTGATATTGAGAACTCCTCTAATGATAGAGTGAACCCCATTCTATAAGGATTTGAGTTCTACCTTTACTAGATAGTAGGAGGCCTCTTTATTAAAAACATAACTCAAGTTGAGAGAGTCTAAATTACTAGCTCCCACATGGCTTTCCATCTTTCAGAAATTACCATGGGGCTCACAGAATATTCATTTAACCTAGCACTAATTGACGTTTGATTCTTGGAAAGGCATGGATCAACATTTGCCTGCGTAAAACCAAGAACTTATTGGTTGATATCGTCGTGCTTCTCGGCAACACTTCAAAGTCACAACAGATTATCAAGATAGCCGTGCATAACCGAGAGTCTCTTGCATGTTCTTTTCAACTTTCTTTTCGTCAAGAGACGTCTCGCAGCCTATCTCCTTTTCGATGGCTTTGCATGTGATGAATCTCGTTTCTTATGCCCAACGAAATAGGTCCCAGATAAGGCCTAACCACTGGTATAAGCTTGTTTATATGCCGGCTCTCGATCATCTGAATAAATTATCCTTTGAAAATTGCCTTTGGATCTTTTCTTTGGATTTTTTGGAAAATTTTCTTGTAAGTCTTGCCAAATATTCATCAATTACGTTGGCCCTCTTTGTATTCTCCTTTCTGCTTCTGGGTGTTTCCTCAGTTCTTCTTCCAATCGAAGTCCCGGCCTCATCAACACTCTTGTCTCGACGAGAAGTGGAGAACCTTCAATTGGTAGGTTGCACAACCCTTGGGTTATCAGTCTTCAAAGTGATTATGAAATGGTGGTAGAAACAGATTAGACAAATGGGTTGATGATGGTAGAGAAACACGATGAGGGGTTTGGTGGAAGGTGAAGGAATTGACAATATTACAGTTGCAGCTTTAGAGCTTTGCAGTGTCAAGATTTGATCACCAATTACTTGGTATGGAGCTCACTTTATCCTGCAGGTCCATTGTCATCTTCATCTTTTCCTTTGATCCATTATTTGTTGAGACTCGGCCAAGATCTTTGTCTGCTTCTCGATCTTTTCTTTTGTATTGGCCTTCTCAGCTGGATCTCTTTGATTCTTTTTCTTTATTTTGTATTATCTTTTCTTGTAGCTTCACCTGCTTTCTTTCTGATTGACCAACCAATGTAGGTGGTAGTTGGTCTCCGCAAGACACTGTAATGATCTTTTAGCTACCTTGGTAAGACTACTAGGGTTTGAAAAGAGATGAATGGTGAGATGGTGAAATAACAGAAAGATGTAAGGTAAGGTGGTGGTGGTGGTATTCTGATGATGGAAGTTGTGATAGATGGTGTGGATGATATAACAGACATGAAAGTAGATACAAATGTCGCGACAAGAGAAATGAATGACCGAAATGTGGAGGTGTGGATGTAGGAGTGGTTGAAGGAGAAGATTGATTTTCCAATACTTGTACTTTCCCTCCTTAAGGATCTTCGTCTTCTCGGTGCTCGAAACCCGAGTTTTATGACTAGGGTGCTCCTCTTGGTTGAGTCTCGTTGGATTGGCCGTCTGTCTTCTTAATCTTTTGAAAGCAAAACCCTTGAAGGTACCGAAGTCTGAGCAGATTTACTGCAAGCCAATGTCACTCTTCCTTTCCAAGTTCTTTGGAAGCATGCTGGCAAATGGAAACACCAGCTCTAATCCAATGACACCCCCAGCCTTGATGAGTTGTCTGACCTAACCAATCCACTCAGGAACGAGGCAACATCAAAATCCTTTGTATATTTTTCGATACTTTGTAAAGTTCGATAATGTCAATCTAAAATATGACCCAACGACTTCGCGTTGACAGTCTGCCTACATTGTTATAGTTATGAGGCGGTTGTAATAACTGTAAAAATATTAGTTATAGATATTTTGAGTAGTATATCAAGATAAGTATCTTCATCAGAAATCTTCTTTTGATTATTCGAGTTTCTGTAGCCAGCGTTATCACGTTCAATGATTGTAAGCTAAAGTTATCACTTGAAGCGTTGTACTCACTGTTTGATATCAATCAGAGTGCAAATTTCAGTCCCACTACTGTATCGTTTCATTGTGCATCTCTGTGAAGAACTATTCAGCAACCGAGAGAGTGACCTTATGCATGATTTATTCTATCAAAAAGTTTCGACATTACTTGATTAGCTATGCATTCACTTTTTATGTCGATCATTATCCTATGATTTTTTAATCTATTGAGCTCTTTAAGTGTCTCGCAATTTGAACACCATGTATCAAATATTGATATGTGTCCAAATAATCGAGATTTTAGATACCAGTCAGTATCGAGACGTTCTAAATATTTTCGAGTCGAGTCGATATGAGTCGGTATCGAAAAACTCTAATTTCTCTTCATTCCAATGTATATCTTTTGTTGCTCTTCTAACGCAAAACTGTACACCGGCACAACGCTCATACAAGCTATTATCCGCATCTGATTTTTATGCTTTTGCGCTCTCGAGTGATTGAAAAGATGGTGTCCGCGCGAACGGAAGTACCATGTGAAGAATGGCGCGTAGGTGCTGAGATCTTTAAGCTAAACAGCATCAGATACGTGGATAATTCTGTCGTGTTAACATCAGATGTGTGCAATGAACTTATTATGGACGGGATACGCATCAAATCAAGGTCTTGCTCCTTTGTGGTCAGAAATCAGAACCTTGAATTCACCAAAGACATGTACGCTGATTGTTTCAAACTTCCGTCTACTGGGAGTGTACGCAAAGCAAAGAAGATTACAGACTCTCAAAGGTTAGCGCAATGGTTTGATGTATCAATGGCTGAATCCATTATCTATCAAGATACGAGGGATTATAAGCTAAGCTATTTCAAAGATTCCGGATGCGTTCCATTTATAAAGTGGGCGAGCGATATAATCTACGGTATCAACAAAAACCCTACCATCTCTCCCTCCAATTTGCAGTTTCTAATTCAAATTCATGAGGGACAGGAAGTAAGCTTGGCGGAGATTTCTTATTCCCTGTTTCTGAAAGCCATGAAGAACCGCAGCTAGCTCGACTTTGGGGAGCGCAGCTGAGTTACATAGCCGAATATTTGGGCTTGCTTACTGAAGCAGAGAAGGAACTTCTGAGAAAGGATGATACGAAGAATCTAGAGAGCATGTATATTGGAGAAACAAGTGCTGATACGCAGCAGGACCAAAGAAATGCCATGGACAATGACAGAACAGATTCAGATATGGAACCAGACCAGTTGGAAGACACCACTACGCCTACTATGTCTCTAATGGCTCATATGCTACAAGATTCGGAAATGGAGGTAGGATCATCAATGGATGTATTCCCTATTACAAGATTCGGAAATGGAGGTAGGATCATCAATGGATGTATTCCCTATTACAGGTACCTCTGTGACCATAATTCAATCGCCAGACAAAATTAGGACAGAAGAGAAGGCAGAAGTTCTATTGGAAGAAGGTCAAATGGAAGATGCTGCGGACCAGGAATTTCAGATAGAAGAAGAGCCACTTACAAATGAAGAAGAAAAGTATGCTGATACCAAGAAAATGTTTGGTAATTTTGATGATTTATCCGATCATACATTGTACCCTGTTCTACAGAATATGTTTTCTTCTACCTTTGAATTAGCAAATTTTTTGAGAAAGCAGCAGGCAGAGGTAGAAGAACTTCAAGTTCTCAGATTTTGAACCAAACAGCAACAACACACTATTGCTGTGCGGCCCTTAACGATATTTGCAAACAGAGTTACAGAGCTTCAAGCAGAGTTATCACAGAGTAAGCTCAAAGTTGCCGATTTAAATAAAGAAAGGCTGCAGCAGGAGCTGTTGATGACCGAAGTCTAGAGGGCTTACGAGGAACTGAAAGCTGAATATTCAGCACAAAAGAACCTACTCCTGTCAGAGCAGCAGAAACTTGTAGTTGCTCAGCTTTCAAACTCAAAATTAATGAAGGAACTCGATGACATCCGTCCTAGGATGGAAATGGCAAAATCTTATCAGGAGGAGCGTCTTCGATATGGAGAAGAAGCATTAAAAGTTCACATTGAAAATCAGAGCCTAAAGACGTTTCTTGATTCCGTTACCACAGAGAAAGGAGGCATTTTGGTAAACAAAGAAAAATTTGAAAAATATAGGGCGGAAACTATGGAGGTTTTCAAATTGAAATTTTTGGCCCCTATTCAAAAAGAAAATGATGCTCTGTCCACCATTCTGTTTCGAGAGCCTGAGATTGAAAGCATATCAAGTTCAGACGACGAAGAAGAGGCAGATTCCGTAGCCAAGGAAACTAAAGACCTGCACATTGCCTGTGTAAAGGTCACTGATCATGAGCTAGTGGGGGTTCTTGAGAAGAGAATTTAGGAGCTGCAATTACAGTTGAATACTAAGCCTATGCAGACAGATCAATCTACACAGACATTAGAGTTGCTGGCTGAGTTCTCGATGATGGAAAGCGCCACGGATCGATTCAGAGATCCAGCAATAACCGAGTCGGATCAGGAAATGCTTCTCAGCTACCAATTGCTTCAATTCACAACAAGAAGCGAACAGCGGTACGAGATCCAGTGGAACCAAATCAGGTATTGGCTAATGAGTTCATTCATATAAAAAGAAAGGTATTCTCTACTATCTCGCAGTTACGGAATATAGAGCATTTATGGATGATGGAATATGCTTTTTTGCCTGGTATAAAGGGCTACACGAATGACCAATGGCATTCTGTGTGGAGTGAGTTTCTAAAAATGTGGGAGAAATTATCCTTAGACGAACAACGGTGTCTGGCTTGGGCAGTCCTTCAAGGTTATTTTATAGTTGAACGGCCCGGTCTCACAGAAATGCTAATTGGAAGCTCATCAATTTACGCCCTGGAATACATTCGAACAAAGGAACTTAATTTTCTCAGAGAATCAGATGAGATTTTTAAGAATCACCATCACCTAAGCTTCATTGTTACCAGGAATACAAAGGTGCTCGATGTATGTAAGAATTTAAAAAAACCTCGATTAGACAAGTTAATTGATTTTTATTATCCAAGTTTGTGGAAATTGTATGTTAAATGGGAAGATAATTGTTCCTCATACTTTGAACAGTTATCCATACTAATGAAAAAAAGGGAATTTCATCCTGGTCATCGTATATGGATGACTTATCGAATGTTGGATCTGGCGGGATTTATATGTAGGACTATACTGATTGTACAAATTATGTATTCCCGACTGGACTACCTTCCAGTTACCAAAGAAATTTGTTCATCACACATCTTAAGGAAGGGTAGTGCAGCCCAGGCTGATGATTACCCTAAATTTCTTAAAGACTTGTCGTTTCTGAAATTAGATTGAAATCTTTGGGACAAAGAACAGCAGGTTTGTATTCGGAGTTAACAATTAATGATCGTGGTGATGCTAGGGACTGGACACCGTTCTGCAACCTCAAGTGTGAAATTCTGTACGGGCTTCACAAAAGGTGCTGCATCCATTGGAGGAATACGAGTTATAATCAAAAAAGTTATTCACAATACCTGGCCGGACGCAGCTACAGTTTCACATATTCGTCATCAGCGGGAGCTGATGGAGATGAGGGCGAGGACATGTGAAGCATAGCATATCAAGCTTAAGCAAATTTCTGAATGAAGTTTTGTATGTTTTATTTAGATGAATATGAGAGCATAGCAGTGTGGTTTGCATTCAATGAGTATGTTAACACTGCAATGTACATAGGTCCAGACTCCATGGTCATTATTAATTTTTAATCAAAGCTTATTACATAGTACACATCATGGTTCAACTTTCAAGAGTACTAGGACAAGGCACAATACATTATATAGAGTAAATATGAGTGTGTAAACGTAAACTAAAAGGTCTTGAAATCTTAAATATAGAAATTTACAAAGGAAGACAAAAAAAAATTATGTATGAAATAGAAGTTTAGAAATGGAATGTTGTAGATCTTAGACTTTCCACAAAAATTTGTGCAGTAAAAGTGATCCTATCCTTTTCGAAGTTAAGGACTAGGTATTCATCATGCAGAGGTGGGCTACCTGCTGTAGCACTCCGCAGGAGCAACGAGGGTGGCTACAGCACGTAGCCCACCGTTGGATGACGAATACCATATATAGCAGTTGCATATCTACGGTGAAGATTAAAAATGTTTCAGAACCTCTGCTATGGCTCAAAATCTGCCTCATTCTAGCCATTCGGATGATGCCACGTGTTCGATATCACGCCTCACAAATGAAAACTAGGATTCCCAGAACTCCAGTTTTATAGTAGATTTTAGTAGGGTATAAGTGGCAAGAGGTTTCCCAAGCACTAGTGTTTATGTTCCATCCTCAACCGATTGCCTTTGGATCAGGACACCTAGTTATATCCTGATGGGGCCACCCCAAACTAACTGGTACAATGTGAAATTGGGAGCGAGCGAGCGAGGATGCAAGCCATATAGATAGAAGAGGAGTAGTTAGAGCGATATGGATCGACGGATTTGTAAATATATATGGCGATCCAAAGAAACCTTTCAAATGTGTTTGATGCTTCAGGATTTGGAAGAAGCGAGTGAGTTGGAAGAGCTGCAAAAGATGAAAGGCAAAGGCGAGAGGAAGAACTGAAAGCTGAATATTCAGCACAAAAGAACCTACTCCTGTCAGAGCAGCAGAAACTCGTAGCTGCTCAGCTTTCAAACTCAAAATTAATGAAGGAACTCGATGACATCCATCCTAGGATGGAAATGGCAAAATCTTATCAGGAGGGTGTCTTTGATTTAAAGGAAGAAGCATTAAAAGCTCAGATTGAAAATCAGAGCCTAAAGACGTTTATTTATTTCGTTACCACAGAGAAAGGAGGCATTTCGGTAAACAAAGCAAAATTTGAAAAATATAGGGTGGAAAATATGGAGGTTTTCAAATTAAATTTTTTGGCCCCTATTCAAAAAGAAAATGATGCTTTGTCCACCATTGTGTTTTGAGAGCCTGAGATTGAAAGCATATCAAGTTCAGACGACGAAGAAGAGGCAGATTCCGTAGCCACGGAAACTAAAGACCTGCACATGGCCTGTGTAAAGGTCACTGATCATGAGCTAGTGGGGGTTCTTGAGAAGAGAATTCAGGAGCTGCAATTACAGTTGAATACTAAGCCTATGCAAACAGATCAATCTACACAGACATTAGGTTGCTGGCTGAGTTCTCGATGATGGAAAGCGCCACGGATCGATTCAGAGATCCAGCAATAACCGAGTCGGATCAGGAAATGCTTCTCAGCTACCAATTGCTTCAATTCACAACAAGAAGCGAACAGCGATATGAGATCTAGTGGGACCAAATCAGGTATTGGCTAATGAGTTCATTCATATAAAAAGAAAGGTATTCTCTACTATGTCGCAGTTACGGAATATAGAGCATTTATGGATGATGGAATATGCTTTTTTGCCTGGTATAAAGGGCTACACGAATGACCAATAGCATTCAGTGTGGAGTGATATTGAGTTTCTAAAAATGTGGGAAAAATTATCCTTAGAAGAACAACGATGTCTGGCTTGGGTAGTCCTTCAAGGTTATTTTATAGTTGAACAGCCCGGTCTCACAGAAATGCTAATTGGAAGCTCATCAATTTACGTCCTGGAGTACATTCGAACAAAGGAACTTAATTTTCTCAGAGAATCAGATGAGATTTTTAAGAATCACCATCACCTAAGCTTCATTGTTACCAAGAATACAAAGGTGCTCGATGTATGTAAGAATTTAAAGAAACCTCGATTGGACAAGTTAATTGATTTTTATTATCCAAGTTTGTGGAAATTGCATGTTAATCCATACTAATGAAAAAAGGGAAGTTCGCTCATCGTATATGGATGACTTATCGAATGTCGGATCTGGCAGGATTTATATGTAGGACTATACTGATTGTACAAATTATGTATTCCCGACTGGACTACCTTCCACTTACCAAAGGATTTGTTTATCACACATCTTAAGGAAGGGCAGTGCAGCCCAGGCTGATGATTACCCTAAATTTCTTAAAGACTTGTCGTTTCTGAAATTCAGACTGAAATCTTTGGGGCAAAGAACAGTAGGTTTGTATTCGGAGTTAACAGTTAATGATTGTGGTGATGCTAGGGACTGGACACCGTTCTGCAACCTTGAGTGTGAAATTCTGTACAGGCTTCACAAAAGGTACTGCATCCATTGGAGGAATACCAGATATAATCAAGAAAGTTATTCACAATACCTGGCCGGACGCAGCTACAGTTCCACATCTTCATCATTAGCGGGAGCTGATGGAGATGAGGGCGAGGACATGTGAAGGCTCACATGATTCTTCTTTCTATCCTTTTCACTCTTATTTGTAAATAGAGATCTTGTTTATTATGGCAGATAGGCCATTTTAGTTCTGCAAAATAGTTTTTAGAGTTTTTATGCTGAAATAGAATTCCTAAGGAAAAATACTCGAAGAATGATCGATACTGACTTGAAGAATGGAATTCGATATCTCAGTCAGTTATAGTAGTTAAACGGTTATGGACAGCCGCGAGGCTATAAAGAGCCCTTGTACTCGGCTGTTTAAGATGAAATATATTGAAGTAAAAAGTGATGAGTACCTTATACGTTGTATTATTGTGACTCGCTCTTGCTTTCTGATTATCATTTTCGGGTTTATGCTTATGTGCTTGAGTACTAAGTATAAGCTCTATGTTCAATTAAGTGTCATGAAATGCAACGTGGTGAATGCGCATTGTAGTACATATATTTGATGATCTAAATCAGGCTGCAACAAGCATACCATTGTCTCTTGTTCAGTACAATCCTATGTTTATTGATATGATAAGTAGAATACTCGGTGGTGTAGATCCTCCATTCATTTGCAGGTTGGCTTAATTGCTTAGTCATATATGTTCTCATAAAGCATTGGAATTGCATAGATTCACTGTTATGGCTTGTGTAGTTGGAGGGGTCTCTAATTCGATTCAGCGCTGATTGTGTAAAGTTTTATCCAGAAGATAATTAGATACTTTAAAATGATGTGTAAATTGAGTAAACATTTAAACTTTGAACAACAGGCAGTACTGGCCGCGTGACAAGAATATCTGTTCATGATCAATTTCACTATACAAAACCTTTTATTATTAAATATTAACCAGAACTCTGATCTCTTTGGGGGAACGATATCTCAAATACTACGTAAAACCTAGAAAATTGAGTTCAGTGAGTTACGACAATAGCATAGGATTGAACAAGGTTAGAGAAATCATCGTTAAGACCATTCAATACTATTTGAACAAGCTCTTTGCGCATTTTTCTGGCTAACCTCTTTCTAGAAAATTTCTACCACCTATCTAACTGACGGAGTGTAGCGAAGAATCTACAAGCTACTCCTACCTTTAGAGTTAGAAAGGTGTCTCCAAAAACTGGTCCATTTATGTGGCCTATATAGACAAAGTTCTAAGTGTTTTTCTATTGAAAAATAGTGTCTCAAAATTTTTACAAACCCTATTTTTTTATGTCGTTTTAACAATTACTAAACTTGATGCCCTATGCCTGGCGATTTACAATAGCACCTCCTGTCACTTCCCACAAACTCACCAAAAATTAGAGTTTTTCGATACTGACTCATATCAACTCGTCTCTAAAACATATTAGAATTTTTCGATACTCACTCATATCGACTCGACTCTCAAATATTTAGAATGTCTCGATACCGACTGGTATCTAAAATTTCGAATATTTGGAGACATATAAATATTCGATACATAGTGTTCAAATTTTGAGACACTTAAAGAGCCCAATAGATTAAAAAATTTCAAAAATTGAAAAAATTAAAGTATAACTCTCCTCCCCCTCAAATTGTGAAGTTGAAGAAAAATAAAAATGTATCTCTCTTGGAAAAGCATGGATTGAAGTTTGTTTACGTAAAACCAAGAGATTTACTTCTTTCTAAAAGAAGTCTTCTGCACGAAAAGATCTGATTACTTGCTGGATCTTATCGTTTTCCAAACATCTTCTAAGTTCCTCATCATTTCCCATTTTGTACAAAATGCGTGAAGTTATTGTATAGGGAGCGACTCGTGTTGGAAAACATTTTTTTCCTCCCTGATCATTCCCATTGGATATTGCAAAGTTTGCAAATATTCAATATTATCCGCATACCATGAATTCTAAGTCACCAACAACACTGACCTTGTCTCTTCACCTGTCACGATCTCCCACAACTCCTTTTCCATCAAAATGATCTTCAGTTTGAATTATGTCCTCATTTGGAAGCGTATCAGAAACTGGATCCTTTTGTTCTCTAATTTTGAGTCTTGATAAATAATCTGCATTCGAATGGTATTTACCGGGTCGAACCTCGACTATATAATCAACTTCAGATAATAGGAGAATCCATTGAGCTATTCTTCCCGACAAGTCAGGCTTATTTACCAAGTACTTGATAGGATAATGATCGACATATAAAGTGAATGCATAGCTAATCAAGTAATGTCGAAATTTTTTGACAGATTAAATCATGCCCAAGGTCTCTCTCTCAGTTGCTGAATGGTTCTTCTCAAAGATGCACAATGAAACGATACAGTAGTGGGACTGAAATTTGCACTCTGATTAATATCAAATAGTGAGTACAATGCTTCAAGTGATAACTCCAACTTACAATCGTTGAACGTGATAACGCTGGCTACAGAAACTCGAATAATCAGTAGAAAATTTTTTATGAAGATACTTATCTTGATATACTACTCAAAATATCTATAACTGATATTTTCTATAGTTATTACAACCGCCTCATAACTATAACTGCATGTACAATGTAGGCGGATTGTCAACGCGAAGTTGTTGGGTCAGATTTTAGACCGACATTATCGAACTTTTCAAAGTATCAAAAAAATATACAAAGGATCGATTTTTCACTTTGTTTTAGGCTCCGAAATACTGTCATCAACTGTTCCTTGTATTTCTACAAGCTATGCGACATTTCAATGTATTAAAATATAACAAAAGAATGGATCTATATTAGTGAAGAGATAAGAGATGGAGAGGATAGGAATTCAACACCCCCCTTAATCTGGATCCTTGAATGCCTTGAGTTTTAAATTCAAGATAGCACAAAAACTCTTGTGTGCTCCTGACTTAACCCCTTTGTAAATATGTCAGCTGCCATGAGAGACTCTAAATTTCTAGCTCCCACATGGCTTTCCATCTTTCGGGAATTACCATGGGGCTCACAAAATATTCATTTAGCCTAGCACTAATTATTCTCGTGCTCTCAGACTCGGCTCTCAACTTCATCTCTGCTGGAAACCCTTTTTGGGTGATGCGACACTGCATCGACACGTCAGGGGCATGGCATCAGCTAACATCGACATCGAATTCTTCGACTTCTCAACTAAATTGATCTAGCAGCATGGTGCCTTAATCCCATTTTGTAAAGTACAAACCTTAATTGGAGGTCACTAACAAAGCAAGGCGGTTACAACCCAAAGCGGTGACGGTGCCTAATATCCACTCTTCTCTCCACTAATCAGGCATCACCGACTACTCTCACGTGCATCTGTCATTGTGATGATAAGATCAGTAGATCAGAATTTAATCAAGACAGTGTAAGATAGAGTGATAATTGATTCAAGCAAGAGCGCAATAGATCGTTCTTCCTCTTTGTTATACCAAAGTATTGTTTCAGGAAGAATGCCCCTTGTATTTGCATTCAGACTTGTACAATTTGCGATCATAGAATTCCTATGCCAGCAATCTGAATCGTCTAGTATTTGGTCGAATGCATTATCATTCTGTTCTGATTCATCAATTCATGCCATGCAGATAAATTATTCGTATATTAAATATTCATATGACTGATAATTTTGTGTTGATAATAAGCTCTAGCTCTTGATCCGATAATGCTTCTGCAAAGCGCATTTTTCTTTTGTGTTCGCCTATGGAATCTTTACTGGTAGACGTTGTGCACGCACCGAGAAATCTGACATTGCTCCGATTTCTAGCAAATCATGTATCATTATTTAAGAGAGAAAGTGCAAAGCAAGGAGGTATCATTAGTCTACTGCAGGACAGAATCAATGGCAGCAGATTACTTCACAAAGGCCCTATCAAAGATACATCATCTCAGATTCAACGACATGTTAAATCTGAAGATCAAAACTTTTCAGGATCCACATTAAGGGGGAGTGTTGAAATTCGATGCTCAGCCTCAAATCCATTTGTTAATGAGCATCTTGAAAACTTCACAAATCCCAGAAACAGAAGGCTCGAGTTTTTTCCAGAAGATCGAAAAATCCAGTATCGGATTTTTCCGACCCAATGTAACTCTTGTCAAAAAGGAATTTTTCGACCCTGGATCGGATCGGATCGAGGATGCACATTTGTTTGATCCATCGTTTGAACTATTTTGCTGCTAATTGTACAAAGTCGATCCTGCTTCTGCTTCAAGTCGATGTATTGCATAGACAGTTCGACTTGTGTGAGTAAGACTGCATGCTATTATAGAGAGAGAATATTTACATAGTATATGATGCTCAGGAATTGAATTCAGTTGAGTCGGAGTGAAGATTAACTCCAACATATTTCAATGAACTTGATGGGAAGGCGAGAGGACTTATGTTGATTATATATGTAAAGCAGAGTGGAAACCATCTCTTGTACATGATGGTTGACTATATAGCACCGACATATATGATATGGTGTGTTGCTAAGAAGGAGTTTTGACGTAGCTTTTGGAGTAGTTACTCGGACACTAATATAATTTTGTAAGCTTTTAAAAAGGCAACTATGGGAGTGCCAATTATTATCAAGTCTCAAAGGATGGCGATTCCTAAACCCTATAATCATGCAAGGGATTCACTCTTGCATGTATGTGAAGTAAATCTAGAACCATATTGTTCATTTTTTTGTAAATCATATTGTATTAGTGAACTTGATGAAACCATTTTTTTGATAGTGTTTAGTATTTATGTTTTTTTTGCATAATGTGTTGGTGTGGTTTGATGTTGCCTAATTTTACCTTGTTACGTTAGACATGCATAATGTATGCATGCTTGTGTAATGGTTGAAGTAATTGCTATTAGTCTGATTATTAAGGGAATGGTATAATTGCCCTTGTAGAGGAAAATTTTGAGATATTATTGGTGCACCGTGCAACTCCACATGTATGGTTGTTGGCATGCCAATTGGTTTAGTTCATGCAGGGTTGACGTTGGAATATAAGCCTATGATTTTATCAATGCAATCACTTTCGTACACTTTTGCCACGTATCAAGCTTAAGCAAATTTCTGAATGAAGTTTTGTATGTTTTATTTAGATGAATATGAGAGCATAGCAGTGTGGTTTGCATTCAATGAGTATGTTAACACTGCAATGTACATAGGTCCAGACTCCCTGGTCATTATTAATTTTTCATCAAAGCTTATTACATAGTACACATCATGGTTCAACTTTCAAGAGTACTAGGACAAGGCACAATACATTATATAGAGTAAATATGAGTGTGTAAACGTAAACTAAAAGGTCTTGAAATCTTAAATAAAGAAATTTACAAAGGAAGACAAAAAAAAATTATGTAGGAAATAGAAGTTTAGAAATGGAAAGTTGTAGGATCTTAGACTTTCCACTAAAATTTGTGCAGTAAAAGTGATCCTATCCTTTTCGAAGTTAAGGACTAGGTATTCGTCATGACCTGCTGTAGCACTCCGTTGGAGCGGCGAGGGTGGCTACAGCACGTAGCCCACCATTGGATGATGAATACTAGACGTAGCAGTTGCATATCTACGGTGAAAATTAAAAACGTTTTAGAACCTCTACTATGGCTCAAAATCTGCCTCATCCTAGCCAACCGGATGATGCCACATGTTCGATATCGCGCCTCACAAATGCTATGGATTCAAAAGGTGGAAAAACTAGGATTCTCATAACTCCAATTTTATAGTAGATTTTAGTAGGGTATAAGTGGCAAGAGGTTTTT
Source organism: Diphasiastrum complanatum (assembly GCA_029204225.1). Taxonomy (NCBI): domain Eukaryota; kingdom Viridiplantae; phylum Streptophyta; class Lycopodiopsida; order Lycopodiales; family Lycopodiaceae; genus Diphasiastrum; species Diphasiastrum complanatum. The sequence continues at coordinate 67,701,692 of CM055095.1, read as the reverse complement.
CCCAAGCACTAGTGTTTATGTTCCATCCTTAACCGAATTTCCTTTGGATCAGGACCCGACCCAGTTATACCCTGATGGGGCCACCCCGAACTAGCTGGTACAATGTGAAATTGGGAGCGAGCGAGCGAGGATGCAAGCCATATAGATAGAAGAGGAGCAGTTAGAGTGATATGGATCGACGGATTTGCAAATATATATGGCGATCCAAAGAAAGCTTTCAAATGTGTTTGAGTTTTCTTTCCAGAATCAGTCATTTTCTCAAATGACACGCAGTAGGGCTAAGAATGATGTCAGTGAGGCTACTGCCATGCCTAGCGGAAGCACTACACGGAAGAAGGAAACGTTTTCTTTCAAGCGGAGTGGTAATCTTCTCAAAGAACCTTGGCAACAGCAAGGTGCTTCAAAAAGTAATTTCTCTTCAAATTCTCATCATTATCAGCTTAGTCCAAAACAATCAATGCAAGTTTCTAGCTCTTCTCGGGAGAAAGAGGAAGGTTCAGCCATTTCTGGGATTGCAGAAAAGCTACGTAGCATAAAAGACCTTAGCCATACCAAAGTAGGGCTTCAGCAGCAACAAAGTATTCATCGACTTCCGAGCCCACTCTTTGTTCCAGCTGTGGGAGAGCCTTTCTTCCCTTACCTTGATAAGAGCTGGAGCACTCCTGATCATCCGATTCCTGCACCAGGAAGTTCTCAATCATTGGAAACGGACTGCAAGTTTCCTTGGGAGAGAGCTGCTGCAGATGCAATTGGAACTGATAAGGCCCCTCTACACAAACCCGAAAGCGTGAAGCCTCCATCTTTGGCGGAGCTTCTCATCCCACAGCCAGAGCTGAGGAGACTGAGAACTCTTGGTATCCGACTCGAGAAACGCTTGAAAATCGGTAGACTTGGAGTCACAGATGGTATTGTGGCTGGCATCCATGAGCGCTGGCGTAATTCTGAAATAGTAAAAGTGAAATGTGAGTGTCCTTCAGCTTTGAACATGAGGAAGATTCACCAAGACTTGGAGAGAAAGACTGGAGGGTTGGTGATTTGGAGATCTGGAGGTGCAGCAATGGTATACAGAGGTAAGGATTATAGTGGCCCAGCTCCTAAGGCGATGATTGACAGTGTTTCATTAGAAGAAGTAGAGGAGGTTTCATCCGAAGAAGAAGACAAAGAAGATGAAAATGAGGCTTCTTTTGATCCTGATTCCGAGCAAATTGCTATGGCGAACCCCTCAGAGCCACAGGGCAATGATCTTGACTTATTTGCTTGTGATCTCGAGTATGAAACAGAAATGGATCATTTTTTGGACGATCTTGGACCTCGATACAAGGATTGGACTGGGAGCAAACGGCCTGTTCCTGTAGATGGTGATGTACTCCCTCCAGTTGAAGCTACCTTCAAACCACCTTTTCGGCTTTTGCCTTATGGAGTTCATCCAAAACTAAGCAATGTAGAGATGACAAATCTCAGGAGACTTGCTAGATCACTGCAACCTCATTTTGCGCTTGGAAGAAATAGAGGTCATCAAGGATTGGCTATGGCTATTGTTAAGCTGTGGGAGAAATGCGAGGTCGCCAAAATTGCCGTGAAGAGGGGTGTGCAAAACACAAATGGCGAATTGATGGCCGAAGAGCTTAAGCTGCTCACAGGAGGTGTACTCCTTTCTAGAGATAGGGAGTTCATCACTTTATACAGAGGAAAAGATTTTCTTCCCCAGGCTTTGGCTGAAGTTCTTGCAGAGAGAGAAGCCATGACAAAAGCTCTGCTGGAACAAGAGGAGAGAGTAGGAAAAGAGAACATTGTGCACTCAGAAAGGAAAGAAGCTGGCGAGCTTATGCCAACGTCATCTAGTATTGTGTCCCAAGCGTCAGAGGTCGAAGTGAATTCTAACATCTTGGTAAATCATGAGGAGCTGCCAAGAGACAGGATAGCTGCAATCAAAGCTGCGAGAGTACTCGAAGCTCAAAAAAAGCAGCGGCGACTGGCTGTTGCAGTACAGCGAAAAACAAAAGCGGAAGAAGAGTTAGGGAAAGTTCAGAAACTACTAAAACCTTCCGATCCACCCGCTGACCGGGAGATGATTTCTGATGAGGAGAAGCATATGTTTCGAAAATTAGGCCTCAAAATGAATGCATTTTTGCTTGTAGGTAGACGTGGAGTTTTTGATGGAGTCATTGAAAATATGCATTTGCATTGGAAGCACAGAGAATTGGTCAAATTAATCTACAAAGGAAAGAACAGAGCAGAAATTGAAGAAACTGCAAAAATGCTGGCACACGAAAGTGGAGGGATTCTAGTTGGGATTGTTCCGACATCGAAAGGCCAGGCTATCATAGTTTATCGTGGAAAAAACTATCAAAGGCCACCAAGGCTAAGACCTGAGAATCTACTCACCAAAAGAGAGGCTTGAGAAAGGTTCACAGAGAGTCAACTACGTGAGTCTTTGGAGCGGCATATATTGCATTTGGAAAAGCAGATACATCACTTGAGGGATGATCTTGAAAATCAAGAAGGCAACATGCAGGAAAATGTTGCTGATACTGATGGACTGGTGAGTGATTGGGTTTCAGGAAAGTGTTCTGAGCACATTGACGAGAGTAAACAAGAAGTGGAGATACTGCCAGCTGAAAAATCACATGCAGAGGAGGACAAAAATAAAGTGAAGGGCTTAAGGCAAAGAAAAAGGGTTTGGGTCCAATTTTTAGAGCTGATCCACTTACAAATAAGGAGAAATTGGTTTTGAGGAAGCAAGCACTTAAGCTGGCGAAACCTTGCCATTTCCATGTTGGGAAGAGTAATGTTGTGGGAGGAATTATCAGAGCCATACGAAGCTATTTCCAACTTCATGCACTTGTGAAGATCGGTGTTAAGGGGAAAGCAAGGGGAACTGCTGTGGCAGAGATTGTGCAAGAAATAGAGGATGGGACAGGAGGAGTTCTGGTTTCTCAAGAGCCCTGTAAGCTAATATTTTATCGTGGCTGGCCAGAAGGGCAAGAGCAACCATCTTCAAGCTTGAGCACAGAAGAGATCTCATCTGATCTTATTGAGGCAATGAAGCTTGAAAGTGGAGATTTTGATCATGTTTATAGTTCCTATTCCAGTGAATTAGATAACTCCCAGGTTGGAGAATATGCTGTAAATTGAGGGATGCGGTAGCCGATGAACAGAGACAGACCAATGCAGCATCCCACTGAACTAGCTACTACAAAACTTACAATTGAAGCTAGTAGGTTGCAATGTTGGGGAAAACAGAACAAGTTTGTGGAATTGTGTTTGATTGAAAATTAATCTACGAGAACCTGGATCCACAACATTTGACATGTTCTAAAGCTCCAACTCAACATCACTATTTTGCTTGCAGAAGACTATCAACCAAGCACCTCTATGTAGGGGGACTATCATGTAAAAAGAGAACATATTCTAAATCAATCATGTAAAGCTTTATTGGGACCACAAGGATCTCTTTGTCTTAATAAATGAAAGTGTAACTCTCTTATATTACATTGAACTAAGTAGTTGTTAGTTACTTGATTATCTAAGTTATTTGCTTGCTCATAAATAAACAATAACAAACATTGTACGTTTTCCATGGATCATTTTCAGATGAGATTATTGAAGTTCTGTAGTATTCTCTTGTGAATGAAAGCCATGAAAAGGTCTCATGCACCCTATCGGCACAAATGGAAATGGTTTGTGAGTTCTGACCTTGGAATACAATGCTAATTGGTGGATATTGTCTTCTATTTTGAGTGTCTTGTGTCTTCAATGTTGATGCCATTGTTTCTATCCATATTTGAAATGAATATTTATATTTTGCAATGTTTCTTGGACTAGTAGGCACATACCATACTCGTTGCATTTAGAAAGCTTTCTGTGAGTATGATGGTTCTACAATCTACCATGATGTTTATATTAGACTCAATCAATGTTTATATTAGACTCAATCAATGAAGTGCTCCGGAGACTCATGGTGATGGACTATTGATTGTCATACATTTTTGTGAACATGATGGTTCTACAATCTACCATGATGTTTGTATTAGACTCAATCAATGAAGTGCTCCCACTCATGATGACGGGCTATTGATTGTCATACATTTAAATATAGTGTGTAGAAGAAGCATGGTAAGGATAGAAGTATAATTTTAAGCTTGAGAAGAGACTTGTTAGTTTGAGATATGTCTCATGTGGTTGCTTATAAAGATCATTTTCAGTAGCAAGAAGTAAGACTACAAAGAATCCAACTTGGCCCAACTTGAGCATGATGCCCAAACTCACCACATGTGGGAAGATAGATACCTCTTGTATAATGCTTCTTCGTATTATCAACTTGTGCCTATCGTATAATGACAATGCATGCCACTTCAGAGACTCTTTACTTGGTTTCACACTTCATACTTTGTCTTACATATTGGAATGACCCAACCATGAACCAAGATATGACACTAACATTCGGTGCACTATTAATGTTGCCTTGGCTCTTTGGTTTCTCGATTGGTTCTATGTAGTCATTGATTCTTGAATCTTGTGTGAATACTGAAGACCTTGCCCATAACATAGGGGCCCCATACTTCAAGATAAATTTCTCAGTAACATGGGTATATGGTTTATGGAAGTGCCTTGATGATTGAGACATCTTATTGGATTCATTCACGTATGAGGCATGCAAGCTTGCTTGTGACATGTGATGAAGCTCGTGTTTACTCTTGTACGAACATGTCAATAACACATGATGTATAATTTAATTAAAATGTGCACATTAAAAGCTAAGAGGATCTTATCTAGTTCGAATCGATCACTTCTTTGGGAAAGTTGTAACAACAACATTGAATAATACTAATCTTATCTTGCTTGTAGGCAAATGTTTGTTTAAATCGGTCTTTCACCCATATTGATAGCAAACAAAGATTTGGTTTCTATTTTCCTTACTTTTATTGATATGAACGAACTCCAATCATAACTTAACGCTTCTCAAGACAAAAGAAAAATATGGCTAGGAAGGGACTCAATTCGTTGCAAGCATATATTTATGGTAGTGCTAAAGTGAACTTGGGCTAAATAAAAATAAAAAATGTGTGAATCTCTCTCTCTCTCTCTCTCTCTCTCTCTCTCTCTCTCTCTCTAAACGAGCAACAATGCAAGTTGTATGAATAAGTATTCGAAGTGGCATCATCATAAAAATTCTAAAAGGGATGTTACAAAAATCTTCTTGGGAGTGGCAACAAGGTCAAAACTAGGACCATGACAAGGTTTTGGAAAAACATATACTCGAGTAATTTGGAGAAGACAAAACTATTATGTCATTAACAAGGATTAGTCATTGTCTAGGTTCGCTATATTAAGGAAAGCATGGGAAGTTTAAGTTATATATGTACTATGAAGGTAACAATTTTAGACGATTATAGTTAATTTGTGACCAAAGTGGTGGCCCTAAGTCATTAAGTGAAGAATTAGACTAGATGTGGGAGAAGTTGCCTGATACGTACTGATGATATGTGGCTTTGGGTTGTGGATAGATTAGTGAGTGGTTGGGCATTTAGTGAGACATTAGAATTAATAGTGGCCAGAACAATTATTGGATCTTTTGGACTACGTGAACATCTGCGATCATCATAGCTAGATCTATAATTGTATTGACTGTTGTTTAGATTCAAATGTCTAGAAAAAGATGCAAAGCAATCTAGGTGTTTGTTAAGATACATGTCATAAGTGCGAACAAAAAATAATCCCAAGCGTTGGAATGCGAGTCATCTCTAAAGTTAGATACACCATCCTTCTTCTGACAAATATAAAAAAGAAGGATCCTCGTCTCTCAACAATCTATTAGTTACCATAAGTGTCTAACTTGCAAAGATCCAATCATGTGTTTTGCTCAACCGCTTTGCCAGACTTGCAACGCATGCACTCACATAACCTCTGTGAGAAGAAATTAGATACAAGATTTCTTGAATATACTTCTCATTAGTAGGAATATCATCGTGACTTGTTGCTTTCACTATAGTGAGATTCAGATCTGGAGCTCGTACTCATTACTTAGTATGACTCTCATAGCAAAGCCCACAACATGTATGAAATTAGGTGGCATATCCTGCAGAGCAACCTCTTAATTTTCTCAGAATTTTCGGCCCACTCCAAAATCCTAGCATAACTTTTTTTCAAGGATCAAAAGCAGAGCCATAGAACGATCAGGGCCTCACCCACCAGCAAACAAAATGAAGAGAGAAATCCACAACACCGCAAGTCAATTTCATGCTTTTTCTTGTTGTTTCATGCACTACCGATGCATCAAAAAACATGAAGGTGAAGCAAAACAAGAAATTAATCATAAATTGAGAGAAAAAACATGAAGACAATGGCGTAGACGTAGTTGGTTAGGGACAGAGGAGATGGATTAGAGGCGGAGATGGTGATGGAGATGGAGATGGAGGAGGTGAGAAAGCAAAGGTGATGGTGTGTACTGAAGCAGGGACGGTTCTAATTGATGCATGCAAATGACAACCATATAATCATGCTTTAGAATATTACATGAAAAGCTCTCTTTTGCATTTGAATATTCAATAAAAGATTTTCTCTTTACATGAGGCACCTTCCGTACGTGCCTTAGATAGAAAAAGATATTCTTTTGCTATTTTACATTGAGTTACATGTTGGGTAAATGAGCCCTTATCCAAGGTCCAAGCCTCGAAAGTTGAGACCAACACCACACTTTATCCTTTAACATTAACTTTCTTCCAAACTCCATTGACCGACCTCAACGCATAATACTGCATTTGCAAGACAGGCTTAAAAAATACATTATATTTGTTAAGAATAGTTTAAAGTTTAAGTTCTAACCTGTACATATCTCTCATTGGTTAAGAACAATTTAAACCTAAATGAAAGCAATGAGGTGTCCGTCTTAGAGAGTCCACTAATGATGACTTTTTTTCTTTTTCTCTCCAAAATTTAACATGATGACTTTTCTTTAACTTTCCTTCGGCTCAGCCTCACCGAGGGTCACATACATTTCCATTGCACGAGGCACTGTGGAGTCCACACTGCACTTACTGAATTCTAACTTCACCAAAACCTAAAAACATTTCATGTGCATGTGTCAGGCCTGCCTGCCATTGCTTAAACCCTTATTATTAACTCCTGACTCAACTCAAAAAAGCGCATTGTTTTATGCTTATGAAAATGAACGAACATACACGTTACTTCGGGGGCGTAATGGACGACTCCGTATAAGCAACAAGGGGAGGCGCGTGTCCTTTGTTCCTGGCTTCCTCGCTATGGCTATGGCTTTGATGAAAACTCTGCGCTGCTTCGCTTCGGGCTTTATTTCTGCGTAGTAACACTGCTGCAGCGCTGCTGCTGCTGCCCACAAAATTGCTTTTCCATCGCATTTCTCAATGATAAAATGCTCACCAGCTCCCTTGCTCGAGCAGTTATCAGTCCATAAAATAGTATCCATGTTGCGATCATTTCTTTGCTTCCTTCCTTGATTCCGCACCCCATTGGCACAGTTATATTACATTCTCGTTTTTAGATGCTGATACTTTTATTCCCAGGAGCCAGATTTGTGTTTAGAAGAAACGGCAACGTTGCGGTAACGGTTGATCTAAGAAGATAGGTAGCCAAAAACACTGCTCACTTGTGCTGTGCTGCTGATTCTTTGCAACGGTTTTCTCCATCGGTGCAGGGCTTCACATATTTCCTGAACCAGCTGTGTATCGTTTTGGAACCTGGCTTGATCCGTTGTTGTAGCTTTCTGAAAAATTGAATTGATGGCAACAACTTTCTGTGCTGCAGCCTCCTGTAAGCCATCGCCTGTTGGCCCACTGATCTTACTTTGTTTGGTCGTTTTCTTCTGGATGCTGGTGCCGTGGTACTTTTCAGAAGAAGAATCCTCTCTGGTGGCCATGGCGGAGACAATGCAATCACTACCTTTTCCACCTCTTATATTGTTACCAGTAGTGGGTTTAATATGCCTGCAATTTATGTTCACCCCCAGTAAATGTGTTCTCTCTTTTCTGTCCTCGGTTTCTTTTACAAAATCTACTTTTTTCCTTGGAGGAACCTTGGTGCTACTGCTGGCCCTCATAAGGCTGCAAACCACGCTGCAGGAATTATGGGAAGAGCTGTAACGCTGATTCAACCACTATACTTTTATGCAGTGAACCAATTTGTCAAGAAAGCGGCTCAATTTATTGGATCCCTAAGCCTGTTTCTTGTAACGATTTCAAAGTTTGATCGAATGTAGATGATTGTATTACATATTCTGAGATTTGTTTTCTGATGGCCGTAGATTCAAAACCCTTGCTTACTGATAACAATCTAGTGATTTTACCGGTTCTGAATGCAATCAGCTGTTTGAACTTTCCTTCACTTTTAACATATCATAGCATTTAAGACAGCAAGCTAATAATAGCCTGATATGCAGATGATCAAGTCTAGATCCATCTAAGGCTGAAAAACATGTCATAGCATCTAAGCTAAAACCTATGTTCACCCTTGGATGGTTGAAAGAGTGTTGGGCGGGTATTGATATTGTCCTCCTATTATACTTTTTTGAAAATTTTTGATACCAGTCGGGTATCAGTATCATTATGTTTTTAAATTGGCAAGCTGGTATCAACCTACTTGGGTATTGCAGGGGTGATAACATTCGAGTATAAACTCAGGTATGAGGATATAATTTTTTTCTAAAATTAACCATTTTATAAAAGGTATCTTGCATTTAATAAAAAGCATGACCTTTTTAAATGTAATATGCATATGATTTTAAAGGTCAATACTTTGTTGGTGCCCACCAATGTCTTTGGGACACCATGAATAATATTTATCACATGTAAATTTTGGAATTAACTAAAAATGGATATTGTATTGATACCATGTTCAATTCGAATTTTTTGCCCCTAATCCGGGTATCGATATGTGCATTGATGGGCTAAAACGGGTGAGGTATCGACCGTAGTATCACAAAATCATATACCGGGCTGGTATGTTCTATGATACCATTGTTGATACCAATCGAGCACCTATATACCCGCCCAACACTGGTAGAAACTTGGTGGGAGCCTACCAATGTCACTGCATTGACGGTGTGAAATACGTTGATCCCGAAACTTTAGTTAACGTAATGCTAGGCGCTCGGGTTTTCTTTGTATTTTGGAGGTGATTCCAAGAGTGGAATGTGCATCCAGATTTATTTCTCCTCCGGAATTTGCCATTCTCTCTACAAAATCTGCCATTTTCTCTAGAGAATTTGCATTCTCTTTCCAGAATCTGCCATTCTCTCTCTTCACGAATTGCCATTCTCTCCACCTGAGCATTGTCTCTCGACCACATAATCTGCATTCTCTCTCCATTCTCTCCACATGAGCATTGTCTCTCGACTACATAATCTGCATTCCCTCTCATGTAGCGCAAGCATCCCAAAGGGAGCTGGGAACCACGTCTTAGCTTCCCAGCCTTCAACTCTTGCCATCCAAACCCACTTGACATACAAGCAGCCAACTCGCCAACAACGATCAAACTTAACCAACTTGAAGTTCCGAAAACCAACATTGAGATCCAACCTGGCACCATGCCAGATCGGGGGTCCCGATGTGAGTGACTTCCCTCCAAGCAAGCCGCCCGACATACATCAAACTTAACCAGCTCGAAGCTTCGTTACCAACGAGTAACATCCATTCCAAGCAAGCGGTCTGACTTACATCAGACTTAACCAACTGAAAGCTTTGTCACGAGCGTTGGAAGCCAACCTGGCGCCACGCCAGACTGGACAGCCATAAACAGGTAACTTCCACCCAAGCAAGCCATCCAACTCAGCCGACAGGTTAGAGCCAATTCCCCAAGAGCTTAACCCATTCACGTTCATGCAAGGAACACTCAGAACCACAAGCCGCGACAGAGATGGAGACAACCAGTTCCTGGACCAAATGGTCCGTGCTAAGTGATGAAGAAGAACAATCATCAAATAAGATGTCACCTTAATTAATTCCAAGTGAAGAAGAAGTCCAAGATCAAGCATGGACTATTGAAGGGATTTCGACACAAAAGGAATCATTGTGTTTGCAAAGTCAAGACAACTGGCAACAACACACAATATTTAAATGAGGAGCAAGATGAAACAGGGGATTGAAGTGACTCAAGTCCAATGGTGGAATCAACAAAAGAAGAGATGAGAAAGCTTGTTCAACAAATGAATGAACCAATAACGTCAGTAACTCTTGCTCTTCTATTAAATCCACAAGAAACAATTGTTCAACATCTATGTGATGTTACAGAGTGTTCACAAGACTTGAAACACCAATCCACTTTTCAGCTTGGAGAAGACAAAAAGTTTCCAAGAGAGATGATTACAAATGTAAGGATGCCAAAAATCAACAGAGATCGAAGGAATTAACGAGAAGAATATCGAGGGTAATATGATTGTCTCGAGTATTAAATTCCAAAAGAATGATGCAAAGGCCAGTTGAGACAATGCAGTTGTCAATGAGGCAAATTACTCAAAAGGACTATGTTTTCCTTTGGGATCAGAACTCCAACATCACATTCCAACAAAAGACTTGTCAACATTGTCCAAGGCTTCTTGTGAAATGGGACCAATAGACAATGGTGGAACTTATGTGTATGAATCTTTTACATTTGATACATGGTACATTTTGTAGAATGTGATGATATTATTGATGTAGAAGCTAGAAAATGTCCTAGCATTGATATAGGACAAGTATATTTTTTATAGCTTTTTGGATGAAACTCTGTGTGAGAAGAATATCATTACTCTTTTTGAATATTTCATTCACTTTAGTTTATTAGAAATGAATATTCATTCAAAATATCCTTTGCTATCTTCAATTGTGATCAACCCAAGTTTATTCACTTCAGCACTTGGTTATGATCATAATAATATTTTCTCAAGGTGGGATTCCCATATCCCAAATGCAAAATTGATGGTTATTTTAGAAGCATTTGGATTCAATCATGTAGCATGTCTAATAGGCTATCCAAAATCTCCTATATATTGTTTACAACCTAGTTTCTGATTATACAACTTTTTATTATCATAACCAAGTCTAGTATGCCAATAATTGATATAAGATGATACCATTTGTCTGTTTAGTACCCTAGTAGGATGCATATTGATTCAATGGTATCCCATATGATCAATATTTATCTTGGCGAATTATTTAGCACACTCAATATATCCACGTGATCATCCATTTTGGGCAATGGACATTGGTTCTTAACAATAGATTTATTGAAGAACTCGTAGTCCACACACATTCAAAAAACACCATTCTTCTTATGATTAAGAAGAAGACGAGCTCCCCATGTCATTTACTAGGTCAAATATGTGCCATTTTCAAAAAATTCTCAATTTGCTTACTAGTTTCATCCTCCTCTTTTGGACTAAACCTTTATGGTGGTCAAAAGATTTGTTGTTTGCCTGTTGGAATCAGATCAATCTTATGGTCTACCGCCCTAATGGGAGATAGTCTATTAGGTAGTTCTTTTGGGAACACACCAATGAGTTCTCATTTCAACTTATCTAAAATTTGCTTTTCATCACATGACAATTCAGAATAATATTCACACCGCAACTCAAAAATTGATCACATATAATGCCTTGATGAGGCAGTCCGGCTTGGCCAGGATCCCTTGGCATTACGAATACAAGATTCAGACAAATGTTTGTTGCACGAGACATTAGCTTTCAGGAGATATCTCCAAGGCAAAGAGCAAAGAGCAGGTCACTGAAGGATCCTCAAGTACAGAGTAGTACATAAATTGTGTACCACCAAGTTTTTATTTGAATAATGATCCATGAGCAGTTCTTCCATGCTCTACTAGTGATCTGTGAGTTGAAGATGGCTTGAGTGCACTGTGATTTTCCTCGTGCTTGCCCTCCCATATTCATGATCTGATGTGTGTTATAATTGTTCGTCCATGGATCAAGACGAGTGGGTGGTCTGTGGCAGTATTGTTAGACGTTGTCAATGAGTTGTCGTTGATAATCATAACAAGAAGAAGGCAGAAGCGATGGTTTCATCAGGTATGGTGTGAGCAATCGATGAAAAAATAAATCGTATGAGAAAGCAATTGTGGATTTTACAAACGCTGTTTTGAGATGTATAACCTGCAAGCCAAGTCCATCTCAATTTGTGTGCTTAGATTCCATATGGAACTGGCAATCAATGTAACTACCTCGCTAACTGCACACTTCTCATATAGTAAGAGATAGTCATGTCTTTAAAATTTAAGAAAAAAACATAAATCCTTCCAAGAATGTAGGATCTAATATTTAATGTCCAAGGAACCTAAGCCATAATTTTGAACAAATGTTCACATCATGTTTTTGTTTTATTTCTTAAAAACTCAAGAACTTGTCAAACAACATGAGCAAAAGCCCAAAATCTTCTCTCCTCCATGCGGCTAACTACGCTACCTTCTCCCTCAGCTTCCAGCTACCGACGTATAATCCACAACTGTAGGACAGACTTTAATACAGGAAGCAACTAAACTACTCTACAATATGCTATAATCAACAAAATTTCTTTCGGGCAACACAGGAATTGTGTAACTATCTGCCATCAATATAATGCCTTCAAAGCTGCTGAGCAAAGAAGCATTTGATCTCATCCAGTGGTTCAGGTGGGCATAGGTCACAATGCAGCCCATTGGAGCATAAGCCTTTCAACTCCGTAGATCTTTCATCAACATGTTGATGTTGCTGCTGCTGCGGCTGCGGTTGACGTATACAGGAAGATCCAGTGATCTTTTGGCCGGGGTCATTGTAGCCTGCTGATTTCTGGGCATCGCTTGGAGAGAAGGGAGCTAGCTGACCTCGGCCATTAACAGCCGCTTTCCGAACAACGGGCTTTCTTCGACCTCGCACGTCAGCAAGGCCTGCTATTGCTAGATCTATTGTCAGCATTTTTTCTTCAACAACAGGCTCTGATCCAGATCGAGAGAGAGAGAGAGAGAGAGAGAGAGAGAGAGGGAGAAAGAGGGGTGTGTGTGTGTGTGTGTGTGAGAGTGAGTGAGTGAGGGGAGTATAGCTTCTGAAGCTATTTAAGTACCAATACTAAATAATATCTTTGTATAGACATGCCATAAAGGCTATATTTGGGGGGATGAGCATAGGTGTCTCACAAATCTAAGTTTGAGTAAACATATCACCACCATTTCCACTAGATGGTTGCTACACCACCACGTAGTGGCGGTGCATAATATGCTCATCCATAAGTTCAAAGGCTATTCCAAAGTGCAACTTTCTAGGAAAACATATGCCTTCAGGTGGGGCCAAGGATTCATTGTTTATATGTAGTGTTGGGAGCTTTGAGTCATTAATATCCCTAGGCTTTGTCTTTATTAAGCTAATACCACCTTCAAAAATCTTTACCAACCTTTGTTGTTGGCGATATTTTTTCTCTCCCTCGAGATGAGGCATCCATATAGGCACTTCTAGGGGATGAGCATATGGATGAGGGTGACTACATGACAATTGTGAGCGGTCCCGCACTAGCATCATTTAAGGTTGTAGAAAGGTTGGTAGACCATGGGTGCTTGAGAGATATGATGCTCTCAAGCACCCACCACCATTGGATGGTGGCAGGCTTGCAACTCCCTTGGGGAGGAGCATATTCCTCATCAGGATTAAGAGTAGGGTGTTCTTTCCTCATCTCTTGGAAGCCACAATTGTGTTTATGCTCAATTGTGGCTGCCAAGGTAGGAAGGGATCCACCAGTTAATCCAAGGATGGTGGAGGCGGGACTTTGCCAATTGCAATGCATGTTAAAGGCTTTTTATTATTTATAGATAGACAAAAAAAGTGTCAAGCTGAGATTAACTTTTCAAAATTAACTTTTTATTGTGAAAGGCCAATTTAAAAAGACAAATTTTTTATTACAGATAACAAAATTATATTCTAGATTGCCAAGTACCTTAGACATTTTTAGTTGGAAAGTGGCATTGTAACCAACGTGTCATTTAAAATAGAAAATTAAACGCCCTTTAATTGAGAGTATTCCTTTCAAATTCCAATCCTTGGTGGTGGGTGCTTAAAAGCTACAAGCACCATTTATCAAGCATGCACCATCGTTGGATGAAGGTTGCCCTTCTCTACCGTAAACCATCTCTAAAGATGTGTGGTGCATGTAAGCCAAGAGGATGAGCATGAATCTTATGCTTGGAATCCAATGATCCATAACATGGTGATAGGAGCTTGGCTTGTGGTTTTGCTCATCTAAATTCTAATCCCCATGTGGAGGTGTGAGTATAATCTTGTGTATTTCTGGGTTTGTCTTTTCTCTTGGACAAAGTTTGAGGGATGTCCTGTGAGCCATTTGCTACTTGTACAAAAGGAATACTTTTCAAACTTGAGGCTATTTGCAAAGAAATTTGTTTGGGTTCAAACTTGTCTTGTAGGCGCCAATCTTGACATAGTTAGGTCAACATTCAAAGAACATAGTTTGCTTGGATTCCAAGTGTCAAGACCAACTCCAAAGATCCAAACTAGATGATTGATACAAAGAAGCCAAGGGTCTTATCAGGTTCAAGTTAGGTCACACTTGATGATTCCTCTAATAGGTCCAATTGATCTCCAAAACCAAGATGCACGCAGGACTTTCTTAAGTCGACTTACGTGAAATATAAGGTGTACTTGAGTTCCTTTTGGGAGGTCTAGTTGGTAAGCCAAAGATCCTATACTTTTTAGAATTTGATATTGTCTCCTATATCTAGTGGATAGTTTGTAATACTTGCCAGTATGCATTATGTTTGAATCCTTCGAGATTCACAAATATACCCAATCCCTTCTTGAAAATCTAGAAGTAATTTTTTCATATTGGCATAATGTTTGCCCTTATCTTGAACACATTGGACATTCTCAAGTGCTATTCAAAGCATTTCTTGCATATTGTGTAGGAAATCTATCGTTCGAGTTTCAATTGAAATGGGTAATCTAGGTTCATAACCATAGATAAGCATAAACGGGCTATAACCAATAGCTGAATGTTTATTACTATTATAGGCAAACTCAATCAATGGGTAGATACTTCTCATGGTGATTTACTTGGCCTTATTTGTCCCATCTTGAGATATTCATCTATTTGCCTAGGATTTTCCCCTCTTCCTTTTGAGTAAACTAGTATGGTTGTCAAAATATGGGGTGGCTACCGGTGGGCATTAGTTCTATCCATGGTCCACGGATTGAGCGGGTGGTAAACCATAATGTAAAGGCCTTATAAGAAATCGTGCCTTAGTAAGAGAATTTTAGAGAGAAAAATAACAAGATAATTAGAATTTTTCGATGTTGTCCATCATCTGACTTGTGTGGTTGGCTCATTTTTTAAGTTGTTAACAATGTGCATGAAAGAAAACATGTAGCCAAGAAACAAAGCACACGCCACAAGCAAGAGAAAATTCCCTCAAAAATTTTATGTGTAAAGGAGTACACAACTCCTAAAGTCCATGATCAGCATTTTTAGATCGAAAGTTTTACATAAATAGAACCTCTCTGGTCATGTTGTCACACTAATTTGCATTTCACCTTCTTGAATACTTGTGAGTCTTCATGAGAATGAGTTTGAGGAGCCTTGTGAGGAAGTTTTAGCAATGTGGGCTCATTTTGCAATTTTTTTTTTCTATGTTAGATGTCTTGTTCTTGCAGGTGCTAATTGCTTTTCGCAGAGTTTAGGATTATTGTTATTCTAGTCTAGCCTTAGATTAAAAGATAATATTGTTGTAAATAATGTAGATGTTTTGAGCTTCTTGATTGAGTAAGATGTTCTCTCTGAAATTAAAAGTGATAATTTTACCTTTTTACTTTGTTGGATTGTGATATGGGATTTGAGCAACAGAGAGTAGTCTAAATTTTCAAACAAAAGCAAAATCATATATGTTAGTTTTTCTTGGTACTACTATGTACAGACAAACTGTTGAGGTGAGATATCGCTATCATGCGAGAATCTGCATTTTTGGTAAGAGAACTTGTTTATCCTCTTGTGGTTCTGATATGTACGGATATTTGATGATGTGGCATAAGTTCTTTTTGACCTTTTTACAAATGTCTATATTAGATTAACCATCTCTTTGTGTAGGAATATAATATGCCTATCATATTCAAGCCCAAAGTAATGTCGAGTTCTACCTGATCCAGACTTTGAAATTATAAGGATCTAGACAGTTGATTTCATAGACATACACAAATTTATTGTTGTGCGGAAGCAAGGTCAATCTGAAGCAATTCAACATTCAAATCTAAAATTTGAGAATCAGAGATAACAAAAATGCTCAATAAACAATGCATGACACAACACAATTTCCCTTGGAATAGATTCTATTAGAATTCTAGAGAGTGTACATGGCACATTGATTGCAAGAGCACGACCTCTATCAATTCTTCATATATTTCAACAGTTTCAAATCCTGGTAGGCAAATTGAATGGATTTGGATTAGAGTAGGGATTGAAGTATTGCTGAAATCCATCACACAAGAGCACACACTCCTCACAACAATGGAGTTGCAGAAAGAAAGAATTGCACGATTGTCAAAAGTGTGAGATCAATGATGAAGCTAATGAATCTACCAAACTTCTAATGGTCTGAGGCATGTAATAATGCTACTTTCTTGCAAAATCATAGTTTCACTATTGTTGTTTCCAATGTGACTCCTAAAGAGGTGTTCACATGCGTACTTTCTCTCCAACAATGTCATGAGAACCAATTTTGATCCCAATCTATATGTTGATGCGAATCGAGAAACGACTGAATCGCGAACGTTAAACAATTCGGATGGATTTCAGATATGATTGCTGGTCACTGCCAACTGTATCATTTTTACAATCCTCCAGAGTGTAGACAGACAGTGTTGATCTATGTTTTGATTAACACAACATTCAACAAAATTCAACCAGTGTGCGAAATTGATAAAAATGAGTGAATGAGATACACAAGCGAAGGCAAACATCAATTCATTCAACAAGATCAGACAAAGATAAGAGTGATATGTGCGTAATAGCTACAATATCATCTATTGATCTTCTCATTTTTCATGCACTGTATGACAGACCTACATAGCGCGTTGGTGTGAGAGACCACGAGTAGTGTCTCGCTTACTAGCGGACTCCTTGGATCTCCGTGGATCCTGCTTACAAAACTTGTCTCGCGCACAGGCAAACTTCTATTCTGTATTCTGTTTGTATATCTTGCTCACTAGCATTAGACTTGTTATATTATGCATCACCCAGAAGGTATATAGTCGTGTCGTGTAACTTCTAGACTAGAGTGATTAAACATCTACAACTAATCACAAATTACAAAAGTGACAAATTAGCCATGACTTAGAGTGCATCTGCTGATGTCATGATATCAGATCAAATATTTGTACTTCTTGGTACTTGCATGATCTTGCTGATCTTTTTTTTGGAGCGTGAGGGTCAAAAAGGTGTCGCGAATACAGGGTTGTGTAGTGACAGGAATAGATCCTTCATCTTCCTTACAAAGGAAGTGAGATCTTTGCCGTCCCACTGCAGGTTTGTCAACTGATCTTCTAGCATCATTATTTGACTGCGTTATTTTGTTTGAAATTTCGTGAGTAGTGTATCCTACATCTCCTTTGCCTTGGAGAGTGTAGCCAGGTCAAGCATGAGACTACCTTTGATGGATGATGATAACAAGGCTAGTGCCTTGTCATTTTTCTCCCTCCATTCGCGTAGCTCTTTGCCTGATGTTGTAGGCATCTCCTCTGTGCCATCCACCCCGGGGAATAAACCTTCACCCTTTAGTATCAGCGATGTCTTAACTTTCCATGCTAGAAAGTTAGATCCTAACGAATCCAAAACTGTACATATCTTGGATTGGATGTTGCTAATTGAATCCATTGCTTCTGAAGTGTGTTCTCTTGTTGATGGAATTTTATTTGAATGTTTGGCCTCCTGCATCTGATAGCCTTTTGGCTATGTCAGACTATGACAAGGCGGCTCTGATACCATTGATGCGAATCGAGAAACGACTGAATCATGAACGTTAAACAATTCAGATGGATTTCAGATATGATTGCTGGTCACTGCTAACTGTATCATTCATACAATCCTCCAGAATGTAGACAGACACTACTAATCTAGGTTTTGATTAACACAACATTCAACAAAATTCAACCAGTGTGTGAAATTGATAAAAGTGGGTGAATGAGATACACAAGCGAAGGTGGACAACAATTCATTCAACAAGATCAGACAAAGATAAGAGTGATATGTGCATAATAGCTACAATATCATCTATTGATCTTCTCGTTTTTCATGCGCTATATGACAGACCCACACAGCGCGTTGGCATGAGAGAAGCGGCGCTCTCTCACAAGTAATGTCTCACTTACTAGCGAACTCCTTGGATCTCTGTGGATCCTGCTTACAAAACTTGCCTCGTGCACAGGCGAACTTCTATTCTGTATTTCCGTCTGTATATCTTGCTTACTAGCATTAGACTTCTTATATTATGCATCAACCAGAAGGTATATAGTCGCGTCGTGTAACTTCTAGATTAGAGTGATTAAATATCTACAACTAATCACAAATTTACAAGAGTGGCAGATTAGCCACAACTTAGAGTGCATCTGCTGATGTCATGATATCAAATCAGATATCTGTACTTCTTGGTACTTGCATGATCTTGCTGATCTTTTTTTTGGAGCGTGAGGGTCGAAAAGGTGTCGCGAATATTTTCGTGTCGCTTCGAGTCATTTGACTTTCGCGCCGTCTGACTTTCTCCCGCTGTATTGCGAAAAAATTCTTTCGTGAATTTTTCGCGTTCGTGTCTTTTCGTCAGGGTGTTCGCAAACATTTTCGCTTCGTGCCTTTTGACTTTCGCATTCACGAACATTTTCGCTTCGTGTCTTTTCATCAGAGTGAGGGCTGAAAGCTAGCAAAGCTTTGGTAATAGAAACGTTTTGTTTCTGCATATGTTTTATGAGTGATGATAATATTGCTTTGGTTGTATTGTATGTCAATGATATCATTATTACTGGAAATGATGAAAATCTCATCAATACTATAAAGGCTGATCTAAACAATTAGTTTGAAACGATGGATCTTGATCTTATGCACTATTGCTTGGGAGTAGAGGAATGGCAATATCAAACTTTGTCGAAGCAAGTATGTTCATGAAACTCTAAAAAGGTTTCACATGTTTGATTGTAAGTTGTCTACTACACCATGTGAGATTGGTAGGAAATTATCATGCTTTGATTATAGTGGTCCAGTTGACGCTACTTTATTTCGTCGGCTAGTTGGAAGTCTAAGATATATTACCACCACACATCTTGATATCTGTTATTTTGTGAGTTTGATTAGCCAATTTATGGCGACACCTACATTGGATTATTGGAGGCCTCAAAAAGAATCTTGAGATATGTAAAAGGCACCTGATCTTGGTTTGATTTACAGGATACAACATGATTCACCTAAATTACATGGTCACATTGATGATGACTGGGCTGGTAACATAGATAATAGAGATGAACCACATGATATACTTTCAATTTCAGTAATGGTTGTTTTTTGCGGTCTAGTAAAAAGCAAGATATTGTATCTCTTTTGACCATTGAAGCTAAGTATAAAGCATTAAGTTCAACAACTCAAGACACTGTTTGGCTATGGTAGCTATTAAGTGATATTGGTATGAAACAAACACAAAGTACTGTCATAGCCAAAGTGAAATATAGTTAGTGAAGAACCTAGTATTGCATGCAAGAACAAAACATTTCAAAGTAAAATATCATTTACAATGTGAAAAGCTGAAATCTAGGGATGTGAATGTGGTTCACTATACAGTACAATACTACAGTTGGCTTAATTTGTGAGAAAAGGACTACTTTTTTTTTTATTGTGCTTGTGGTGCTTAGATGTAATATATCTCTATGCTTAGTGGGTATGCTATCATGGAAGCATGTTTCATGAATGTTGTTAGTAGGTTTTTGGAAACGTTAATAATGCAATCCTTAATCATTTCTTTTATGGTTTATGTTTCTCTCCCTAGGTTCCTAGAATGATGAGTTGTTACCTATTGAGCCCTAACTAGTACTTAGGTTGTAATTATTATTTTGATTAAAAGTAGTGAAGTACATTTTGTGGTTGCTTTGCAAGAGTAGAGCTTTTGTGTCTGAGTCTATATGTGTCAGTTTTTTGATCTGACAATTGTTAATTGCAAGCTCATTATGGTGTCTTTTTAATTTACAATTCAACGCTCTCTTCTTGACTGTCTGACTTCAAGGTTTACAAACATAGGAAGAACAAAGGTGGCAATGTGGCAGAGATAGATGTGGTATACTGATTGTTGATGAACAGTAATATGATTAATGATTAGGAAAGGAAGGCAAGCAACATTTGTGGGTGTATCTTGTGAAGTACCCAAAGAATGAAAGAGCCCAAGCTAGTCTCTAATGTTTGTTTGCACGGGGACAACCAGGGCTACTGCTTGGATTAACAACATGTGACAAAGAGGGAGGTTGGGGACATCTGCAGGTGATCTCCTATCGGGGGGGGGAGGAAAAGCAACTTCATACGTCAACATAACTTAATTGCCAATTGAATGTGAATGATAGTCAATACTATGGCTAATGGAAAGCTTGAATTTGGGAAAGCGTGATTGGAGTGATTAGAGTTGGTTTTTGGCTAGAAATTTTCTTGATTTTTGAATAAGCCATATAATGCACTCCATTGGAGGTTTTACCTTTGCTCAGTCCAAATGGCCTCCCTCATGCCACTAAGCCCTAATCTCTTCTCAAGCTTTTAGACGTAAATAAAGCAAAAGGAAAGGAGGGAAGGCTTCCAAGGAAATGGAGATGGAGGAGAAGAAGAAGAAGAAGAAGAAGAAGAAGAAGGACGAGGAAAATGAAGGACGAAAGCAGCTTGCCGCACACAGAGAGCGAATTCTGCGAGATAATTGCTCGTGGACCATGACGGCATCAACCACTCTGGCCATCGTTGAGTGAGGAAGCATTGGAGCATGATTTCTCTTATTTGCAAATGAATTATGAATTGGTGAAATCCAGCCACGTCTGTCTGTTGATCCCCATGTGGGTTTTGAAATTGCATCTGTTGGATACTTCATGCTACAGTATTAGGGATGCCGAAAATCAGGGCTGTTTGTTGTGAAGAAAGCTCAGGATTCACTCTTTTGTTTTTGAAATCCTCTCTTTTATTCATATTGTGGAGGTATGGCACGTTTTTTTGGGAGAGTTGGATACTTTTCTAGCATTGCTCTTGCTGTCGAGGAAGTTGCAAAGAAGAATGCGGTGAGAGTGATCCCTAAGCAGGGGCAGCTGAAGAAGGCCTTGGATCAGCTTAATGAAGAGGGCTTTTATGCTGATTGGGATACTTTTGCGCGGCTTATTAAAGAATGCGGCAAGACGAAGGCGCTCCCTGAAGGAATACTTGTTCATCAGCACATTCTGAGAAACACATCCAAGCCACAGAGATTCATTCAAAACCTTCTTGTTCAAATGTATGGAAGATGTGGCGATCTGAAGCAGGCAAGGGCACTTTTTGACAGAATTGATCCTCGCAATGCCTACTCGTGGACCGTCATGATCGGTGCGTATGCGCAGCACGGGTTTGACAAGCAGGCTTTGCAGCTTTTTCACCAGATGAGATGTGAAGGTGTGAAGCCCGACAAGATCACCTTACTGGCTGCCCTAAATGCATGTGCAAACCCATCAGCACTTGCAGAAGGTAAGATGATCCATGACCTAATTGTTAAGGATGGTTTCAATTTAGATATCGTGGTTGGTAACATGCTTGTCAAAATGTACAGCAAGTGCGGTAGCATAGACGATTCTAGGAAGATATTTGACACTCTGTCCAAGCGGGATATGGTTTCGTGGAATGCAATGATCTCCGCATATGCCAAGCTTGGTCAGCGCAAACAAGCTCTGCTAATATTTGAGCAGATGAAGCAGGAAGGATTAAAGCCTAATAAAATCACTTACATTAGCCTTCTCAGTGCTTATTCTAGTCCAACAGACTTAGCAGAGGGTAAACTAGTGCATTTGCAAATTATTGAAAATCTATTTGAGGAAGATGTTGTTGTTGGAACTGCTCTTGTCAACATGTATGGCAAATGTGGAAGTCTTGAGGACGCTCGCAGGATGTTTGAAAAAATGCCTGTTCGGAATGTCATTTCCTGGAATTGCATGATATCGGCGTACTTTCAGAATGGCAATGGCAAAGGTGCCATTCAACTGTACGATTTGATGCAACAGCAACATATAACGCCAGACCGAGTCACAGTTTTAAATATGCTCGATGTTTATGGTCAGTCTGGAAATTTGCGAGATGCATGTAAGATCTTTAACCAACTCCCACAGAGAGAAGTATCTTTATGGAATGCCTTGATTGGGCTTCACACACAGCATGGCCGTTGGAGGGAAGCACTGCAGCTATTCCGGAAAATGCAACATGATGGAGTGGAGCCAGATAAAATCACTTTTGTGAACGTCCTTAGTGCTTGCTCAAATCTATCAGATCTAGATCAGGCGAAGCAAATCCATGCCCTTGTTGCAGATGCTGGATTGGAGTCTAATGTTATTGTAGGGACTGCTATAGTGAACATGTATGGGAAATGCAGAGGCCTTGACGATGCATTGAATGCTTTTAACATATTGCCACATCGTGATATAGTAGCCTGGAATGCTATGATTGCAGCATATGCGCATGCTGGGCATGGCAGAGAGGCTCTGCACTTTTTCCATCATATGAAGAGTGCAGGTTTGGAGCCAGACAGGGTCACTTTCGTGAGTCTCATTGATGCATGTGCTGATATAGCAGCTCTTGCAGAGGGCAAGCACTTTCATATGCAAGTCATTGAACAAGGATATGAGGGAGACATTGTTGTAGGCAATGCCCTTGTCAACATGTATGGAAAAGGTGGGACACTTGAGATGGCACAAACAATGTTTGAAAAGCTGCCTCGACGTGATGTAATTTCATGGAATGGCATCATTACCGCATATGCACAACATGCGTGTTGTACTGGTGCCATTAACTCCTTTCAACAAATGCAGTGGGAAGGAATTAAGCCCAACCATGTCACTTTTGTCAGCATTCTCTCTGCCTGCAACCATGCAGGACTGGTTGATGAGGGTTATCAATACTTTTTGTGTGTGGGAGCAAATTATGGTGTTCAGCCCACATTGGATCATTTTAGATGCATAATTGATCTTCTTGGTAGGTCAGGGCAGTTAGATGAAGCTGAAACTCTACTCCAAAAAATGCCTTTCAAACCCGATGCTATGGTGTGGATGACCTTACTTGGTGTATGCAGAATTCATGGGGATGTGGAGCGAGGACAACATGCTGCAGACCGTCTTCTCGAGTTAGATTCACTGAATGCTGCAGCCTATGTAGTTCTATCGAATATATATGCTGAAGCTGGTAGGTGGGATGATGTAGTGAAGGTCAGAAAACTGATGGCAGATAAAGGTGTCAGAAAGGAGCCAGGTCAGAGCTCAATTGAGGTTAATCAGACGGTCCATGAATTTGTTGTAAACGATAGAACCCATCCACAAACAAAAGAGATCTATGCTAAACTAAAGAGTTTAACCAAGCAAATGAAAATTGCAGGATATGTGCCTGACACCAAGCTAGTGCTGCAGGATGTACAAGCAGATGACAAGGAGTATATGCTTGGTTACCACAGCGAGAAGCTAGCCATGGCATTTGGGATAATAAGTACACCTGATGGAGCACCTTTGTGCATCATAAAAAATCTTCGCATGTGTAGTGACTGCCATATGGCAGCCAAGTTCGTTTCAAAAATCGTGAATAGAGAAATAGTTGTTAGAGATACATATCGCTTCCATCATTTCCAGAATGGGATGTGTACATGTGGAGATTATTGGTGATTGTTACAGAACTGAGCTAGCTAGTACAAGAAATTCAAGCTGATATAAGCATGGCCACAAGTTGATTTGGATTGATTACAATTCGAATTGACTCAATTTTTTTAACAATTCATATCCTCCTGCAAAACTATTTGGGAAAACTCTATTCTTTTTTCAAAATTTTGAATAAGACATGGGACGAACCAATTCTCTTTTCAAAAGAGATGTCTTAAATATTCGATTCAAGTTTATTGGGAGGTCTTAGAATCAAGATTCTTTGTTACATGGATATATGTATCAACTTTTCTTTGCAAATGCTCGATCATTTCTGTTGTTGCAAATGGTTATATGAAAAGGGAAAGCTCGAAAAGTTTCAAAAGGTATTGGACTGATTAACTTTCCAATCTTGTGGGCCACCAGATTGATTCAGCATGGGTACATAAATCATGGATTCAGCATAGGTACATGAATCTTGATATGCATCAAGTTATCTGCCCAGGGATCATGAAAATCTTGGTGTCTTTTGTGAAAAATGCAGTTCCCATTCTTGCTGCCTGACTCAGAGATGGGAGGCATGCATCGCACATACTGATCTTGTCTTTGCACACACACACACACACACACACACCCCATTGTCAAGCTTATAGAAAAGCTGCATATATGTGTATTGTATTTATGTATGCAAAATTTTGAGTGCCGTAACATACTTTTGCTCTCTGTCTCACCCATTGGTTTGCTTCTTTCTTACTGTGTTTTTCTAACAGTGTACGTACATATTCCAGATTATTTTGGAAGCAGAAGCTTCTCTCATTGTGTCACTTTGCTGTTGCTTTAAAGGACGAGTTTGGAGCTGCATTATTCCTCAAAAATTAAAACAGTTGGCCGGGAAGACGGGCAGAAAGTTTGCAAGTAAGCTGAGAAACCTGCACCCATGTGCATTTCTGTGTGGCAAATCTGCAAATTAAATGAGAAGTATGCATTGACTAGAAATGAGTACACATGCAAGTTTACATACAAGAGTTGAACAGTTCATATGCAAATTATCTATCAAAGAATGCTCACAGAGCCCACAACCACATAATGTTCCCAATGGTCAGAAGAGATCAGTATGTCTATTCTTGTAGCTGCTTTTCTTATGCTAGTGGGCACCTCTGCACGAGCCTGCATATTTGACCAGCCATAGGGATTGCAGGGAAATTGCATGGAGTTTCTAGTTCCAGTTTGATGAAGGGAATTATTGATGCATTTGCACATCTGGGGTTACAGCTTTGTCGTTTGCAATGGTTGGAGTTTGTGGTTGTTTTTTGTGGACCTTTTATTTACTATGCATTCGTGGGGAGGAAGCCTGCTACCACCCATAGCAGGCTTGAGCTGCAGGAGCTGTGATGAGGCTTCCTCCCAGCCAAATGGTTGAATGACACATCATCTACTTATAAGAGAAGCTCTATTACAGTGTGTAGCACCTCTGCTCTCAATGCTTGAGAGTGTGCCGTATCAGCACAATTTTTGCCAATGTTGCTTACTTTCTTCTATACTACTTCGGATGGGGACTAAATTCTGACCTGGAGGCAAAGAAAGGAGATGTCAACCACTAGGGGCCACATTTCGGGGGCTGTCATAGATCCTGTGACTCATTAGACACACTTCCTTAGATTTTAGGACATTTGAAAGACTGTTATCTGCCAGGATTTCAGATATTACAAGGAAATCATCTCCTTTTCTGCACTTGACATGCGGGAAAAGTTAGCAGAATCTTGTGCATAAATTGACAAGGGTCCTGAAGTTGAGCATATAGAAAAAGGGTTTTTTAAATTTTTTATTACTCATATTAGTATCTTTAAAACTGCATGTAACAAATTTTAAAATCACATGTGGACCGGCGTTCCATATGCCATGGAACTATGCTTGTACTTGATGATCTTCATCCACATTCGGACCAGTTGATTTGCACTAATTTTATTTCCTAGTGGTGCATTTTCCGAGCTAGCTAGCTATTTTGATTTGTAGTGAGCTGAATTAATGAAATGTAAACTTTGTTTATTTTTTAATTAGGATGCATAAATTTCATTTGATTGGTTTTGCTCTTAAGGCCTATTACTCATCACTACCAGTTTGCGCTCATTTCCAAAAAATTGATTAAAACTCAATGTGCTCGTCTTTTGTACACATGTATGAAAGCTAATGTGGACATATAGCGGTGAATGTGATATGCACTTGCTCTCAGGTGTTGATGAACTGAGTAGGAATGTCATAGCATTTGGTCTACTATATGCATAAGGAAGCTAATGGTCATTTGTGGGTGGATAAGGTTGAGGATTGCTTGTCTTTGTTATGTATGATATATGGTTTGTTTGAGAAATGATAAAGTTTGCACTAATCATTAACCGACCACACAAGATGCATTCATTGATCTACCCATGCTTGGAAATTGTCAAATACAATGAGGATGTGAAGGTAACGCATCTTGTCAATCCTACCAGTGTTCACATTCATTTCTAAGCGACTTTTAATAGAAATGTTGGGTAGTCGTCAAGGCTTTTGTGCTTGTTGAAGACACCTTTGTGAAGCATATACATGAGAAAACATTAGTCATAATATTGTCTTGAAACTAATAATCAATGAGTCCATTAGCTTATTATGATGCACCAATATAACACCAAGCTAGGTGCTACTAAAAACAAATAAGCAATTCATGAGAGACATTGATGCTAGTCAATACATAATAGTGATCATCTTGGATGGGCTCCTCCAAAAATCAATGTGGAAAACTATTCTACGACATGGAATTTTTGGACTAGCTCATCTTGGAACATCCATGCTCATTTGATAATTGCTCATTTTGGAAGAGCCATGATCATCTCAAAGGTCCAATTTTCCTCATCCTGGGACAACTATGCTCATCTAGCCTCATCCTAGATCTCTTCCTAGATGAGCATGCTCTAAACCTCCATGTAGGCATGCGTACTATCATAGCCTTGCATTCAGCCAAACATACTATGCACCAGAATTCTATATGGAAATCGTGATATTTATGAATGTGACTTTGCATCTTGTGAAAGATTATATGGAGAAATGTTGAGTGAAAAAGATATTATTTTTCTTTGCAAACATCTCTTCTAATCCAGTTTATTAGAAATGAATGCTCATTTAGAATGTTCTTTGCCATTTCTAGAGATGATAAACTCAAAATCAATGGTTTCTATATTGCCGTCAAAAATCTTCCTGGTTAGGGTTGTCACAAATTTGTGATGAGCGCTTTTTAAAATCAGAGATAGCTAGAGCTGTTTCTGATAGGAGCCCCGATTTGGCATCTGATCATTTATGAGATTTGGAAAACGGGGGCAGAATGTCCGTGCAACAACCAACAACTAGCGAAGTTGTTCCTAAGTTGTCAAGCAATCAGCCATTTTCTCAAACCACACGCATTAGGGCTGAGAATGACGTTAGTGAGGCTACTGCCAAGCCTGGTGTAAGCATTACCCGGAAGCAGGAAAAGTTTTCTTTTCAGAATCAGTCATTCTCTCAAATGACACACAGTAGGGCTAAGAATGATGTCAGTGAGGCTACTACCATGCCTAGCGGAAGCACTACACAGAAGAAGGAAACATTTTCTTTCAAGCGGAGTGGTAATCTTCTCAAAGAACCTTGGCAACAACAAGGTGCTTCAAAAAGTAATTTCTCTTCAAATTCTCATCATTATCAGCTTAGTCCAAAACAATCAATGCAAGTTTCTAGCTCTTCTCGGGAGAAAGAGGAAGGTTCAGCCATTTCTGGGATTGCAGAAAAGCTACGTAGCATAAAAGACCTTAGCCATACCAAAGTAGGGCTGCAGCAGCAACAAAGTATTCATCGACTTCCGAGTCCACTCTTTGTTCCAGCTGTGGGAGAGCCTTTCTTCCCTAACCTTGATAAGAGCTGGAGCACTCCTGATCATCCAATTCCTGCACCAGAAAGTTCTCAATCATTGGAGACGGAGTGCAAGTTTCCATGGGAGAGAGCTGCTGCAGATGCAATTGGAGCTGATAAGGCCCCTCAACACAAACCTGAAAGAGTGAAGCCTCCATCTTTGGCCCAGCTTCTTGTAAGGACCATCAAGGACAACCCCCTAAGATGAGGATAGGAGAACACAATAGGAAAGACTAGGAGCCAAACTGCCTAATCAATCCTGTAGGAAGAATAGTAATTATTTTTCCACAGAGAACACGATGTAAGTTTGAATAAATCAAACTAATATCAGTGTCTTCAATCTAGATTTTATATAGAACAATATTTATTCTGATTAAATATGTGTGCTGAAATTATATGCGAAAGTAAGATACTATATGCGGAAGTATGAGACAACTTAAGACAATTTAGACAATAAGAAACTATTTATCAAAAATGAATTTTTTTAACTCTGAATCTGATTCATCAGTATACATTTTTTGTTGTCTTATCTCGTTGTTGTGTCTCTGATTGAGAGAGTTTTTTATTTAACGAGTAGTACAAATGTATTTATATTGCTACAGGACAAGTTTTTTGGGCTTTTATTTACTGTAACAGTAGAAATTTAACCGTTTATGATTGTTGATATTCAAATACACACTCTGTTTCTAGGCTCAAATAAATTCTGTTCGCGAATATTTTGCGACAGTCTGTCTCTTTGTCTCAGCTTCATGTTTCACGAATTGTTCGCGATACTTGTCTCTTCGCGACATTTTCGTCTTTCATGAATTGTTCGCGACAGATGATAATTGTTGAGCTTGAAGGAAGCTAGAATATTTCGCGAACTGTTTGAGATAGTTTTGCGACTTTTGAGGCTTGAACTAGACACTGTTTCGCGATACTTTCGTGAATCTTTTGTGTTGGTCATGAATAGAAAAGTTTCGAGTTCACGTCCATTTCTTTCTCATCATTTGTTAAGTAAACTGTGTGCCTTGTTGGTAGAATCAAGATCTGTCTGATCAATTGTTCTACAGCTCTCTCTCAAAGTGGCAGTTGGATTAACCTCAATCTTCTTCGTTGTTTCTCAAACAAGGATTTACTTAGTGGCTTTGTAAAGATATCAGCTGTCATTTCCTCTGTGGGTATGAAGACTGTCTTCAGTATCTTCTTCTTGACTAAGTCCCGAATCACATGATACTTGATAGCTATGTGTTTCGTTATCGAGTAAAATACAGGATCTTTTGTAAGATAGATTGCTGAAGTGTTATCCATTAACAAGACATAAGGTTCAAAACTAGATTCATCAAATCCTTCCAATATCTATTTAATCCAGATCAGCTCGTTTGCCATCTTGGCTGCTGCTACATATTCCGCTTCACAGGAAGATTGAGCTACTGTTGTTTGCTTCTTGCTAATCTAGAGTATGGCTGTGCCAGATGCTAGAGCGCAACCTCCTGAAATACTTTTGCTATCATCCTTCATGGATGCCCAGCTTGCGTCATTGTATGATTCAATTTGAAATCCAGTTTTCTTTGAATAACACAGTCCATAGTCTTTCGTTTCCTGGAGATATTGTAGTACTCTCTTTGCCAACTTCCAGTGTAACGATCCTGAGTTTTGATTATATTGGCTCAACCTGTATACTGCAAACGCTATATCAGGTCTGGTGTTGTCTACTAGATATAACAATTATCCAATCAGCCTACGATAGGGTGTTTTGGCCATTCGTTCTTGTTTTTCGAGAGTTTGCGGACAATCTGCCTTGTTCAGTATTGTTCCAGGTATCATGGGAGCCTAGATAGATTTTAGCTTCTCCTAGGTCTCGCACAAGCATGGTCACTCAGTGGATGACCCTTGCGGAGCCTTTGCTTATCGCAATGGGTATTCATGAGAGAGTCTTTTCTGGGAGAATCAATATGGATTTCGTCACTCTTGCCTTCAGTACGTGGAAGGAAGAGAAATCCAAATTTTATATCACCTTTCAGGGAGCAACACACAAGGTGTGTGTCACTGAGGACACCCTTGCTGTTATAGGCATAGTGTCAGGTACACAAGCCTCACCCAACCATAAACAGGCCAAACAGACCATAAAGCCTTACATCGATCTAACCAACGATCTGCATTGGACCAATGACGGATATCTCCTCGATGCCATTACTGAGCCTGTCATACACGCTGCTGCCCAGCTCCTGAACAACTTCTTGATGATTGGCAACCTTAGGAAAGACTGCATCACTTCACAGATCCTCCATAGGATAGTTGACTCCTATACCAAGATAGCCAAAGCCCCTCTTGAACCATATAATTGGTTTAAGAGTGTTTCTGGTGAGCTCAAACGAGCTATTAAGAACAATACTAAGCAGCAGTTCACTGCTGGTTCCTTGTTGTCTCTTCTAGCCTCTCACCTGGAAAACGAAATCCATGGCTTCCACCTGGATTCTGTGCTTTCGGTCTATGAAAAAACATCGGTTGAGTCGTCCCACCAGGCCTCCAGTTCACATAGTCGACGTCGTCCACGCAGCGAGATCGTCATTTTTGACTCGCCTTCCGCGTCACGACGTCGTACTAGGCCATTGGAGCTACCATTCCCATCACAGCTGCCCAAGCTGTCTCACCCTCGCACACCGAAGCTATATCACCAAACATGCAGCAATTCATGGATATGTTCGATGATTCCGACCTCCTTGGGGGGGGGGGGGGTCCGAAGTTTTCGAAATGTCCCAGAGCCGTGTGCCCTTTGAACTCCAATCCCCTGGAAGAGGATTCGAACAAATCCATGACACTATTGTCGGTGTTGAAGACTCAAGCCAGCAACTAACAAACATAAATAAACAATAACAAACATAAATAAACAATAACAAACATTGTACGTTTTCCATGGATCATTTTCAGATGAGATTATTGAAGTTCTGTAGTATTCTCTTGTGAATGAAAGCCATGAAAAGGTCTCATGCACCCTATCGGCACAAATGGAAATGGTTTGTGAGTTCTGACCTTGGAATACAATGCTAATTGGTGGATATTGTCTTCTATTTTGAGTGTCTTGTGTCTTCAATGTTGATGCCATTGTTTCTATCCATATTTGAAATGAATATTTATATTTTGCA
Organism: Diphasiastrum complanatum; assembly: GCA_029204225.1. Taxonomy (NCBI): domain Eukaryota; kingdom Viridiplantae; phylum Streptophyta; class Lycopodiopsida; order Lycopodiales; family Lycopodiaceae; genus Diphasiastrum; species Diphasiastrum complanatum. The sequence goes on along the minus strand of CM055095.1, from coordinate 67,670,804 downwards.
ATGTTTCTTGGACTAGTAGGCACATACCATACTCGTTGCATTTAGAAAGCTTTCTGTGAGTATGATGGTTCTACAATCTACCATGATGTTTATATTAGACTCAATCAATGTTTATATTAGACTCAATCAATGAAGTGCTCCGGAGACTCATGGTGATGGACTATTGATTGTCATACATTTTTGTGAACATGATGGTTCTACAATCTACCATGATGTTTGTATTAGACTCAATCAATGAAGTGCTCCCACTCATGATGACGGGCTATTGATTGTCATACATTTAAATATAGTGTGTAGAAGAAGCATGGAAAGGATAGAAGTATAATTTTAAGCTTGAGAAGAGACTTGTTAGTTTGAGATATGTCTCATGTGGTTGCTTATAAAGATCATTTTCAGTAGCAAGAAGTAAGACTACAAAGAATCCAACTTGGGCGAGCCCAACTTGAGCATGATGCCCAAACTCACCACATGTGGGAAGATAGATACCTCTTGTATAATGCTTCTTCGTATTATCAACTTGTGCCTATCGTATAATGACAATGCAGGCCACTTCAGAGACTCTTTACTTGGTTTCACACTTCATACTTTGTCTTACATATTGGAATGACCCAACCATGAACCAAGATATGACACTAACATTCGGTGCACTATTAATGTTGCCTTGGCTCTTTGGTTTCTCGATTGGTTCTATGTAGTCATTGATTCTTGAATCTCGTGTGAATACTGAAGACCTTGCCCATAACATAGGGGCCCCATACTTCAAGATAAATTTCTCAGTAACATGGGTATATGGTTTATGGAAGTGCCTTGATGATTGAGACATCTTATTGGATTCATTCACGTATGAGGCATGCAAGCTTGCTTGTGACATGTGATGAAGCTCGTGTTTACTCTTGTACGAACATGTCAATAACACATGATGTATAATTTAATTAAAATGTGCACATTAAAAACTAAGAGGATCTTATCTAGTTCGAATCGATCACTTCTTTGGGAAAGTTGTAACAACAACATTGAATAATACTAATCTTATCTTGCTTGTAGGCAAATGTTTGTTTAAATCGGTCTTTCACCCATATTGATAGCAAACAAAGATTTGGTTTCTATTTTCCTTACTTTTATTGATATGAACGAACTCCAATCATAACTTAACGCTTCTCAAGACAAAAGAAAAATATGGCTAGGAAGGGACTCAATTCGTTGCAAGCATATATTTATGGTAGTGCTAAAGTGAACTTGGGCTAAATAAAAATAAAAAATGTGTGAATCTCTCTCTCTCTCTCTCTCTCTCTCTCTCTCTCTCTCTCTCTCTCTCTCTCTCTCTCTCTCTCTCTAAACGAGCAACAATGCAAGTTGTATGAATAAGTATTCGAAGTGGCATCATCATAAAAATTCTAAAAGGGATGTTACAAAAATCTTCTTGGGAGTGGCAACAAGGTCAAAACTAGGACCATGACAAGGTTTTGGAAATACATATACTCGAGTAATTTGGAGAAGACAAAACTATTATGTCATTAACAAGGATTAGTCATTGTCTAGGCTCGCTATATTAAGGAAAGTTATGGGAAGTTTAAGTTATATATGTACTATGAAGGTAACAATTTTAGACGATTATAGTTAATTTGTGACCAAAGTGGTGGCCCTAAGTCATTAAGTGAAGAATTAGACTGGATGTGGGAGAAGTTGCCCGATACGTACTGATGATATGTGGCTTTGGGTTGTGGATAGATTAGTGAGTGGTTGGGCATTTAGTGAGACATTAGAATTAATAGTGGCCCAAATTGATGAGAACAATTATTGGATCTTTTGGACTACGTGAGGTATCTCCTCCACGAGGTGGGCTATGGGATGAAGGATAGAGATAGCCACAAGCGGCGGCCCCTACCGAAGAGTCATCCACAAATCCTTATTACGACGTGGATTCTCGAGGTAGCATTGTTCACAACTTTGAACGTATGCCTCCACATGACCTTTCATCTTAGGCCAGAAGAAAGTTTGCCTAACAAGGTCAAGTGTTTCTGTATGCCTGAGTGACCAGCACAAGGGTTGTCATGACACTGCTGCAGGATTTGGGCCCGCGAGTCCTCCCTATCCGGAACACAAACCTTGACAGTCCTATCCAAAAGTAGATAAAGGGTAATTCAAATCTTGACAATGGGGGTAATAACGAACTTATTTAACACCAACATCTTGTGATTCGTAAGAGCAATGGGAACAAAAAAAGTTACAAACATTTTCTTAAAGAAAGTATGACAAACAAATTATTGAGCTTAAGTAACACAACAAGTTTTAAGCATACAATATGAATGAAGTATTGTGGCTGCAGTAAGGTCATAAAAACATCATCAGGACGTACTTTTTATACTTCCACCTTTGGTTTTAAGAATATCCGCAGTCTCATCGACTTCAGGTTGTTCCTTCCTTTGGTTTTCCTTCATTTTTTTGATATAACAGCTAGTGATACTAGGTAGCATTTGTTAAGTATACACTTTACATTGAGTAATAGGCTTAGTCTAAACAAGGAGCACAAGCCTGCCAACGTAAACAACACTCTGGTCAGGGCTTGAGTGTGTGCCAATGTGGCTTCAGTAAAAATTCTTACCCACTTCAACCTATTGCAATACCTTGACAATCATGAACACTTTTACAATAGGAGCATTTATGAAATGGCAACATGTCAACTTAAGTTTCTTGTCCGTAGATTGGTGTTTGGGAAAGCCTTCCACAAATTTTCCCACTGTCTCTTGTATTGTTTCCAAACAAATAAATTCTTAGCACAAAACACTTGTAGATGGTGACAATATTGACAAAATTAACAAAAGAATAGCGATTCGCATGGAATTTGAACTGTTTTCAAACTTTTGAATTGATGAAAGACTCGAATCATTGTTCTAAATGAAACCAGAATTTGAAGCTTCTTTGAATAAGTTTTCAGACATAGCATTCAATGTTTATGTCTTAGAAGCTGAGAGGTAATCTAAAGGTCTCTTACAAGAAATCTCAGTAATGGGCAGATGAGGTTTTTTCTGCCCATTTTTCAGTCTGTTTAAAAGCAACATGAGCACCACAATTGCTTATGATGATTCTATTTTTCAGATGCCGATTCCGTTTCATAAAGGTCGTGTGAAAAAAGGCCACAATGCCCATACAAAATGGAAGTAGCCCGAGCAGCCTGGTAAGGAGTCACAGGGGCCACTCCAGGACAAGCCTGTGACTCCTTACCAGACAGACTATCATCTGCCCCCACAATACGTAAAAACATGGTGTCATGTTTCCGAGAACGTTATGAAGCTGAGAGGTGATCTCATAGTCTCTTATAAAAATCTATGTAAAAAACATGGTGTCGTGTTTCTCGTGAACTCTATTCTTCTCATGCTTTGCTCAATTCAAATCATTTGACAAACCTTGAACTTCTCAAATCTAAATGCGAATCTTATTAAAATATATTCAAGTTGGATCCAGTTTCAGCTCTAAGAGAAGCGCCCCCAAGGTGAAAACCAGTTACATATTCGTATCAAAAACAATTTTGAGATAGACTCTTCCAAGGGAACAGGCATGGGCATTTTTCGTCCTCAAGTCTTCATTCAGTAACCAGTTTAATAAATAATTAATGCCGAGAAAAACTTCATAACAAGTACATATCATTCTCAATGGGGACATGCATTTCTGCAGCATCCAAAATAATTTTGTATTTAAAACAATTTGGTTAATCCCCATTGGAACAATATCTAGACTTTTCGGGCTAGAGTTCTTTGTTTTGTTGCATGTGGTACAACCTTCTCTTCGACAGGTAGGCCCTTCCTCCTCCTCACAGCGTCAATAAGCTTCCGGGCTGTATTAAGTGGGACACTGGATCCATCTCCAAACTCTTCAAGCTCTTCCTCGGTTCTCGGGACAAAGAACGGATCTTGAGATAACGGTTCCCAGTGACTGAGCATTAGCTGAGGACTAGCAGCACCAGATGTTTTCCTTCGCAATTCATCTGCAAATCCAAAGCTTTCAGCTACTGGCATGAAGGCATGAACAGTGAACATTCCTGTGCCCTCTCGCATTTCTTCTTTTAAAATGTGCGCTCTCCTCTTCCCCAACACAGCATAGGACTGACCCAGATGCTCAGCAGTTGTACTCAACTCACAGAAGTACATTGCTTCCACAATACGAGGTTGTTTTGCCAGCATCGCAGAGCGACAAGCTTCCTTCACTACTGTCATCACTTGCCCAGAAAAAGGGCCATATCTATCTACTCCAGAGTTCTTTGCTTGTCCAGACTCCTCATGTATCCCATTCGCAGTTTGAACAGCCCCATCCTCCCTGCCTGTTATAAAAGCTTCAATGTCAAATGCTAATCCCCACATAGGCTCTTCACAAAGTGGTCCTGCAGCTGTTGCAAGTTGAAATCCTGAAACCACACTGTTTTCAAGACTTTCTGCCTCCATCAAAAGTGATGCAGAGGCTGCTTGCCATGACTGACTGCAACCCTCATGTTCGGTTGGAGCAATCAGCCCTAATTTTTCAGAGATACGTGCAGATCCTCTTACTACAGCAACTTCAGCTCGAAAAACACTTACATTAAGAAGATTGTTAGATACTGTAGGATTCCTTTCAAGAACTTCAGAACTGGGTTTAAGGAGTAGATTTGGTCCAAGTTGCCGTGGCCCAAGTGCCCAGATGCGCTCAAGTTTTTCTCTCCATTTGGTATCTTCACTCCTTTTAGGTTTGTCATCCCTGGAGTTGTTGCTGGCACTCTCAGTATCAACGGCAGCAACCAAGCGTGACTTGAGGACTGCAACTGGATCTTCAAAATTTCCCGCTCCATTTCTTAGCACTCCTTTCCTTCTTTCCCAGAAAGAAGAGCCAGATTTCTCAACCACCACGTGCCTCAACAAATCAGCATGCTCATCTAACATCTGAGTTAGACCTATCGGCAGTCTTGTAACATGCACACGTACAGTACATCTTCCATTAGGGGTAGTAGATTCCACATACTCAGCTGGCACAGGTGTAGGCTTACTGCCATCGATCTGGTTCACATCTTCTTCCTCGATAGTTTCTCGAAAAGCCACCAAAGGTGGAGAAACTTCCAGTTCCACACGAGCAAACCTCTCTCTGAGATCTTTTATACATCTTTCCAAATGTACCTCCCCGGCAGCTGCTATAACATGCTCCCCAGAGGCCGACAAGCTTACCTCTACAAAAGGATCTGCTCTGTTCAAGAGCCTCAATCCCCTTGCAAGGGCACCCATATCTGTAGGATCTGAAGTCTCAATTGCAACCCGTACAATAGGAGCAGCCTGGAAATTCATGCTTGCAAAAGGCCAACAACGTGTAGTAGTGGACAGCGTAGCTGATTTCAAAATATGTTGCCCCAGGCCTCGAATAGCAACAACATTCCCAGCAGAAACGACAGACTTAGGCTCTAGACCTCTTCCCATCATCATATACAAGGCATCGGCAGTCGCATAGTGAATGTTCCTCTCGTCCACTTCCCTCTCAGTGGGATCATGAAGAGCTGAAAGTACCAGTAATGTTTGCCCCGTCGACAATACACCACTGAATACCCTTGCAAATGCTAGGAAGCACTCTTGATGTGCTGCATCTATATCCCCTTCATTAACTTCGTTTTCAAAATTAGTGAAAAGTTCACCGTGCGGACCATATCGTGGCAACATTTCCAAAGGCACAGCAAACATCTTTGAAACAAACACCACACACGGAGCTTCGATACTCTCATCACAAGTTTCAACAGCTCTTCTCACCACCTCCAGTTCCGCTTGCAGGTCATCATTCACATCAGATGGTACTTTTGGGTTTGAAAGCAGACGTGTCATACGTGTTGGTTGTGCTGTTGCAGGATCAGGTAAGACAACAACCACCATAGACAGAATGTTCTCTGCAAGTGGCAGCCACCGACTCATTACAGCTTGAATCACAACTTTGGGATCTTTGTGCTGTAAGTCACGAGGAGGAATAGTAAGGTTCATGGACTTGATTATCTTGCTCAGTACATCTACCCCTTCCAAACTTTGCAAAGCTGCATCATATGCTTGCCACAACGGCTCCAGAATAAATTGAACAAACATCGGTTTTAGCTTCCCACCTGATGCCTTCTTCCCAACGATTTTCTTTGTTTTAGGAGAGTAGAAGAAATCTCCCCATAATGCTTTTTTCAACGCCGACCCACTAGCTCCAAGCTTAGCAGCATAAAGATTTGCAAATTGTTCAATGCGAAATGCCCACCCATCCCCCGCACTAGCAAATGCAATATTTCCTTTCTCCACAGAAAATTCATCCACCTCATCCTGTTCTTGAGAACTGTCTTCCAAGATTTCCTTGGGGCCTGCAAGAATGGAGTCCACATCTGACAAATACTTCTCTGAGCGAAAAGCACTGATGATGTTGTTCACCTCCGCAACAATATTCTGGATGGGACATAATGATCAAGTGATGTTTGCTCAAGAGCAGCCCTCTCTACTGAAAATTACAAACAACTGCTGATAATGAAGAATTTTACCATTAATACAGACTTTTCATTCTCTTACTTCAACTCATAAAACAATATATGACAATGAGTCTCCTATAACTTACCTGCCTGCACGGAGCATACAAAGAAAGTGCTAGCAACCACTATGACTCTGAATAAAAAAAGGAACAGTTCAACTACGTGAGCCTTCTATACATCGTGTTGTTAAAACAGCTTAACTTAAAAGGCCTTATCTATATAGGTCAGGTCCCCTCCCAAGCTTAGGCTTGAAGCATTATAAAGTCAATATCTTAAATCTCAGTGTTCCGCACAAGATATGTTGACAAACAAACTCAAGAATAATCCATGATTTGCTAAATGTCTCACAGGTGCCGATGAAGCTCACCAGAAAATTTTCATATGACTTCTAGTAAGCTCGCATGCCTACAGATCATGATGCAAAACAATTGCCAAAACATCATAGGCGTATAATGAATGTCCCTAATTGTATGCTTGATTAGAATAAACAACAAGAATAAACAGCAGCCTTTTCTCATTGCCATCTGAAACTCCTAGATTAAATTAGTAAATAAGCAGCAAAGCCATCAAGATCTAACAAATTGATTGATGCACGTTATGCAATTTAGCCATGTCCTGTCCACAATGGATTGATGCTTTTCAAGATTGGAAGAATTGGCCGTTCTGGTGGTTCAGAATTAAGCCTTCCCAGAAGAATTGGAGAATCAAATGTAGGGTTTTTGAAATATCAATTTTTCTATTACAGGAAAATTGAATACAGATAGATCAGGCACTGTCTAGTTTACAGTCGATTTCACTCATTTAGAATGAGATTCAGGATTGATAAGGTATTGATTTCGTATGAACCTCATGAAAATTGTGATTTGAATCTCAATGAATCAGAAAAAACAGAAACATCGATTGATAGTCAAAATTAGATAGGCGGTCGTCATGGATGTGCCGGTTTGGATGCCAAACAACCAAGTTAGATCACTCTGAGATTGCAAGTTGGCTCCCCGGGGCAGTTTCGGGGATCTTCCTCTAATCTAATTTTTCACCGTTTCATTCGTGTACTCTTTTTTATTAGTCAATGCATACGCTGCACAAAAATTGGATTTTAGCGGAAAAGAGTATCGATTGTCTACCTGCATCCGCATATATGCCTCTACCGGAGTAAGCTTCAGTTCTGTGATCAGACGATCTATTTTATTAAGAACCAAGCAAGGGGCAACATGTTCTGTCCAGGCTTGTCGCAGCACCGCATGTGTCTGGATATGAACCCCCTCACACACATCCACCAGCACCAGTGCGCCATCGCTCAGGCGCACCGCCGTCGACACCTCACTGCAGAAATCAATGTGACCAGGGGAGTCAATTAGGTTAATCATGTAACCCCGAAAGCGCAAAGCAATGGAAGAACTCTTCATTGTGATGGCTCTTTGCTGCTCATCATCTCTGTAGTCCAAGTAGCGCAATTTGCCGGCTTGCTTGGCATGAAGCACCCCGCCGCCCGCCGCAGCGATCAAATGATCAGCAAGCGTGGTTTTTCCATGGTCCACATGAGCCAATATGCATATGTTTCTGATCTTCTTTGCAGCTCGCTCTTCCATCTTTGCCTCCCCATCTTGCTGCCCCGCCCTCAAGTCCGGCTGAGGCATTTCCTCCATATCTAATATATCTCTTATCTTTTCTTTTCTTTATCAGCTTCGATCGATCATCGCACAAAGTAAATAAGTGTGATGAAGCAATAGCAAAGAAGGAGTATCTCCTATGCAGCGATCAAACCCTCGTGCATTGCAAAACCCTAATATTGCTCATACATATAATAATTACAAATTCTCTCTCTCTCTCTCTCTCTCTCTCTCTCTGAGAAGGGGCTTTTTGTTCTCTTGTTCCCAATTTTAGCCTATGCCATGAGCAACTTTTCCTCAACGTTGAGGCTAACCACGTGGCATCCGTTTGTTGGCCATGCAACGTTGAGGCTATGCTAATCACGTGCCATTAATTTGTTGGCCTTGCTCTTCTTGGGCGTTCATCTGGGGACAAAAGCTATTCTTCAGTTTTGCACAAGATTTTTGGCCCTGCCCTTGTTGGGCAGGGATACTGTGACAGTTTCACCAACTGATGACGTGTTAGCATCCCGTTCATCTGGGGACAAAAGCTATTTCCCAATTTTGCAAAACTTTTTATTAATGATATTATTGGACGTGCACATGAAGGCCACGTGAAGGCCACGTGAAGGCCACGTGAATCATTATGTGGTCATTGTGACCCCATCATGCTGCACGTGATAAGGTGATAAGTGATAACGATCAGAGCACAACCTCTATCTTGCTGCTGAGACACTGAGACAGAGCACAACCTGTATCTTGCTGCTCAGACAGACGCTTGCATCTACTGAAGAGATCGTGTTGCGAGGAGGTATCGCTACACAGAACAGTTGAAGAGATCGTGTTGCGAGGAGGTCCAGTTACGTGACAGAGAATTGTCTATTGTGGTAACACTTTTCCACCTTTTCTAACGTTGAAGATGTTTGCTCGTACAGTATTTCCCAAACATATCATCCAGGCTTCATGTCTTTAAATGATTCACGCACTAGAACTGGTGCAGGAGGAACATTTACACAGGTTTTCTCTGAGAAATCTGTAAAAACCTCAACTATCTCATTTAAGGCAGGTAGAGCCTCTAGCCATTTCATGGATACACCAAACTTATCACCACTGATAACTTTCATGATACGACAATAGAACCTCGGCATTCCATCCAAATCATCATATACTGCCCATATTTGTCCCACACTAAAACACTTCTCCAAGCGATCTTGATCAAATACATAAAAATCTGGATCAGGTACAGGAATTCCATGTTGCTCATCATCACTGTCAGGCGACATCACTGAAAGGCTCGTCATCATTGTCATCTTGTTCATCGAGTTGCCTTTTCGGGCTTTGATGCACTTCAATTGGTACCATATTTCAATTCTGCAACTCTGCAGTAGCACGTACATCAGCTTTACCTCTTCTTGAACATGGGAAAGCTACCAGATCATCATCATCACTTCCATCAAAATTATAATCAATATTGTTTTTTTTCCTAGATGATCTTCGAATTTCACACTCCATAGCAGCATCATGTGGGCCCTCTTGGTTGTCTGACACTAATCTGTTCAGCTTCTTAACCTCTTCATCATTATCTTCTTCATGCTCATACTCATCTTCATCACGAGGTGTAGCTTTCTTCAATCTTTTTCGACTTTGGAAATCTTCTACCTTACGGTTAGAGTGAACCTTATTAATAGTGTCCTTTCCTGTACTAGCACTCGGAATTCCTGTTGCAACTTCAGCAGTAGCAAAGCCTGGAAAGTTGCTGCCTCTTTCATTCGCAGTGTCCCTTCCTGTAGTAGCACTTGGAACTGCACCTCCTGTTGCAACCCGAGCAAAACCAGAGCCTGGAAAATTGCGACCTCCTTTATTCATAGTGTCTGTTCCTGTAGCGGCACCTGGAACTGCATTTCCTATTGCAATCTGAGCAATATCAGACCCTGAAAAATTGCTGCTTCCAAATACTTTATTCATAGTGTCCCTTCCTGTAGCAACACTTGGAACTGCACAAGTTGGTCGCGTAAGGAAGACAAGTGTCATAGCTGAGCATCAGTTGTTATCCACGTCCGAAACAAGATTCACTACTTTATCAGCTAAATTGGATTTATAACAAGTACATCCAAGCTTCCAAATCATTAACTTCATCACTTAGCAATACATTCCACCCTTTAAGGAAGCCGTATCAGGGCACAAGCCATACTGATCAGTACAAGAGCAAAACTCGGGTTGCAACAGCCAGTGCAGTTCCATCTGCATTGCATCTTCACAGCACTTCCTTCTGTGTTTGTGGGGAGGAGCGAAGCTTTTTTCATGTCTTTACATTAGAAAAGCATCAGTAGCTGTAACGTGAGCAGAATTCTACTATCAAATGGCCTGATGGAGCATCTAGTCTATCTATCACTGTTCCAATGTCTATATTATGAGCCAAAAGTTGTGATGAATGGCAAAAGGGAGCCTCTGCAAGCTCCGTCGCAGCTCTAGAGACTACCTTATGAAAAAATGCTACTACCAAAATTTAATGCCTTACTGGAGTTTCTGCCTCCAATGGCTGCTCCCTCGGCAAACGCTACTAAAAAATGGCCTAAGGGAGCCTCTGCTCCATCGCAGCTCCTGCAGCTGTATCCTGACATCTCATTCATAGTGTAGATGTTGCTTTTTTTACATTGGCAAGATTGGTGATTTGCTAGCTTTCTAACCCAAGATCCTTTTATGATTTTGATCATCAACAGAAGAGCATAATCATTGTTGGTTGCTACGAAAATCAAACGTTGTTGGAAGGATCCTACGCGTGTTGGGAGAGCAAAATCATTGCTAGTTGGGAGTTGGAAAACACTCCTACAAAACTTTCGAAATCTTACAGAAATCAAGTGGCTCATCTGTCTTCAGACTTCGCAAATAAGATTCGATCTTTTCCATTCTGCTCATGTTACCTTCCTTATAACTTGTCACTTTTCAATTTTTGATGTATGTCGTTTTGAAACTACCCAACATTCTGATTGAAATTGAAGTCGCGACAGCAACACGCATGAAAAATTTGAAGAGGACAATTGCCACCTCCTCATGGCAACATGCCAACAACACAATACTAACATTTTTAACTTATAGCAACTACTAACAATGTGGAAAAGGCTGTTTGCATCCAATCGACATTATTTCATCATTTTAAAATGGATATATTATGATTGTCCGTATCTTTCACATTTTAACATGCAAAAGGATTACAAATGTATGTATCATGAGATCACATAGAAGTGTGAATAAACACATATAATTTAAATTTAATTTACAATATAATCACATAGCTTTGTATAACCATAAATAGATAGAATTGTTGTGCCTTGTAGATTGCCATATGTATTGAGCAATAGGACATGGATCGTGTTTCGATTAGATTCTAACACAACTTAGGATACTTCATGATATTTTGTGAAGGTTTTTTAATCCTCTTGCTTCCTAATATTTGCTTTTTATTCTTATTGATGGCGATTATATTTGCACACATTTGTAATCCAACGTAGTTTAATTTTCAATTTCCTACTTTTAATTTTTAATATCGCTTTTCCATGTTTGTACTTATTCTATATTCATTTTTGGTTCGTGGCTATTTATTTTGTTATGTGCTATTGATGAATTTTTAATAACCACTTTTATTTCGATAATTACTGATTTCTCCTTGATGCCCAACTATTCCTTTACCTAGTTGTTTTCGATGAATGTATAACTACTATGGTTGTTTGTTGCATGGTTGGTCGCCAATTCCTAGTTATTTTGAATTCATTTCTGGTCACGACTATTCACTTGGCTATGTGCTATTGATGAATCTCAATAACCATTTGTGTACCTGATAATTATCGATTCATCTTTGGTGCACAACTATTTACTTGATTGGGTGCTATTGATGAATCTATAACTACCATGGTTGTTTGTTGCATGATTACTCTTCAGTTTCTGAATATTCTAAATTCATTTTTGGTGCACGACCATTTACTTGGCTAGGTGCTACTCATGAATTTCCAATAATTTTTCTATACCTGCTAATTGTCGATTCATTTTTGGTGCATGGCCATTCATTTGGGTAGGTGCTATTGATGAATGCATAATTATCATGTTTGTCTATTGCATGTTTATAATTTAAGAATTGTGTGCATTCTATGACTGTGTTGCCTGAAGATTTTAAAAATATATAAATGTTTCAATTTTAACATTTTTAGTATATGTTTTTATTTTTCTATGTGATTTAGTACATTTGAATTTTGTATTTCATATTTCAATTACAACACATGCTTACAATTTCATATTTCTAGTATTATCAGCTCATTAACTTTTTTACGATTCGTAATAACTTAATTGTGATTCATGAAGTGGGCTTGTCTGTAAATTGTTATTTCTAACTAGTAAAAAGGATTTTTTATTATATGCAATTTGTTGTTTTAACAGTTGTTTTGCAATCAAATTTGTTATTGTAAATTCAATATTTCGGCACTAGTAACCGTTAAGTTTTTCCGCAAAAATTATCGGCGACTAAAGAAAAATTCTTCTCAAATCTTTACGTATATCTATTTGCCGACCAATAAGTGGTTTCAACAACATTCAGTTACAATAAGTTCTTTGTAATGGCTATGTGCTATTGATGAATCTCAATAACCATTTGTGTACCTGATAATTATTGATACATCTTTGGTGCATGTTCGTAGAGTATCACTCTTGGTCCGTCGATTAATAATCCAAATATTGCATATAGCAATAGGCTATTATAAGCAGCCAAAAATCTTGCGGTTGGACTGAGCCTAGTGGGCCAAAAGTTCATGCATAGCATCACCTCACAACAACAATTGTAGAAAGTGTGAACTGGTTGAGAGACAAAAATATATGATTGTCGATGCGAAGATAAGAGAATTGAGGGTAACGAACAGCGGACTCCTTACTAACTATTAGAGTCTCAGGCATGACATTTGCTACTGATTTAGGATTAAATTGTTATCTATAGTATTCTGAGAGCAAAACATTTGGACTTTTGTAAATGGTTGGAATTCAGTTTCAATTAATTTTTGTTGTAGCAGCGTTGTGTGGGCGTTGTCATCAGCCGATTAAACTCTTCGTTTTCTTTGATTGAATCAACCCATAACTTAATAATAGTTACGGCAAAATCGTCCAAGAAGCCATGTAAATGCTACTTGTTATTGAGACGATCTAGGAGCCGCATTTTTTGGAACATGGGTTCCGACTTGGCAAAGGATGCCACGTGGCGCTCTGCGAAATGCACCGATGGACTGAGGCTGGTTTATTGAATTCGTGTGGCGTTCAAATTCAATCTTAATAGAGTCTAGGTTCTAGCTTTAGAGATGTCAAGAAATAGTTCAACATCTTTAAGTCCTCTCCGATTTGAAGTTGGAGTGGAAAATCGAAATTTGATTGAGCTTACATTCCATCCTTTGGCTCTCGCTCTCCAATTTCTTTCTTTCCAATTCAAAATATCTTTTACTTTGTTTTCTTCGTCTTTTGAGATCTCTTAGTAGAGATCTTTGAACTATTTCTTGTCGCGACTTTGCGATTGACCAATTTTTACACGCGCATTGAGAGTGACAAGCAGCGGATTCGATTGAAACCAAGAAAATGCTTCAGCATGACAAAAACTTAGAAAAACCAAGAGTTTGCAAAATGAACGAGATATGAATCACATAGGCATGATCTACCTTCTTTGTAATATATGATGTAAGTTCACGAAACTTTACTTGCATATATCATTCAACTTTGAAAAGCTCTACTGACTTTTCCCAGAAGAATTGTACAAGTTATTTATATGCATTTCACATTGGTAAAATAATGTCAATTAGATGCGAACGATCTTTTCTTTGGCAAACTTCAAAGTTCAAATTTCATACTGCGAAATTGTACGGAGATAGGCATAATCTCCTTCTTGAAAAATTGGAAGAGGACAATTGCCACCTCTTCATGGCAACATGTCAACAACACAATACTAACATTTCTAACTTATAACAACTACTAACAATGTGGAAAAGGATGTTCGCATCCAATCGACATTATTTCATCATTTTAAAATGGATATATTATGATTGTTTGTATCTTTCACATCTTAAGATGCAAAAGGATTATAAATGTATGTATCATGAGATCACATACAAGTGCGAATAAACACATATAATTCAGATTTAATTTACAACATAATCACATAGCTTTGTATAATCATAAATAGATAGAATTGTTGTGCCTTGTAGATTGCCATATGTATTGAGCAATAGGACATGGATCGTGTTTCTACTAGATTCTAACACAACTTAGGATACTTCATGATATTTTGTGAAGGTTTTTTAATCCTCTTGCTTCATAATATTTGTTTTTTAATCTTATTGATAGCGATTATATTTGCACACATTTGTAATCCAACGTAGTTTAATTTTCAATTTCCTACTTTTAATTTTTAATATCGCTTTTCCATGTTTGTACTTATTCTATATTCATTTTTGGTCCGTGGCTATTTATTTTGTTATGTGCTATTGATGAATTTTTAATAACCACTTTTGTGTCGATAATTACTGATTTCTCCTTGGTGCACAACTATTCATTTACCTAGCTGTTTTTGATTAATGCATAACTACTATGGTTGTTTATTGCATGGTTAGTCGCCAATTTCTGGTTCTTTTGAATTCATTTCTGGTTCACGGCTATTCACTTGGCTATGTGCTATTGATGAATCTCAATAACCATTTGTGTACCTGATAATTATTGATTCATCTTTGGTGCACAACTATTTACTTGATTAGGTGCTATTGATGAATCTATAACTACCATGCTTGTTTGTTGCATGATTACTCTTCAGTTTTTGAATATTCTAAATTCATTTTTGGTGCACGGCCATTTACTTGACTAGGTGTTGCTCATGAATTTCCAATAATCCTTTCTATATCTGCTAATTGTCGATTCATTTTTGGTGCATGGCCATTTGTTTGGGTAGGTGCTATTGATGAATGCATAATTATCATGGTTGTCTGTTGGATATTTATTATTAAATAATTGTGTGCATTCTATGACTGTGTTGCTTGAAGATTTTAAAAATATATAAATGTTTCAATTTTAACATTTTTAGTATATGTTTTTATTTTTCTATGTGATTTAGTACATTTCAATTTTGTATTTCATATTTCAATTACAACACATGCTTACAATTTCATATTTCTAATATTATCAACTCATTAACTTTTTTATGATTCGTAATAACTTTATTGTGATTCATAAAGTGGGCTTTATTACGAAGCTGGGTCTGTGTCATGTTATCTCGAGTAACAAAACGTGAAAATTTGTTGTTAACAACTGACACCAGAACATTTCCAACCGATATTAATTTCCGTCTAAAACATAAATATCCGAAATATTGTCATATCTTCATAGATGTACTATAATCATTTCTACCCACTTATTTTGTCTTCATATATGATTTTATATTTTTATTTTTAAACATGTCTTTCTAATATTTGCAAATTATCAGAAAAAGAAATGGCATCCGAAATTGAGTATGATCCAAAAGAGGTAATTATACAAATTTCATTTCCACTTTGGACTCATAAATGTCCTTTCTCAGAATAACTACAATATCAAATTCATTGTTTCAGTTATTCCGAAAATTAAAAGCCGAGGTGTCCTCTTCGAAAACTTCTCCTAAAATACCATAATCCACGGAAAAAATATCCCAACAACAAAACAGATGTTCTTATTGAACTCCTGTGGTATTGATCCAAACACATACAAGGAAGGCTTCCAAACCAATTTAGCTCTAAGCAGATTCATTGAACAAAAGAAGCACAAAAGAGGTCAATACATCAATCAATATCATGGAGATCCAATTGAAGGTATATTCTATTAAAACATCTATATAACATATTCTCCATAAACATCCCTGCAACAATCACAACAAATCAACTAGCAATACAACATTTCGATGCTATGTTAAATTAAAAACTACTACACAACGAAAAATCTTTACTTCGGCTACAAGATTCCAATTGATGATTGGAAAGACATGAGTCATGCCGAACTGAACGCAATCACAATGGATTTGGGAAAAAATTGGGCCACTTGTCAGATGACGGTACAAAGCTAACAGATGGCCCAATTAAAATTGACACGGTTTTGGAGATTCTCAAAGGCGAAGTTTCTGCAATGATCACTAACCCAATAAGTGTGTGCTGTCATCTACATTTCCATATATGTGATTATAGGTAACTGTTTTAACTCATTACATATTAATACAAAATTTCTTGCAGGAAGAAACTTCTCCATCGGCATTGCCATATGCATCTAGTACGCAGGTGAATTTGAACCATACAATGATCTTCTTCTTTATTTATAAGCTTTCCATTAAACTAATACGATTTCTGCTTGCAGGAAACAACATCAACAAAAAAATGTCCAAGATCAAATATTCAATCTACAGAATAGAATGCAAAGAAACCCATGGTGTCTACATCGGCCAAACATGCAATCTACGACGCCGATTTCAACAGCATGCAAAGCTACCACCCAAAAAAAATGAGAAAACACTATTCTATGGACCGATCTTTTTATGAGTAGTTTCATGTTCAAGTTTTAGATGTTGTTGAAGATAGAAAAATAGCTAACAGAATCGAAAGGTTTTATGTTCGACATTACAAATCAACAAGCGAGTCTGGATACAACAAACTAAGATGTAATCCTATAAATTCAAAGGCATACTGTATTTAAAGAGACACAAGCTCCTATAATTCTATTCATAATACATTTCTCACATGCCTTTCGTGTATGCCTGCCAATTAAGCTTTTGGCTTGTTAATTTCAAATTTTTCTTTGTTCTTATGCTATATGTTACAACAACTTGGTTTTTTGCGTATTGTAATTCTAACAATTTTAGATACAATTTTTTTAAGCTTTCAACGTTCTTGATTTTTGTTGTGACTCTTACAAATAATTCAATAGCCTCGTTTTCTGCAACTCAATGCAAGGTTAGAATTGTGTAGCCAATTGTAACTTTTACAATGTGTCAATAGAACGTTTCTTCAACTCAATGCAAGGCTAGAATTGCGTAGCTAGTTCCTTTGTGTGTGCCATGACCTCACACACATGAATTGGCTCGAAGAGGCAGCCAATTTCTAGCTCTGCAAAAATGCACATCTTGGATTGTAGCTAGTCATTGCTCCACCTTAGCTACTCACCAACCTTGCTCCTACTCACCATGGTTGCCACGATTTCTCTTTGCTCACCCATCACTACCACCTTTGCTCTTGCCCACCATTGTATCTTCCCTCATTCTCCATGAGGGCACCACTATGCTCATTGTCATCAATATCATATTGATGATCACAATCATCACTACCTTGCGTCAATGCTCGAGAAAACCAACAAAGTATAGGAATGGAATCGGCAAGTTTTCTCAAAAACTGGTATCATAAGATATTTGACGATTTTATGAGTAAAAGTTCTCAAAAAACTAAGTAATTTTATAGAATGTAGGTTTTCTGAGGATAACTCAAAAGGATTTTCCCGAGCACTACCTTGCTTGCCCACCATAACAATAATAGTGAGACAATATACTTTCGCAAAAAATATATGCAAGTGAATATTTGCAAATTTTGCGAGTTTTTTTTAATATTATCTGCTAGTTACGACAATCAATGATATCATATATTGTCAATTGAAATATGATAGAATATTCTTGCCAAATATTTCTTCTGGTAATTATTGGGTTCATGCCCTTGAGAAGCCAAGTGATCTGTTAAGGGCATGTCTATTCCTAAGGCATGTGCCCTTTTTGCCCATACCTCGAGGAGCCAACAATTTGGCACATGCGGAGATCTTGAGAGCAAGTTTTTGGTAAGATTTGGAATGTGAAGAACATTGGACGAAAATATTACATCACCTTTCTGGAATTCGACTTTGATTGTTCCTACTCCCTCGATAGTATGGACCGAGTTGTCTCCTAGTTGCACAACTATAGAATAGATGTATGACTTGTAGTCATGGAACCAGTGTCGATGGTGAGTCATGTGTTGTGCACCTGAGTCCAAATACCATGAGTCGATATCCTGTTGTTCTTCTACTTTGGTCAAGAAGGCAACTTCATCTTCCTCTTGTGTAGAAGCAGCATTTGCTTGTTGTTGAAACTGTTGCTTCTTTTCGTTGTTGTATTGCAACGTTCTGCAATCCTTGATAAGGTGACCAGTCCTCTTAAAGTACTTACAGAATAGATTCTATCTTAGCTGGAATGATGAAACTCTGATGTTCATGGTGTATTAGATACAAGTCGTTGCATGTTTGTCAGGATAATCTGACTGTGTAGATCACTTCGATCTAAACTTTTGATTTTTTGAATATAGAGCCTAAGGATCCGATTCTGAGCTTGAGGATGATGCAGTTCTTCTGATCTCCTCTTGTAGAAGCATCAAAATTACTCTTGAAAGAGTGAGATGCTCCTAGGTCAAAATACCCATGACCCAAGTTTCGTAGGCATTAGGGAGATTCGATAATAGAGTCATTACTGCATCTGAATCTTCAATGACTGATCCTGTTGCAGTCATATGCTCCATAAGGTTCTTGAAAGTGTTGAGATGGCTAGAAACACTATCTGCATCAGACATTTTGAGAGTGAAGAATTTTTTCCTCAGATGTAGTTTGGAAGTGACATCTCTGATGTCGTAGAGTGTTGCTAGGATGTCCCATGAATCCTTAGAGGTCTGAGCAACACGTATGTGGCTGATCTGAGAGTCTTTGATATTGAGAGTGATCAAGGCAAATGCCTTGTCATCTCTCTGTCTCCATTTGGTGATGCTGGTTGCATCTGCCTCTGGTTTGACCTGAAATACCATCATCCACAAAAAAGATATTCCCAACAACAAAACAGATGTTCTTATTGAACTCCTGTGGTATTGATCCAAACACATACAAGGAAGGCTTCCAAACAAATTTAGTTCTAAGCAGATTCATTGAACAAAAGAAGCACGAAAGAGGTCAATACATCAATCAATATCATGGAGATCCAATTGAAGGTATATTCTATTCTTATTCTTTTATAATTTTATAACATTCTATTTTTCTAAATGTCCATTTTTTAATCACCTACTACAAAAACTATGAATGTTAAATACATCTTTTGAAATGCCATTCTTATTTCAGGGTTTTTAAAACATCTATATAACATATTCTCCATAAACATCCCTGCAACAATCACAACAAATCGACCAACAATACAACATTTCGATGCTATGTTAAATAACAACTACTACACAACGAGAAATCTTTACTTCGGCTACAAGATTCCAATTGATTATTGGAAAGACATGAGTCATGCCGAACTGAACGCAATCACAATGGATTTGGGAAAAAAATTGTGCCACTTGTCAGATGACGGTACAAAGCTAACAGATGGCCCGATTCAAATTGACACGGTTTTGGAGATTCTCAAACGCGAAGTTTCTGCAATGATCACTAACCCAATAAGTGTGTGTTGCCATCTACATTTCCATATATGTGATTATAGATAACCGTTTTAACTCATTACATATTAATACAAAATTTCTTGCAGCTAATACGATTTCCGCTTGCAGGAAACAACATCAACGAGGCAGCCAATTTCTAGCTCTACAAAAATGCACATCTTGGATTGTAGCTAGTCATTGGTCCACCTTAGCTACTCACCATCCTTGCTCCTACTCACCATGGTTGCCACGATTTCTCTTTGCTCACCCATCACTACCATCTTTGCTCTTGCCCACCATTGTATCTTCCCTCATTCTCCATGAAGGCACCACTATGCTCATTGTCATCAATATCATATTGATGATCACAATCATCACTACCTTGCGTCAATGCTCGAGAAAACCAACAAAGTATAGGAATGGAATCGGCAAGTTTTCTCAAAAACTGGTATCATAAGATATTTGACGATTTTATGAGTAAAAGTTCTCAAAAAACTAAGTAATTTTATAGAATGTAGGTTTTTTGAGGATAACTCAAAAGGGTTTTCCCGAGCACTACCTTGCTTGCCCACCATAACAAAAATAGTGAGACAATATACGTTCGCAAAAAATATATGCAAGTGAATATTTGCAAATTTTGCAAGTTTCCTTGAATATTATCTGCTAGTTACAACAATCAATGATATCATATATTGTCGAATGGAATATGATAGAATATTTTTGCCAAATATTTCTTCAAAATATTCAATTCACTTACATGAACGTATGTTGGAAGAAAAATGTACCCCTTTTTAGTGACTTTTGCAGGTTGAAAGTTGTCTGATAAGGTCACGTTCTAGTTACTTTATTATTAGATTGAGCTGGTAATTCTTGGGTTTATGCCCTTGAGAAGCCAAGTGATCTATTAAGGGCATGTCTATTCCTAAGGCAGGTGCCCTTTTTGCCCATACCTCGAGGAGCCAGCAATTTGGCACATGCGGAGATTTTTCTCACTCGTGTGAGGATTCTGTGCGGCGCTCATTAAAATCGTTGTCACATCAGTACAATATCAAACTAATTTAGAACAATGTCGAATTTTTACAGATCATTCAAAAATTTATGAAACTAGGAGGTTTCGAATTCCATTTGTCATGGACCTAGATTGTGAAAATCGATAAAAAGAATCGATCGTTCACTTTCACGAGTGCCATCCCATTCTAAACTTATTTCAAACATCCAGCATGCATTTGAATTGACATGCATTGATTTTCCAAAAAATCATTTTTTATTCCGATCAACCTACTATACCACCAAGTACCATGTATCCAAACATGCATACATGTTCAAACAATGATTTTCACACTGGACATGCACACTACTGCTTTATCCACTGACATGCAATTAGAACATTACGGAAATTTTGCAAGTTTTGTTCAAAAAACTAACATACTTCAAACGGCCATAACTTTTGCTACATGACACCAGATTGGTCACTATAAAGCATAGTACAGAGGGAGAGGGGGTTAGTGAGACACTTGCCATGTCACCATGCCTTGTAGGCTTCACACATGCGAGCAGTAAAATGACTTAAATTGCAGTAGGAGGGCGCACTTTCTCAAGGTGATACAATCAAATTATCCACTTCAGCCCCACATGAATCCAAGCAGAGGTTACAAGCACTCTTATAAGGTTTAGTAAAGAGGCATAAAGGCTTCCATCAGATCCAGCAAGCAATCATACGCTCAGATCATGCAAAATTTGCATTTATGGAGTCCTTCAACAAACAAAACTTCAAGATACTGGTGCCTAAGCCCCCCAACTCCAAATTGGGTGCATGATGGATCAAATCAGAGGATATCCATTATATCTTTCAGCTTGTAAAAAGATCCCACGGTTTCAGACCACCAATTAAGAGTTATTTATGCTCAAAAAACCACAAAAATACTATTTTTTAACCTTTTGAGACCCTTAATGGTGTCCAATCCCTACCAAACTTTATGACAGCCTTAGGAAAGCATCATTACACCTTTAAAAAAATGAATGCAATGTATTAGCCATGGATTTTATGAATATCTCCAAAAACATTAAAAAAACCTCCAAAAAGTCATGTTTTTTTTTTATACTAATTTTCAACTTTTTGGCAATTTCTGTGGATCAAACCCAGATGCAAGTGCAATCACGTCAAATCTACTGTAATTCAACTACATGAAAGCACTATAAAAATCACTATCTAGGCCCGCTTCTGACTCTTCCACTAACATGCAATCATTAGAATCAATCATAATGACTGGAAAACAGCAAGTACAAATCTGAAAATCGTTTATGAACTACTAGCCTTGATAAATTTCAAGCAAAAACATTGAATACTAGTTGAAAAATCTCAAAAAATCGTCAAAAATTCATTGACTTCCATCAATTTCTATGAAAAAAGTCCATAATCAGGACCAATAGGCTGGAAATACACCAAAATCAGAGAAGCCACCTACTTGTGATTGTTGGTCTGAATCAGTCTGCTAAGCTTTAGCCTTCATGTCCTTTAAAGATCTCTTTTTCTGGAATTGTTGCTTATTCGAATAGAGAGCAATTGCCTTTGTATTTGATGTGGATAGGCTTTTCCTTCTTACTTCTTCCAGCAATAAATTTGCTGTCAACTTTTGTAGAGACAGGTCAGAAGCATTGCTTAAGAGCAATACTAAGTTGTCATAAGAGGGAGGAAGACTGGATATAAGAGACATGTTAGCATCTTCATCCGATACTGGCGAATATATTACAGCTAGCTGATTGAGCAACTGTTAAATTCATTTAGATGATCAGTGACTAAGGTTCCTTCACTCATCTTGAGCGACAAGAACTTTTGTCTCATGAAGAGACACATCTGTTGTTTCATATAGACTAGAAAGAATGTCCCATGCTTCTTTCGAGCAAGAACAATTTGGTACATGAGCTATTTTTGAATCTTTAAGATTAATACTTCAGTCATCGTCAATCATACCATCGATGACGAGTGGTGAATATCATGACAATATGCCATAGAGTTGTCTCTTTACCATTGTTGCGACATTCTTTTGTGCATGAGCAAAGGGAAGGTGAACTCCATAGCTAAGCGCGATCTAAGAAAAATTTTCAATTATGTATCTGGCAAGGGATGGAAGAAACTGAAAGCAACAGGACTTCTAGCCCTTGTTGTGCAGTCGTGGCCTGCTATTATTCCCTAGGTGCTGGAACCCCTTGCCAAGGATTGTGAACGGACTAATTGGCTGATGCAGATTCCTGATGGCAGAACCAGAATGCTCTCTACAGCATGGGTCTCTGAATCACTAACGCTTCATGCTTGTGGTGAATCCGTGAAGAAGTGGTTGGATGATGCTAGAGAGGCAGAAGCTTTGAAAGACCATTTCGGAGGTGAGAAGCCAACCCTCGAATCAGGTTTTGCGCTGGAAAAATGTCAAGATCCTAATTTAATGGAGTTCTTGACCTGGGTAGCAAAGGTTCTCACTTGGAGGGTCCATCCCAAGTTCCTGAGCGGAGCCTTGGTTCAAGCAGTTGTTAAAGATTACAACTGAGTTGTTTTAAACTTGGCAGAATGGACAATCAAATGGATCAAGTGAGATATAAATCACTTTGTATCAGGCAAGAGCAAAAGGCTTGAATTTGCATTGCCACTGAACAAAATGCTTGTCATGTGGCTGAATATACACGTTTTCCAAGTAGTAGGCATTGGAGGTATTGTTGTAAGAGGTTTAGAAGCTAACGGTGTGGATTCAGATGATGTACTCAAAGTTGTTGCTAACCTGTAGGATCTGAACCAGCCGTGCAGGTCCAAGATGAAAGTAATGGCCAAAAGAAAGCTGCCTACTCAGTCTAAATCAAAGATCAAGCGCTGAATTGTTGAACCAGACTCCGATCCTGATGGTGAAGCTGATCAATATTCATATGTGAGCACCCATGTGCGTGCTTCTGAGCAAGCAGACACACAGCATAAAGAAGACGTACCGACAAAGACTACAGATAACGTTGTGAACTTGGATGACGATGTCTAGGAGAATGAGGTTGTTTTTGTTGATAGGTCTGCGGATGTTTTGGTTTTTGATATTGAAGGTACTCATGCTGGTTTGTCCTACTTAAAAATAATTGTTTGCAAAAATATCTAATTAGTATTTATTACAACCGCCTTAGAGCAATAACTGTCTATACAATAGTAGGTGAACTTCCATAAAGACTCTGACAGTTTATTTGGATCAGTTTTTCCCTGATGGGAAAGAATCGATAAATTTTGGTTGATGACGAATTCGGTTAAGTTGACGAAGTCGGACATGTCGGCTGATTCAGTTGATGGAGATGAGTTCGGTTGATGGAGTTAGTGTTGAGATGATGATGAATTTGGTTGATGGGTATATACATGAGAAGTCGAAGTTGATGGAATGAAGTAAGTCGGGTACTTCGAACACTTCAATGTCGGGTACCTTGATGAAGTAAGTTGAGTATATACATTTGAGAAGTCGAAGTCGATGACTTCAATGTTGATGAAGTCGGATGAATATATATATGGGAGAAGTCGAAGTCGATGAAGTCGATGACTTCGATGTTGGGTGAAGTCAGTTGAATATATATATGGGAGAAGTCGAAGTCGAAGTAGTCGATGACTTCGATGTTGGGTAAGTCGATGTTGTATATATCAGATGAGTATACAGGAGGAAGTCGATGACTTCGATGTCGGACACTTCAGAGGTTAACATTTGATTATATACATGGAGAAGTCGAAGTCGATGAAGTCGGACTTCAGACACTTCGCTGACTTCGAAGTCGATGGAGTGGACTTTGGCTGAATCTTTCAGGATGCTCATTACTCCATGGATTTGGTCCTGATCATTAAAATTTAACACTCCTTCTTAATGTGGATCGTGGAAAAATTCAATCTTCAGATTTAGTTGATTGTTAAATCTGAGATGGTGCTCCTTGGTGAAGTAATCTACTGCCATAGACTCTGTCCTGCAGTAAACCAAAGAAATTACCCTTGTGCTTTGGTTGGCACAATAGATGGGCGTTTAAAGCAACATAGCGTGGGTTCACATATGAAATAAGAGAGCGTAAGGTGACTGGGGTATCATTGAAGAGGAAATGATTACGCCCTTTGATCTCGTAATATAGATGACACTTGAAATAAAGATGTTCCCAAGACTCCACTTCGTCTAATGTGCATAACCGACAAATCTTGCTCTCTCAAGGAATGCCTTGAAAATGTCATGTCTTCACATAAAGCTGGTGCAAGAAAACCCGCAACTGTCTCAGTGTTAATCGTAAACATGTGAGAAACCACTATCCACATATCAGCATAATACTGGTACACCAATAATGTCCAACTCGAGAAAATGGATACAAAAGAAATCTAGCTTAGTCCCAAGAGTACCCTGCCATGTCCATTGTAGGTAGGTTTATCTCAAAATGGAAGGCAAGATTGGTTTTCAAAGGATTCGATAGTTGACAATACTAAGACCTTTAGTCCAATAGTCAAAATTAGTTACCTCTATAGGGCTACTTATTGCCATTGTAGTTATAGATCTTGAAGTCCATCAAATGGATGTTCAAACTACCTTCTTGAATGGCTTTATTCAAGAAGAGATGAGGCCTTAGGGGGTCAATGATCCAGAATGTACGGGTCAAGTCTACAAGATTTTCAAGGCCCCAATGGCCTAGTTTTCAAGTATTAATCAAATTTTTGTTGTAGCTCTACAAGAGACTAGGAGTCAATTATCAAGTGAGTTTTGACATGACAAATCTCGGACCTGTCCATTACCTTTTTGGGATCTAGATCTTGAGAGACAGATCCAAGAGGACTATCATTTCAGTCGATAATGGTTCTTATGAAATGTACTTGAAAACTAGAGGTACTGGCCTTTAAAATCAGCATGCTAATTCAATGTATGTCCAACTCAAGAAAAGCCCAATGAAAAGCTTGAAGTACATTCAAGTAACAAGACAAGATGGACTCTACTATAATGGCAATCAAGACATATCTATGATTCTACGAAATTCAGAAACTCATATTGGGCAGGAGACATTGACTAGGTGGCTCTTGAGTCTAGGATCACCTCATGTGTGTCAGATGTTGATGCTGCCACACGTCTTCACAGATGTAGGCGGTCGAACAATTTTTGTTCGTTCTTTCTTCACCCATCTTCGAGCTCTCGGGCTCCTCGACATAGGATGAACTGTTGCTGTTACACTCAATCTTGGGATTGAGCCAACATGTATCAATTGTATGCCCGTCTCTTCTGCATCTCACGCAAGTCTTCTTGTCTACACCTTGCTGCTTCGACCTCCCTTTGCTCTTCCAATTGCTTTTGCTTGTTCCCTCTGCTTTCTGGTCACGATCCTGCCTCTGATTTGACTCCCTCTTAGGCTTAAATTGTTTCTTGGATTTTTCTTTGTTGTCATGGAGGGCCTGGTCAGAACCATCTTTGTGATCAAGATGTTCTCTGGCCTCGACTTCCTCTCGAATCTCGACAATCGCCTTTTCGAGGTTCATGGTAGGATCTTTCGCGAGCAGGGTTCTCGTTGTCTGGAATGATCTGGGAAAGGCTCTCAACAGGTACGTGAGCTACTTCTCAGCTGACACAACGTTCTCCGCTCCAGAGTTGTGTAGTGATAGAAACAGATCCTTCGTCTTTCTTATGAAAGAGGTAAGGTCCTTTCTATCCCATTGTAGATTTGTCAGTTGATCTTCCAGCATCATGATTTGACTTCTTGATTTTGTCTGAAATCTGGTGAGCAATGCATCCCACATCTTCTTAGCTTTGGAGAGTGTAGCTAGGTCAAGTGTGAGACTATCTTCGATGGAAGATGATAGCAAGGCTACTGCCTTGTCATTTTTCTCCCTCCATTCGCGTAGCTCCTTGCCTGATGTTGTAGGCATCTCTTCTGTGCCATCCACCCAGGAGAATAAACCTTCACCCTTGAGTATGAGTGATGTCTTAACTTTCCAGGCTAGAAAGTTAGATCCCGAGGAATCAAGCATTGTGCAGATCTTGCTCTGCATGCTGCTGATTGAAGCCATTGCTTCTGAAGTCTGTTCGCTCATTGATGGGTGTTTGTCTGAATGCTAGGCCTCCTGATACATGACATGTTTCTTCTACGCCGACATATATGTCAACAAGTCTAGATGGGAAATTTAGGCTCCCAAATTACTCCTTTTTTCCGAGGAGACATTCTAGATCATATATTGAGAGTGAGACACTATCTGAGAATGAGTATGATATCCCATCCCATGATCTATATAATGAATAGAAGCAAAGTTTACTAGTCCACACGAGAGTTGTTCAAAGACCTCGAAAACGATGACCCCAAGAGCATCTTCATCTTCAGTGTCATCTATAGTTTCGAGAGCATCTAATCCTATCCTATTTAGTAGAGCTCCAACTTTACCAAGACCTGTTATTTGACTTTCTATATGTATAGCTCATGACATTGACTAGTATATCATCGTATCATGATATTATTCACAATATCGACTCATTTATGCAGAAAGCTCTTTTAGTTTCACTTAGAGTTCATTGCGTTTATTTTAAAACTCATTTAGATGTTTTCAGATATTAGTTTTCATTTTGAGTCTTTGTTTTTTGGAGACACGTTTTCTATGCTCCTACATGGACTATCACACTTGACATGTACTATTTGGTCTTATATGCTTTTTAGCAATCTAGGACAATAAAAGTCTCTCTCTCTCTCTCTCTCTCTCTCTCTCTCTCTCTCTCTCTCTCTCTCTCTCTCTCTCTCTCTCTCTCTCTCTCTCTCTCTCTCTCTCTCTCTCTCTCTCTCTCTCTCTCTCTCTCTCCATTTTGATTGCAAGTTCTTAAATGCACTAGCCCAATAACGCGTTGTATGCACGTGTACTTTGTGATGCTTCCTTCACTCAAATTGCTCTTTTCATATATGACAAAGGGCCTTCAACGATATCATATGTTCATGAGCAATTTATGATATGCCCGTTATTCGACAATTCCCATCACAGTTGCCAATGTGGCATAACTTCAATACCTAACAAAAACCACAATCATATCTTTGTGAATGCAAAGCCTTTTCATAAATTGATTGTTAAAGTTGCTCTTTCAAGAGTCTCTAAGGGCCCCAACATTTCCTAGTGGCTATCATTCTTTGGATGCAAGAGCGTTACAGTAGTTAAATTACAACTTGCTAGTTGAGGCAATCTTGAGCTTGCAGTTAAGAAGGTTTAGAATGACAAGTAGATGAAAGAAAAAGAAAATAAAAAAGAAAGAACGGAAAGAAAATACAAAAGATGGAGAAAAATTTATGAAAAACAATAAAACAAAGATCAAGACTAAAAGAACTAGAGCCAGCGTAAGTAGATTTTCCAAAACCTTTTAGTGACCTTTATAGGTAGCGCTTGATTTTTGTTGCCAAATCCAATTTCTACATTTCACTCTTCTTATTTGAACAATATAGGCACAATACAATACTCACATCCCATCTACAAGGAACTAGACATAGGTAACTTATATTTGGTTGCCCCATAGTGTGACACGGAAATGCTTGCAAGGTTGGAAAAGCTCTTCTATCTTGAACTGGTCCACATTGTTCCTAATAAAAAGTGCAATATTTAACTCTACAAGTCCACCAATGTAGGTCTTGGTATATGCCATGACATTCCTGCTCACATAATCAGCACCAAGAGCAGGTGCTGGTCACAAAACAAACCCACATGCTGAGATCAGGAGGAGCAAACTCAACGATGATGAAGGCTAGTGCGAAAAAGCAAAGCCAATCAAATGTTTCCCACATCCTCCCAAAAACCTCAAAAAACTTGCACGTTAAGCAAAATATCTTTAACTCCTTTATTCTCTTTAGGAGGGCATAGTTATTCGACCACGACAATAGTAGAACGTCATGAATATTTATAACAAGCTAGCTCATACCGACAAGAATGAAAGGGACTACCTTAGACGGAGTCAAATATGCCTAGCCTTGTTATGGGGTTCTTATGTTGATTAAAATTTCTGGGCAGCTAGAGCTACCCATCCCTTTATGTTCCTAGAGTGTTGTGCAAGGGCTATAGCCTTGACACTTTCTAACATATTTGAATAAGTCATGTAAAAACATGAAGAAATTGTCGATATTTCAACGATTACCCTATTGGAACAATCTCTTAATCAATTACCTCTTGGATGCTATGCATATATACATGAATGTGGGTGAATCTATATGGAAACATATAATTGGTGAGGACACTGTTGCAACATGTCAAGACTCGGAGGTGGTTAAGGTCAAGAGACCCTATTGGATTCAAAATGATGACTGGAATGACAATTATTCCTAGTGTGCCATGGATTCTAACAAAGAGAGAGTTCTCACATGTAAAAAATGTCATAAGACAAAAAATAAGAACTCGAACTAGCTATGCACATTCCTTGTGCAACTCGTTCACCAAAGATGGCAAATTAAGTGAATGTTGCTATACTTTATTGTAATGTTTATTTTGTAGGTGGAACACCTCAAAAGAGATCAAATGGCGTGAGGTGCATTCAAAAAGGAAAGAAAAAGATTGAAACAATGTGCTTGTTGGAAAGAGATTTTCCAACTTCTATCATGGATATACAAATTCATCTTTTCATGCAATAATTGGTTGAAATTTTTTTCATTGTCGGCCCCGTGCACACTAGATGGATGCAACCAAAAGGACACATGTGGAGCCAAACCACCCAACCAACAGGAAATGGATAATCAAATCCC
The DNA here is from genome assembly GCA_029204225.1 of Diphasiastrum complanatum. Classification (NCBI taxonomy): domain Eukaryota; kingdom Viridiplantae; phylum Streptophyta; class Lycopodiopsida; order Lycopodiales; family Lycopodiaceae; genus Diphasiastrum; species Diphasiastrum complanatum. The sequence continues at coordinate 67,641,540 of CM055095.1, read as the reverse complement.
TAACCGCTTCACCCCCAAGCCATGGTGATTGAATGCAAGAGAGGAGAGCTCTTGAAAACAAGATTTCGAATGCGGAGTAGGACGAGTTCCAGCAGGTTATATAATCTCCAAAAGATAGAGAATATTGCCTCTAGGGTCCCTCCAATTCTATCAAAAGCAATTGATATCCTATTCTTGCATAATAGCAGTTAAACACCATGTAAGTGCTCCATAAGTCCAATTATAGGTCTAGCAGGCCCTCATAAGATTATTAATTACATTATCGGCCAAGCTTGGAATGGCGTGGCGTAACTAACAACCTTATACACTGGAGTACCGACTATCCATGTCATGAATTATTCCGAATTCCACATACTAGATAGGGACGTAAGAGAGAGACACACACACACACTCACTCTCTCTCTCTCTCTCTCTCTCTCTCTCTCTCTCTCTCTCTCTCTCTCTCTCTCTCTCTCTCTCTCTCTCTCTCTCACTTGTGCGATAGAGATTAGAGTTGAACTCTTGACTTTAAACAAAGGAAAGGAAGTCCTACCCAATCCACCACTTATTAGAGGACATTATAGAATAGCCTTCACACTTTGCTATCAAAATTTCAAATGTGAGACGCATCTATTGTCCATTAGGCTTTCCAACGACTCACTTACAAAAGGCCTACATGCAAAATTAAGGACCAAAACATGAAAGTACATATCCTTTACTATATTAAGTCTTCAAAATTATAGGAACTTCTTTTATTGTTGATTATTTAAGAGACTTCCTTGACCAATTAAACACATTGTCTTGTCTTTGCAAGGCATAGCCATAAAAACTTGAATACTTGTTCTCAAATGTAGTTTTTTTTTGGCTTGTATGTCCTTTATGTGTGTGATTGGTTGGAGTTGGAACTCCTAACCTCAAGAAGAGGACATAGGGCCTATATATACATGCCACTTATGACTAGTGGCAAGGTGATTGTTTGGCTCCTTTCTCTTACCACCCAAATTTTGGGCCTTGGCAATCAAGATGACAGAGGGCACATGACCACCCATCTTTCAAAATGAGGCAAGTAAGTGTATATGGGCCAATGCAACCAATTGGCTCGTTCAAATTTGTACCGTTGACCCATTTTCTTGAAGTTCCCCTTGGCAACTCAATGTGCCATACATTGTCCCCAAGTACAAAAATCACCTGGAGCTGCAGATGTGGCAAAGAGCTTTGGCCACATTATCTGCTAGGTGGTGGTAACTACAACTCAATCAAAAAGGGGGGAGGACCTTTCTTGTATGGCTGGACCAATTACATGCCTCGATTTATAAATAAGTTACTTACCAAGCACCCACACACCCCAATTTGGAACGACTCAAGATATACATAATAGGCTTGGCCGCACGTACGTTGCCAGTGCTCTCACAAAGTTGATCCAAGCTATAGACTCTGTGATGTGTGGCCTGTATCGTTTTAGGAGGGTGCCCACTAGCAAGGGATGTTGTGAGGCTTGCTATGAGTATCTAGAGGCGTCTAGAACCACCCTAAATTGGAAGACAAGCCCAATCTTGTGCATGCCACGTGGAGGATGAACGATATTAAACCTCAACCAAAGGAATGGCTTGCTCTACATTCTATCCATATCCTTTTATTTTAAGCCACACACAAAAGTCACCCTAACTCAAAATCACCATTCCTTTTGATACTTCTCAGCAGCATCCGGGATTCGAGCCTGTGCCAAGCGGGAGGCGCTCAGAACTCTATTTTCCATTTATTGATGGGCAAGGAACTTTAGGGTTTTAGTCCTTCAAGGATTCCAAGCAAGTATACATTTCTTCTGCATTCATTCGATATTATTATAGTCGACAGAACAATGTGCATGAATGGGCAGGAGGCATCAATACAAGGTTGATCTATATTTGTGATCAAACTTCCTCATCATTTGCAGGTTTTGATCCCCATTACAAGGTGCAATGCTCAGCTGCCAGAAAAATTTCATGTATTGTGCCCTTAGTTTCAAATGCCCATCTCTAGTTTTAAGTGGCCTTGGATTAATACAGCTGATTGCTTGAATCAACACATGAAATGGTATAATTTGAATGGCCTTAATTATTGTGGTTGCAAGCACTAAGTTGTAAGTGGGTTTTATTGCATATAGCTGATTGCTTGAATCAATATATCACATGTTATTATTTGAATGACCAAATGCTTATGGTGGCCTCAGACACTAAGTTTCAACTGGGTTTTGATAAGCTGATTGCTTGAATCAATATTTTTAATGATATTGTTTGAATGACGAAATGCTTATGGTGGTTGCAGACACTAAGTCTCAAGTGGATTTCAGTTCATATAACTGAGTACTTGAATCAATATATGAAATGTCATTGCTTGAATGACCAAATGATTTGGTGGTTGCAGAGGCTAAGGGATGATGCATACCCTCACCTCTATACAGGCCGCTCAACAATTTGCAGGGCTTACTAGCAAATGGACCAGACTGAATGGTCATGTAGTCTCAAAGAGGTGGTCATCATCTCAGAGGCCTCATAATGTGGCAAAGAGGTGGGCGTCATCTCAGAGGCCTCCAAATTTGGCAAAGAGATGGGCATCATCTCAGAGGCCTCCAAATTTGTCAAAGAGGTGGTCCTCATCACCAAATTTGGCGGGTCGCAAGTCATTTTCGGCCTTGACAGCTTTTGGTTGGAGGGAATTTGGTGGCAACGAAGCTGGTTCGGTGTTCAAATCTTTGCCTTGCTCTTTGGCTATTTCGAGACGGACAAGTGCTGTACAAGCGGTGGTGGCAACACCCTCACCTAGAACTGGTAGCCTATTATACCTTGCCACTTAGCTTTACTTCCAATTAGGACCACAATTTTGTATATCAGTTGCAGTTTTTGAACCAAAAAAAAAACAATGTAGCAAATGATGTGACCCATAATTTCTGGCGGTTGTTTTTGAGAAAGGTCCTAGAGTCCCCCACAGTAGCTGAGTTGGATAAGAATGGTTGCCGCATCCTTGAGGATGTGGGCTCAAATTCCAATTGTCTCAGTAAAGGGATACTTGGGAGTCTTGTACTCCATTCTTTTCTTGGCCTATACATGGATGTAGTTGCCAGCAAACGTTTGAGTTTGCAAACGTGTCCACAAGTTGCAAGAAAGTCAAGAAGTTTGCAAATGTATATGGAACTACATTAAGATGGGCATTTTTCCATAAGTTTTAGGACATAATAACTTCAAAATATTCCATTGACGTCAAAATTTGAAACATTATATTGCACAGCACCTCAATTTTTGTAAGAATTCTAATTAAAAGCAATTTATACAAAACTTTCTATCCTAAGCACTGAAGTTTGCAACGAGTTTGCAATCCATTGTGAACGTGTTTGTTGGTAACTATGTAAATGAAAATCACAACATTATGCGTATTGAAGACTTGTGTTATCAAATACTGTTGCAAAGAAAAAGTAACTAGAGGAGGTTTGTTAGAGCATGGATTGTAAGGCATCGTTGACAACATAACTGAAGTCTTCTCCAATAGATCTGTATAGTATGTTATTTCCTCTTCAAGTTTGATCTTATTGTCACAAGCATGCAATCATAAGCACGGCATTGTCCGTATTGCACGAATTGTACACTGTATGAAGTATTTTTTTATTTTACTAATCAAATGCATAAAAAATTAATCTTTTTTTCCGACTAATTCTTTCTGATTTGAATCGGCAGGGCCTGGTCATGAATTGTATTAAACAACATTTCATCAATTCCTAATTGTCCTATTCTGATTTGATTGGAAACCTTATAGCTCAAAACTTTGAAGGGCTTCATGTCACAAGTATGGTAAAATGCCTTGTGGTATAGCAATGGGGCCTAGTGTATAGAAAGATTTGCTAGATACAGCTGATTCAACAAACTTTGCCAGGAACCTTGTGTCCACAATTGATTATATCTTGCTTGGAATCTGCATTGATACCTAGTAGCAAAAAAAGAGACCATACTCTTTTTGTGAGTTTGTGAGCGAACTTGCAAATCGCAAAATGTCCAAGCCTAAACAGTCTGAGACTAAAACCTGAAGATGTCGATTAGTTGTTTGATTTCTTCCAAATTCTGTATGCCAAAGAATTTTCTTGAGCTTGGAAAAACTACCATGAACGCTTGCTTGTAGCCTGTAGGTTGGTGCAACTGGATTCACAAGTACTAATTTACTTGCTGGTTTTCAAACAAGCTTTTGAAGATTGAGACTATCTTTTGTAACCTCCATGAATGCTTGTAGATTGGATTCACAAGGGCATGCACTCTTTATACATTCTACTTTCTCGGGAATTTCTCCAAAGTCCAGATACACAAATTCTATGTTTGCTGCTCCATTTTCAAGTAGGTTTGAGATAGCCGAAGTAGACCCTGATGTACAATTGCGCAAGCTCTGGCTTAAGGATCCTTTTTTTCACTTTGATCTGAAATTGACAGACTCCAATGCCGATGTTGCCAAGGAACTTGGCTTTGCAAAAATTGAAGAACAGTTTATTGAGGAATACAAATCAACTGCGATTTTATATCGCCACGAAGATACAGGAGCGGAGGTGATTTCTGTTGTGAATGAGGATGAAAATAAGGTCTTTGGGATTGTTTTTCGAACGCCACCGTAAGTGGATAATCTTATGCCAATTTTGCTAGTTTGGAAAATTGCTGCTGCCACATCTCATGATTTTCTTTACTGGGGCAATGATAATGTGTGCCATATTCCTCCTCTCAAATTTCACCTGTTATGTGTGCAATGGTTTGACATGCTTTTATTGAAAGATTATGAGCTGGGTAATTATCATTAGTAGGACTGCTATGTAATCCAAAACTATACACAAGACTTAATAAAGATTGAACTAGTACTATGAGATTAAGAGCTTGACTAGGCAACACATTGGCGTTGGAATTGGGAATGCCATTGTCCCTTAACGTGTTACAATGATCTAAACTTTTCGTCTGGTATTCACAGCAAAGATTCAAAGGGCATACCACACATTCTCGAGCATAGTGTCCTTTGTGGATCTAGAAAGTATCCTTTGAAGGAGCCTTTTGTTGAGCTTTTGAAAGGGAGCCTACACACATTTTTGAATGCGTTTACGTACCCTGACCGGACGTGCTATCCGGTTGCATCCACAAACATCAAGGTAAGTGACTAAAGTCTGCAATTCGGTCATAAGGCAGTCTACTTTGAGCCCGTGTAACATTCCTAGGTGGGGTATGCAAATCATACTGCCCCATTGTTTGGCTTGTCTCAAGTATTAACATCCCCACCATACATCTGATGCATCGTGCAGGACTTTTATAATTTGGTGGATGTATATTTGGATGCTGTTTTTCATCCACGCTGCATAGATGAAGTTCAGACTTTTCAGCAAGAGGGATGGCACTACGAACTCAACGATCCATCCGAAGATTTAACTTTGAAAGGTTTGTGTAAATTTGCAACTATTGTTTGACCATGCTTTTTGTGCATGTAAACACATGGATACATCTTCAAACTTGGCTCCCCTTTCTGTTCTAGCCATTGTTTGCATCAATGGCTGCTTGGCTCCTCCATTCTGGTTGTCCTCATCGTTTATTAGGTCTTGGGTATTTCTCCATGTAGCAGCCTTAGACAGTACAATACATTTGAGCTTCACAAATTTTTTCTGTTTTGTCGTCATGTCTGCTACTTTTTGAGGATTTCTGTAGGATGTGTTCATTATTTGCTTCAGCTTCTTAGCCGTCTACTCAAAATCAACACTTTCCATGCTATTCGTATTTGCAAGTTATGGAAATATTTTTGTGAGTTGGCTGAACACAGTCGAAGAGTGGCATAGTCTTCAATTTTGGAGTGAGTTGTTGATCCATTGAAGGCCATAATGTTGATTTGAGAGAAATATTTTCTGTTATGCAAGTTGGGTATTGGAATTTTGTGGGTTGGGGGGTAACTTTCAAAATTTTGAGATGAAACAAAGAGCTTTCATATGTTCGATTGATCAGCCTTTGGTGTTAGACAATAATCTGCAGCCAAGTACTTGTCTCAGTTGAATTGTGCTGTCCGGTTCAAATCAGCTCCTTTACACAAAAATGGAAACATAGTGTTTCCAAAATGATAGCTGGAACCACCCATTTTTGGAACAAATTGTTCCTAATGCGGAAAATATTTCATCAATTGATTCAAATTTTGCAAAACCTATGAGTTTTAAGTACATTGCCATCCAGCCTCACTTCACAAAATATACATGAAAGAGAAAGAGAGCAACAGCGGAGAGTTTACGCTATTGTCCTTTTACATGGGAGGAGCTATGAGCTTTTTTCTGCTGGGGGCAATGAAGTGCCAAAAGTGCAAATTTGAGTCAACAAATAGCAAAAGGTACATCTAGAGTCATCATATACTGAAATGGCCACCTAAATAAGTGATTAGTAATGAAACATATATCAAACTAACCAACATAAAGAAAAATCACAAGCAGCACAATCAATGAGGAGAATTAGTGATAATTAGTATTTGCAACTCTTCTTGAAGTACTTGTGTTGTGGAAATAAATGAGATTCTAGTACTATGTTTTGACTGCAACATTTCAATAGAGGATTTAATCACATGGCGTCCATGTATTTGGTCACTCGGTTCCATTCAAGACATTTATTTGGTCATAATCATGGACATATGATTGGGCCTTCTTTAGGGGCATTATCTAATTGGAGCGTTTAAATATTGTTAATTATGTGGCCACTTATTGAGTTGGCCCATGGGTCCCTTGGAACTCGTGACATGCTAAAGAAGCTAGAGTATGTCGTAACCTTTCTAGAATGATTCTTTAAGGGTTCTCAAAACATTATAAGAAGAGTAGTTTGCAAGCACTCTACAAATGATTGATTTGGTTCTTCAGCTCTTTGCAAGAGACTCATATGCAATTCTTTTGAGAAGAGGGTTTGCAATTCTTTTTGTGCTTAGTTCTTTGACGTTAACACTTTGATTATACATAAGATTGTTATATGGTTATGAGGTTGCTATCCATTAGTCTTACATGTTGCTCCATGGGATATTGTATTCATAACCTGGTATCATAGCACCTTCTAGACTAGTTGTATTGGGAGTTTTGTCAAGAGTAGGTCCCAAGATATAAGAACCTCAGGAGAAACATAGTTTTAGCTACTTAGGTGAAATAGGCTGAGCGCATTAATGTCACCATGACATGACATGATTAATTAGTTAGTGAATTGAATCTTGTGATCGGACAATTGAAAGATAGGCAATAATAAGCAGATGAAGAAACAAGAGATGAGAAAGCATTCCGAGTATAGGACGATTGAGCATTCACTCTTTTAGAGATGTGATTAACTTGTGATATGTGAAAACTATGTTATCTATTTGTAGTTAAATTCATTTTCTTGGCTTGTTTCAAGCTTTCCTTATGAATCATCTTCTAGGAACGTTCAAAAGAGTCAAATATATGCCATTACTAAAACAATAGTACTTGGGCAAACGTAAAACAAAATGTTTGTTTATGCTTTTACTTATAGACTAGTTAGTTTCTTCTTTTTTATCTTATTATTGTACTATAGGCTTTTCATGCCGCTTTTTGTTTAGATCAACTTTATTTGTTTCATAGTTGCATCAAACTATGGTTCGAACCGCCTACCGCGGTTCGAACTATCGAACTGTTTGGAACTGGTTAGAACCCCTTTTTGCCCCTAGAAAAAACAAAAACAAACGGTTCGAACCGTTCCCCGATTCGAACCGAGCTAGCTGGTACAAATCGGGACGAATCGGCCGATTCGAATCGGCTTGCAACTATGATTTGTTTTAAAGATGTTCGATACTCCCATATCATGAACAAACTTGAAATGTACTATTTTCATTCTTATGTAGCTTTGGGTACCTAAAAGACATCAACAAATCTGTCTCTGTGTCTCTCTTTCTTCTATCTCTACAAATCCTCTTTTATATGCTTGAAGATTTCTAATGAGTTGTCATGAGTTTGTTACTTACTTTATGATACATAAGGAAACCAGTTGAGTTTGGTATTTGCATGTGAGATTCCATCACAGCTATGACAAGCATGTGGGTGTTTTGGATTTCTTTCTCATCAAGTGATGGGATCAACATCGGCTAGCTGACTAATGCTAGAATATGTTGTGAAACACCCCCTGTAGCATTTGAGTAGATAAAGAAGTTTTTTTAGGTTTCTTAGATCTTGGATTAATGTTTGCATATTCTCGATGCAATCAAAAGAGGAAAAAGTTATAAAAGTTTGTCTTATGCATGTTCCTTGAATTTCAACAAGCATTCTTCAACTTGAGAGGCATGTTATTCACATGAATCTTGTTGAGTTATACGAGTTTTTCTTGTGGCTTATTATCAAGTAATTTATCTTGGTGCAGGGGTAGTTTTTAATGAGATGAAAGGTGTTTATTCGCAACCTGACAATGTTCTTGGGCGTGTTTGCCAACAGGTATTGACTAATTTTGCTATGTTGGAAAGACAAATTGAAAAGTATATGCTATTCCTAGAAAGTTGGACTTTTTCGGTCAATATGTTGATAACATTTTGATACATATCATCTTTGACTTCTGAAATCAAGTTTGTGATAGTATATTGGTTACTTGGTCTTGATCTTACTGCATTTGATTGGCTCTACTCCCAAGCCTTTGGAGAAGTGGGAGAAGAAATCAAAATTGTATTTTTTTGATTTCTTGTGAGTGGACCTTATAAATGTTTCACTTTACGTGTTTATTTTTGGGCTTTATCTTAATTTAACTTCGATATTACTGAATTGGCACTGTTTCAGCTCACTAATAAGCATTTTGCACACTAGAGGTCTAGCATATGAAGTTTTTCTTGTAAATGGCTCATTCGTTTGCTTCTGATGTTTGGATGAAATGTTTTTTTATTGAAGCCAACTCTTAATGTCTTTGGCATGTCTCATGATCTTCTGATGATTATACTCATCCATAAATTCGGAGAGTTTGATTGGAGAAGGGTTCAATGCGTATATCCATTTCAAACTGGTCTCAAAGCCTTGCAAGATATTGTAATTTCTTTTTAGTTTTTTGAGCTTGCTTGGTCAAGAATTCTGCTATGGATGAGCCATCTCTTGGTCTTCTGGTCAAGCCCAATGTTGCATCGAATCGTGATGAAGGACACATAACTTACCCAACGTACTTTACAGGTTGTTTGAGGTTGGGCACCCCCGCCATCTCCGCCAGTTAAGGAGTAGTCTTTGTGTACATTGTGGAAGTGTTTTTTTTACTGTTTTGATGCTAGTTGAAATAACAGATTTTTGCTTGAAAAATGCCCATATCCCAAAAATCTCATTTCTTATGGAGTCTCAATGAAGAAGTGCATAAATGAGTATGGAGAATAGTGTGTTGTCAAAGCAATTTGGACCATTGACATGGAATCATTTAGCGATACCTCTTTTCCTTATATTTCTCTTTCACATTGTGCGATTCATTTTGCATTTACTCCATGCATTTTGGTCATTAGTAATGCTTGCATACCTCTTCTCCTTATATTTCTCTTTCACATTGTGTGATTCATTTTGCATTTACTTCACGCTTTTTGGTGATTATTAAGGCTTGCCCTAGAGTAATCCTCCAGTCCGTGGGCTTTAACAACTTATGCATATCACAAAAATTGAGCGATGTATCACAATTGCTATTTCATTTGTTTGACAATTGACAACTAATGTATTAAATCGGGTAACTTGCAGGCTGTATTTCCAGAAAATGCTTACAGTGTTGATAGTGGAGGGGATCCTAATGCAATTCCAGATCTTACTTTTCATGAGTTTCAGGTGTGAATGCTTTTTTATTTGATTCATTTTCCTTGTTGTAGAAATTCCAAGTCTACAATGCTCCCTTTACGAGATTTGGTTAACAACATCACATGAATTTGTATGGTCGTAGTACACAATGTCTTAATCACTACAATAATCAATAAATTCACAAAAAAAGTGTATAAACTGAGAATGGTGTTGTACCAACTTCATTCAACTCATACTTTTACCATCAAATAGCTCAAGAACAGACAGAGCTCAATAGTGAATTGATGTGGAAATAATACTAATATTGTGGAAAATAATACTAATGTACCGTGACAACTTTCACACAATTTATATTTCTTGTTAATACTACAAAATTGAACTTATCGAGGACAATTCCACTAGTTTAGAAATTGGTATCTCTAATCATCCCAATACTTATTTGCGGTGTAGATTAGTGTTAGGTAGGTATGGAGTCATCCAGTCACGTTGATCATTTGCTCTAAAAACCTCGAGGAGAGACGATCAACATTGAGGTTAAAGAACAAGTTGAAACGCACCCGTGTCTTCTTAGATGTTAGGAACAACATAACCACGAAGAAGGCAAAGCTAGTCTGATCCACCCAGCCAATGCACTCTCTTATAGTTTCCCCCTTTAGCCCAGTGTGAGGTTGCATGGACGTGGTAGGTGGTAGTTGCTGTTGACACCCACCATTCATGTTGCATGCATGGGTTATTGATACATGTGGGGTCCTAACCCATCACTGAAGGACTGCATGGCCCCCTACTATCACGCATGTGTCTGCATGGGCATTAATGGCCCTCATACCTACTGCATGGTATGCATGCATGCCTCTGACTCACACTGTCCTCTGCCTCCGGTGGTTAGCTGCACCTAGAAGTACTGTTGGGTCGGTACTGTTACGGTCTCGTAACACTGGATGGCGATCTTACTTTCTTTCAAGTGTCAGAACGGAAAAAATCTGTTTAAAGAAGCCAAACCATCAGGAAGGAAAGTATTTTACAAGGATGGCCAAGTAAAATATATTGATGGTAAGAAATATGGTTTTGGGTCTTCTGGCTGTGGGAGCAACCTGGAGACCCACCCATCTTCATTATGTTTTGGTGTTTGGAACTATAACGGAAAGAATACCTCATCCTCAGCAGGTGTTTTGATAGAGTTCATAGATAGTGGAGATCTTCTATTTCTCACAAAGACACATGAGAGTTATATAGAAATGTTATTCAGAGTGGCCTAGAGATAGTGTAAGGGGAAAATCAAGCCATATACCGTTGGATTTGACTCAAAGGACGAATATAGACTTAGATAGAGATATCATACTGTAGTGTGCTATTTTCCACCATGCACATCTTCTCACTCAATAGATAGAAATGACTCACCGTACACAAACCTTTCAACATATATTATCAGATTCTCTGATAGAGGGCATCTTTTCAGACAATGATGAGCTGATGAGCTAGGTGTTTTGAGGCACTCTGCGGAAGAGGACATGCCTATTAAAGATCATGGCGAGCATTTCTTACATCTAGGAGAAGCTCATGAGCTGGCCATTTTCAATGGTCTACTTCAGTGGCCTTCATCTAGTGTTTTCACCTGTCACCCACACAGTGGCGGCCGTTGATGATTTTGTGGTAGATTACCTCATGGGCTCCTTCTAGTTAGGAGTCATTTTAACATTTTTCTTTGCTTCTTGCTAGTCTTTTTCTATCCGTGTACCAACCATGTTTTCACAGTGAGATCGATTATTGAGGAGGCTAGATCCAGATGTGAGCAGGTATATTGTTGTTTTGTGGATTTTCGAAAGGCTTTTGATTCTGTTTCGAGACATTTACTTATCTAGAGATTAGAGGACCTTGATTTCCAATCACATACATTATTGGCCATTATGGTTCTATGTGAGAGATTCCAATCAGAGGAGGTTATCACACTGTCAGTTGATAGTACCATTGGAGTGAAGTAGGGATGCTCACTCTCTCCTACCTTGTTTGGACTTTATCTTGATGAGCTGGAGAGGAAAAATTGGCAGGATGGAGGAGAGGGATGTATTTTATATGATCTGTTGATTTCTATTTTGCTTTATGCCAGTGATGTAGTACACATGTTGAGGTCTAGAGATGGATTACAGAGACACTTGGATGTACTATGTTATTTTTGTTCACATTAGGGATTGACAGTGAACATTGCGAAGACCAAGTTATGGTCTTCAATATCTCACCTGCATTCATGCAGAGACATGAGCTTTTATGGGATGGCCACACCTTGGAGGTAGTCTCTTCATATGCGTACCTTGAAGTCCTTTTCATGGTGGCACAGATGGATATCAATGAGACCAAATATCCCTACACGGCTTGCCTGTCATCACGAATATTGCATAGTCAGTGTTTCCATCTCTCATGGTATTCCTAGGCAGTACCTATACTTGACTCTCTTGGTATCTCTTTATCATTGTTTCTAAAGGGCATGCACCACCATATTCACCAACGTATATACAGGTCGTATTGGCATAAAGTTTGGGATGGACAGTTTGGGGTGGAACCTCTCTACTATAAATCTTGTTTTTGGAGGTTGATTGCGGGCTGTCCTATTTGCCCTAGATACCTAAATATTGGTCTATCACATGGCTTTCGATTTATACTAGGATAGTTTAGACATCGGCTACATATTGAGATAGGACGTTTTTATCCAGAGAGGGCAAGATCTGTCAGATCTGTACACTTGGAGAAATTAAGGATGAATCATGACAACCATTCCATGTTTGGATTCCCAACATACTACATGATCAGGGGAAGTTACTATTGCTTATATCGAGACACATACATGACACATCATTCTCTAATCACATATGAAGACCCATGTTGTGTAGCCTTGATGATACGAGAGATGATGTCTTTGAACTTTGGCATGCTAGAAATCCATAAATCATAATATGGATGGACAGACTAGGATTCGAACCCAAGACCTCCCTCATACCGGATGGGATGCTCTACCACTGAGCTATCCGCCCTGTTTGATAGTTCTCTCTAGAGTGTGGATTGATATTCCAACACCCCCCCTCAAGCCACACTGGGTTGGGGTCCTAGCTGTCACCTGCCCCACAACTTGGGCCACCTAACCATGGCTTTGACACCATGAACTGTTAGGTCTAACTTGGCTCTGATACCATGTTAGAAATCCATAAATCATAATATGGATGGACAGACTAGGATTCGAACCTAGGACCTCCCTCATACCGGATGGGATGCTCTACCACTGAGCTATCCGCCCTGTTTGACAGTTCTCTCTAGAGTGTGGATTGATATTCCAACATGGCATACAGTTAGAGAGGAAGCTTATAGATGGCAGCTTGTTTGGAGACTTTGGTTCTCTCATAAGATCCGCCCTAATTGGGGGTCGAGATCTTGAGATCCAAAACAATGTAAAAACTGCTATTTTTAGCTCCTAGAATCTCTCTAGCCTATCTATGCACAATTTGGCCTCATTTCAAAGGTGCCATTCCAAAGCTAGGTTAGGAATAAGACTTATGAAGAGTATCCTATACTTTTTGGCATGTGTGACATCCCACAACATGGCCACATTACAATTTACAAGTGGAAAAATCAAACTAGCTTGTGTAAATTTAACACCTATGATTCACTGATAGACCCATAAAATTCCACCATCATGAGTTTTAGGCCTCCAACCATTAATTATGACCATATGCACATGAGGTCCCCAAACCCCTTACAATCATAATTAACTTATGGGTCAAGGTAGTTTCTTCTCTAATCTTTGAGATGGCCATTGCTCTTGGATGTTGTAGGTTTGTGACATTGTGGCACTGAGAACAACAGTCCTTCTTAGCTTGAGGATCTTGCATGCGTTTGCTAGGGTTGTGGATCCATTGAATTCTATGCTTGCCTATTCATATTGTTCTCTTTCCCGAGACTCTAGAGTCTAGTAAACAATGCATGTCGATCTTTTGATTTGGTGTATTTTAACATTGGATTCCATAAGTATACGCGTGCAATTTTTTGGATATCAAGTGATTTCACTTGTCACCCACATAGTGGAGGTCACAGTGTATCATAGTGTAGTTAACTACCCTGTGGGATCACTATTTTTCATTCCACATCTCAGATTTCACAATTTCTCCTGCCACCCTATCTGATCATTTGTATCTCATTCTGACTTGGCCTTTCTTCTTTGCATCCACCATCAGCCCCTCCTTTGATTTGATTGCATGGCATGATATACGTTTGGTTCCTCGTACACCCCCCCTTTATATTGGGACTCTCTTTGTTCCCTTCTTTCCCCCTTATGAAAGCTCCTTGGATACACAGGCTGCTTACTTGCATCTTTACCCATATTGCAACATCCATCTCCTTCCCTTCTAAGTCTTATAAGCCATCTTGCTTCACTTTCCCTTGTATCTCCGAGGTTGGTTAGTTGGTTAGGTTGGTATCCGAAGTTTCTTTGGTCCCAAGTTCAAGACACCTTTTGAAACGAAGATGCACTTTTCCTCGTAATACTTGATATGGTGCGGTATGCAAGGAATTTCCTTAGGAAATCATCCACACTCAAACCTCCTCTCCACATCTTTTTCAAGAGACCAAGAAGCAATATTACTCCTTACTTCGTTGCAAGAAGAGAGCTTATATGGAAGTTGAGAATAGGAGACTTCCTGACCTTCTTCCTATACAACTCTCCATGGGGTTCCTTCTAATGCGAAGGCCTTTCTTGTGCCCCTCCGCCTCCATTGACAAATCTGTATACTTGGCCCCAATACATTGCCACTTATACACCGTGCTCACATTTAACTTTATCTTCTTGAATTTGAGTGTTGCTGATAGGTTCTGATTTTTGTCTTTTGTAGCACCAACTTAAGCAAGTTCTGAAAACTATGATAGCAATTATTTTTGGGTATTGATGCAATAGTTTGCGATGGTTTAGGGTACAAATTTTAAGCTGGATGAAAAATTTACATGAAGAGAAATGCTGGTGTTGTAGACTATGGGCTACAGGCATACTTGATTGAATTTGGAATAACATATTTCAATTCTGTGTATGAAATATGTATTGAGTCCTGTGCAATTTGGAGGAATCATATCTTTGTGATGATCTGTTGCATTTAACTTTACTTGATCGATTTACAGGATTTTCACCGGAAGTTTTATCATCCTAGTAATGCTCGTATATGGTTTTACGGAAATGATGATCCAAATGAGAGGTTGAGGATAATCAGTGGTGCGTTGCTTTTTGATCCTATGTTGTTCCATAATCTTCTTTCAATATGCCTACGTCAGTTCTATTGCTTCAAATGAATTTCACAGGTTAATGTATTACAGAGGTTGTTGATAAAGTGTTTTATTTCAATCAAACACTAAAGTATATTAGCTGAATCCTGATCATGAGACAGCTGAAAAATATATTACTGAGGAGAGAAGCCAAGCACCACAATTTTGATATGCCACATCGTTGAAGCCATGACTTAGTGAATGTCCAAACATGCAGACAATTTTGTTTTGAATATAGCAGCAAAGTTCAGAAGGTTTTTGATAGAAAAGAAAGTTGAGCTTTTCACTTTCATAGGATCTGTTTGAGCTGCCAGCAATGCCGAACTGCTCTCTTTCCAATCTGGCAACGTCCATGTTCCACTTTTTCAAAGAACACATCTTTTCCTATTCTGCATCTTGAGATCAACAATTGTGGTGGCCAGAACATTCCTGAATCAAATTGTTTGAATCTTTTACGATTTCTTTGCCACTGAATGTCTTTTGTCGTTATTGTTGGTATGCACAAACTGTGCTGTGATAAGGTAAGCTCAAAGTCAGCCATCTGCAGCTTACCTCATTGAAGATTGAAGGCATGCAATGCATGGAGTTTTTCCAATCAAAGCGAGCATCTAACAATTTGTAAATATTTTGTTGAGCCATCTGCAATGACAGAGTGGTTTGTACTCATGATTTTCCGGAATCCGCATTGTTTTACTTCACTTGTACTGGATAAGAGCTCTTTTGCAATGTCGCTTGTACTGGATAAGAGCTCTTTTGCAATGTCGCTCTTCAATGAAAACAATCAGTTTGTGGGAGCATAAGTGACAACACTGGAAGACCACAAAGTTTCTATTTCTGATGACTGAGGTGTACACCTCAAAAAGCTCATGCAAGCATATATCAGTTTAATGGGTACAGAAAAATACTTTCATTCTTGGCTGCATTGGCTCTTATTCTTTCAGCTTTCTAAATTCTTCCTGCACTTTAGAGTGGCTTTTACCACTCCAGCTTTGTTCATCCCACAACTGGCTCAAGGTGTATAAGTACTATGTGGTATCAAGACTAGCCAATTGTTTTTCACTAGGTTTGGATAGACACACACACTTGTTTACATGATTTAGGAATGCCGTGTAGCCAGTTTGGCTTTGTCAAGACAAGTAGGACTGTACTTGACACTTTTATTCATTATAATATGGAGATTTTTGGGTCTGTACAATATTTTTGAATTGATAATCGGCACTGCAAATTCTAAAGCATTACTACTGACCACTTAGTCTTGTAATTTGTTCATGTTAGAGTTTCTCACAAAAAGTTGAAAAAATCTGGCTGTGAATCTTGGCAGGTAAACCTGGAAAGACACTCAAGTCAATGAGCTTAAATGTTTGTTATTATGAGATCCATAGACAAACTTGTTTTGCACTTGAACATTCAACTAAACTTTTGTTCCTCCTACACTTATCCTTGTGTCACTTTGTGATCGACTGCATTAAGGTTAATACTTCGGCCTTATTCTGCTTTGCTGTTGACGTTTGGTGACTGACTGTTGAAAAATGTTAAGTCCAGGTTACTTAAGGGAGTTCCAAAGGAATTCTGCAGCCGAGGATTCAGAAGTGAAGGTTCAGAAGCTGTTTTCTGAACCCAAAAGGGTTGTGGCAAAGTTTCCTGTAGGTGAGGCTGGTGACACCAAGAAAAAGCACATGGTATGTTTAAATTGGTTGCTTTCAGAAAACCCTCTGGATCTGCAGACAGAGTTAGCACTGGGATTTTTGGATCATTTGATGCTGGGGACTCCCGCATCTCCTTTGAGGAAAGCATTGCTGGAAAGTGGGTTAGGAGAAGCCCTTGTAGGTGGTGGCATCGAAGATGAGTTGCTTCAGCCACAATTCAGTGTGGGACTTAAGGGTGTTTCCCATGATGATATTCCCCGTGTTGAAGAGTTAATCTTTTCAACCTTAAGGGGGCTCATAGAGGAGGGCTTTACGGATGAAGCTGTGGAGTCGTCAATGAACACAATTGAGTTCTCATTGCGAGAAAACAATACAGGCTCTTTTCCAAGAGGCTTGTCGCTGATGCTTCGTTCTGTGGTCCGTAATATTCTCTTTTTTTCCAATCAAGACTATTTTGGCTTGCTGATGTCTTGTTGTACATTCATTTTTGTCTTCATCCTCTTTCTACTCATCCCTTGTACCCTTATTGTCAATCTAGTGTGCGAGTTATTCTACGACCAACCTGTATCTGTGTTTCCAACCTCAAAATATGCTAGACACCTTTCTTTGGCAGTGAGCATACATACATTGACTCGTATTATTTGCTTATGCAGGGAAAATGGTTGTATGGTGGAGATCCATTTGAGCCTTTAAAATTTTCCCAGCCTTTAGCTGCGTTGAAAGCACGTTTGGCAGCAGAGGGCACAAAGGCAGTTTTCTCACCATTAATTCAAACGTACATTCTGGATAATCAACATCGTGTGACTGTAGAGCTACAGGTATGGTAATCAGGGAGATCTTGAGTTTGACCTCTCCACCAGGTTCAGCTGCCATTTAATCCTAACTTAGATTGGAGTGAAGTTTTTACGAATTGTTCTTCTCAGATAGTACTCGGGAGAGGTGGATCTAAATTATTTTTGGAATGTTTCAGCCAGATGGAGAGAAAGCAGCACAAGATGAAAATTTTGAACGCAAACGACTTGAGCAAGTGAAAGCAAGTATGACCGAGGAGGACCTTGCAGAGTTAGCCCGTGCAACAGAAGAGCTTAGGAGACGACAAG
This sequence comes from Diphasiastrum complanatum, assembly GCA_029204225.1. NCBI lineage: Eukaryota > Viridiplantae > Streptophyta > Lycopodiopsida > Lycopodiales > Lycopodiaceae > Diphasiastrum > Diphasiastrum complanatum. Next base: position 67,623,769 of record CM055095.1, on the reverse strand, counting down.
AAACTCCTGATCCTCCTGAAGCGCTGAAGGCTGTTCCTTGTCTCTCTCTGTCCGACATTCCAAAGGAGCCTATTAGTGTTCCAAATGAAGTAAGTCTTTCCAAGTTTTGTGAGTAATTCTCTGTTATTGAAGGATTAGTTATAACTTATGAAGGAGCCTTCATTTTTTTTACTTGCTTATCTACCCAAAGCTGTGTTCATTATCATTATGACTCTGGTGAAGCTGCTGCTGCTTAATAATTGATGGGTCACCTAAGAAGATGAAATGATTGGAGCCACCCACTACACCCTTTTAATAAAGCTTTTACATCTGATCAATTTTTGGGTAAAAGACTCAGCTTTTGATGGAGTTGAGAAGGTGAAATGATATCCTACTCTGAGCACAGCCACTTAGCACCTACCACAACATTTCAACTCACCTTTATCGAGATATAACAAATAGGTCACATGTCTTGAACTTGGTAAATAAATGAAATCCAGACAGAGAATGCTAACTGCGTAAGGGACAATTGACAGCAAGAACTGATGGAAGGGGGAAGAAGATTGCTGGAAGTTTCAATCATGCAAGTAGAAAAGCAGGAGCCTTTTGAAGATTAGGCCTTACAGTGAAGAAATCTTACTGATGAATTAAGGTACCCAAGAGATGAAGCACTTCAATTAGGGTGAAGTAGAAACTCAAAGGAGGGGGTTACAGCTGTTTTGCTCATCAAATTTTTAGTTCTTCCTCACAAGCACATGCGACAAGGCATGGTTGCAAACCCTGATCCAGAACGCACTACGGAAATCAAGGTTTGGGTTTCAAAAAGAAAAAGGTTCTTTTTATCACTTTTCGTTGAAATTTTTTTGCTTTGCCTTGAAATTCTCTAAGGGGGACCGTAAAAATCTTGCTTTCATCATCATGGACATGGAGAAACTATAGAGAATAGATTCATTGTGCTATCCTTGTTTCACGGTTGCTTTCTTGTATCCTACCCCTTGTGGTAGGAAATACTCCAAGATTAATTTCTGCAACTGCAGCGGATTGTAATCCGCTACAACTATGGCACAAGGATAGGTTGGGCTTTTGCAATTAGATTTAACTTATGAACAAAATCTCACAGAGCATAGAAAGTGAAACGAGAAAGAGAGACATTGAAAACCAAAGGAAATGAAGCTTCATTGATAAAAAGAGCTCTTGCTGTATGACAAAATCATGAAATAATATCTCACTATGCTGAGCTTGCTATGCTATTGAGCTACTCTCCCAAATAATTTACCCGTCTCACTAATTGACACTTGCAGTTCTATCGATTAAGTCCCCAACTCTGCCACAACCTTGATACCTTCTTTTCAGGTTGTATTTTAGGAGGTTTAAATGATGCTAAGTTGTGTGACCCCATGGGTCCAGGTACTCTACATAAAATTTACAAGTGACTTGCCTACAAATCTTCCCAATTCAAAACACATAGTGTACTCATTGTCAGTATAAGGACGAATCTTTGAAAGCTGATGTTGTAAAATGAAAATACTGAAAGTGGACCGCGAAATAAGGATGCTGATATTGCAATATGGAGATGTCAATGCTACAAAATGAAGATGCTGATGTTACAATAACGAGGATGCTAATGCCACAGAAGTCGTGATATGGCAAAATGAAAAATAACCTGCAAAAATTGAAAATTGACAAGGATGGCTGCTCAATGATGATGTGAATGAAAATAGTTGGTTGAGGACACTCTTCCAAGCCATGCACATTCAATAAGAATGCCACATGAGAGAATTAGTGAGCAGCGTGGCTAATGAATAAGATAACCAGATTTTCAAATGATCCTATGATGTTGACAAAATAAGTACGCACCCCAGGCTAGACGTATACAGCGATATTGTTTTACAAAAGCAGCTGTACACCCTTTGATGTTGCATAATTCCATAATGTGGCCGTAGCAGGATTTGTGAAACTTAAAGCACAAAGGCAAGTGTGCAGCATACTAGAAAGAATGTTATGCTAGCATTGAAGCATAATTGTCCTCAAGAATAAGTTGACAACTCTCTTGTAGGAGCCTGTTCATTTTCGCTGGATGATGAAAATAGTTGATGGCATGGATAATGAAGAGCAAACACTAGGAGATTTTTACAAAGATTTATAGAGAACTGGAGACTTGAGTTAAATATGCACAAATCATGTGAATGGCATATGAAAAAGAAAGAATGGGAAGCATCTTCAAGTTTAGCTAGAGTAGAAAAATAAGGAGAGATGTTTGGGGATGGAACTTGGAAGCCAGACCTTGTAAAACAAGGCTTACAAATAGTATGTTCCACAATGATAGAGAAAGAACAAGCCACGATGGAAGAGGGTGCTTAGAGATCGAACATGCTTGGGTGAGATAGAAGTAGAGATCAAAGTGGTGATATGAAGTTGACCTACATAGAATTTATGTGAGACATGACTGCATCGAAGCATGCCTCCCATACTGTTTACTATATCGTTTGTGTTAGCTGGAGATGCTGCCAAAGAGACTACAATGCTGTAAAGAAGATGAAGGCATCTAAATAGTGGTAGAATGAGTAATTGGCATGACGTCATATGGAAACTGCAAGATATGAAGTAAGAGGAGGTATCAGCAGTAGGATGTTCCAAAAGTGAGCCAAAACCTCTAATGTGTAGAGAAAAAATGGATTGACCCCATTTTGAATTTTTCTCTAGTAAGTCTAAGCTAGCCAGAAAGCAACAATCATGTTGCTGGATGCTTGTTTGATCCCCCATCAAGCTGTAAAGCAGATATGAAATGTGAGTCAAATTTAGGAATTTTGGACCTAAATATAAGCAATTGGTGGCTTTAAGGTTTTAGAGAATTGGAGTTCGTAAAGAACATCTTCTGAAGTGTGTTGGAGCACCAATCAAGTTGTAAATAGAAGGATTTGCCAGTCATTGTTGAAAGCTACTGCATAGAGATAACAAATTTTGCAGTAGTGAATGAAAGAGATGAAGTTCACCATTATGACTTATGAATGACTCAAAACAACAACCCAATACTAGTTCCTTCTGAACCATAGTTGCCAAGAATGCCAGGAAAACACTATCGAGAAGCAGAAGATGTGGACTGAGTTCGGGAAAAGGTAAAAATCTGTTCTCCGACAATCAAAGAAGATGAAGAGCTGAAAAATTGGATCTTCAATTAATGAACTTCCATGCACCTGAATAAAAAATCAAAGGTAGATCCTTTAATAACCTATGTTAGGAAGCACAAAAAATGTGTTCAGAACCTTGATGATGTTAAACTCGTGCTTGGATAGTGGAAGATGAATGTTGCAAGACCATGTGGGTGAAAATTATTTGATAAGTAAGCAACATGTCTTGCACCTGAATAATCTTTGAGGTCTCCTACTTTAAAGAGAGATTGATGAAACAGTATGGGAGCATGTTGAATCGCATAGTTATGGGGAAATGCGTTTCCTCCAACTCTAAGCTTCCCCAATTTGGGAAAGATCCCGAAGAAATGTTTCGGAGAAATGTCATGGGAAAATGCCTAGAAATATTTCCCATAAAAAGTGGCATATTATTCATTTAAAGTTTAAATTTTGACCTTAATTTAGCAGTTTCAAGGAGTCTTGTTGACTTCATTTCAACAGTACTTCTCTTTCTTTCAATGTGAATCACTTTCCCCCTGGATGTTCCCTGATTACCTTGCATTAGTTTGCATTCGTAATGACAAGGCATTTCCCCATTTTCCCCATCCCATTTCTCAATTGTGGTTCCCCGTTTTCCGGGGCCTCGTTTTCCGGGTGGGAAACATTTTCCGAATATTATTAGTGATGGCTGAATGTGGGAATGTGACTTTCTAGGCATGCCAGGTATTTCAAATATCTTGGGACCAGGAACGCCATGTTGTGAATGTGACAATTCGGAAGATTGGCATTGATCTCCAAAACATGGGAGCATGAGTTCTTATATCTCCAGTTTCTCTGCCCCAGGAGTATAATGTATGCCTCTTGTTGTACTTTCCAATACATCCACACGGCAGTCCGGGAACCTCAGTGTGCCTTTACACCTGCAAGTATTTGGTGCAGGTGTAAAGATCACCTGCTTGTTTCTGACCAATGGAAGAGACACAAGCTTATGTCCTAGGCTTTGCGTTGCCTCTAGGGCGGGCAAAGTTGAAATCTCAGTGCTGTTGGATACTATCTGAGACGTAACGTGGATATTATTTGCCATATTGTGATCATGTTGTCCTTGTTTGAGATATTTGCCTAAGCTGCATCTAGCTGTTATGTTGCTCCATCTTGCCTGCCAACTAGCTTGGTAATAAGGTTCTGAGCAAGCCCAAGTGATGAAAGTTATATATCCCTTGTTTCCACGAAGAAGAAGGGAGTTCATGTTATTGGCTTTGCTTTTTAGTGCCAGTCTTCATCATGACTACATGTGCCCTTCACCTGCGGAGAAGCGATATCAACTCGGTACGACAATCAACTGTACCTTCACCTATATCTCTACTATTCAGAGCCACTGGAGTCAGTGAGGATGTCATAGCATTTGGCATGTGCTATATATACATGATGGAGTTGATTTTCCAAGACTTTCTTAGTGGACTCTAAGAAGTTCAGGATTGAATGTGTCCTTTGATACGTCTACCACTATCCTACAATCAGCATCGAGATGATTTTTGTTGTATTAGTGAACATATGGGTCTCGTTTAAGATCTTTGTCCAAGTTGCTAGCTTGTTTGTGCTTAATCTTTTCTGTCTTCTTAGTGCATTTTACTTTTGTGCATGTGACTAATTGGGTGGGAATGTTGTAGCATTTGGTCTGTGCTATGCATGGAGCCGAGGGTCTAAGACTTTCTGAGCAGACTCTATGCGGTTGAAGATTGCCATGCCTCCATTGTTATGTCAGGTGCTATTCTATAATACAGTGGGTTTGATATATGGTTTTGAACCCTCTGTATAAGTAAGTTTCTGGAACAGTTCCGCTATTTTGGAGGTTCATATCCCCTTCTTTATTAGGATCGAAATTTTCCTGAGAAATCATAATCTTGTTTTGAGGACAGTCACTATTTTAAAACCTGTTTTGTTTGTTTCTTTCTTCTGCTGCGTGCTATTTTTCATTGGCATTTTTAGATATATAAAACAAATGTCATTAAATTGAATCCGTCAGTCAGGCAGATAAACCACTACGTTAGTTTAGGGTTTTGGCCCGACAGACTTGAGTTATTCATGTATTCAATACTTATTGCATTACATGAACATTTTCCTAGTGAATTGATTCTAAATTTTTTTTCTTTTCTTGCATCCACAGGTCGGGGAACTATGTGGCTCAACTATTTTGTGCCATGATCTTTTTACCAATGATGTGCTTTACACAGAGGTTGTCTTTGACCTGCGTACCGTTCGAAGTGACCTACTTCCATTTGTGCCTCTTTTCTGGTATATCTAATTGTTTCAGTAATCTGGTTGCAAATTCGAGTTTTCAAGTTCGTGATATCTAATTTTTGACTATTGCTATATTGTATGAGGTAATATGAAATTTCCTTAGAACCTTGTGTGCTTTTATTCAGTCAGTCACTACTTGAGATGGGAACGAAAAGCATGGATTTTGTGCAACTGAGTCAACTTATTGGACGTAAAACGGGGGGTATTTCAGTGTATCCATCCACATCATCCTTGAGGGGCAAAGTGGAACCATCCAGTCACATAATAGTTCGTGCTAAAGCAATGGTGTCTCAAACAGCCGATCTCTTCAGTCTGGTAAAATCTATTTAAGTCTTCTTTTTGTATGTGCATCTACTCTAATTTAAAACTGTGCATTTGTCAATCAGGTTTCATGTGTACAGCTACTCCGATAGTCTTTCGCTTTTACTATTGCACAATTGGTCTTAATTTTGTTTTTGTTTCTAAGTATTTGTTTATTAAGAACATTTTTGTCTAATGGTCAACGGATTGAGATCATTCAGCATGTAAATATATTATGCGAACACCCTCAGGTAGAGGGATCATGTAAGCATCGTATGGATTTGAGTATTGATTTTGCCAAAGAATATGCAATTCTTCTCAATACATCAATTTGTTGTTGTCTTTTTTTGATGTGATCCATATCTAAGCATCACTAGATTACGCTTGGTTGTCATTTTGTGGTGAGATTATCATTTTGCCAAGACTCAATTGTATGCACACCTAGCATCCAGTCACCATATTTTTTTGGTCTTATAGGCCTACAAAGGGGGTTGTTCAACACAGTTAATTTTCTAGCTTTGGCCAATGCTGTCAATTTTGATTTTTTTGGCACTGAATTGAGTAGTTTTTACATCATTGTGGATGCCACAATGGGGCACATCTGTTGCAACATAGTGTTCATCCCATGGAATTCTGAAAACTCAAGCGATCACCAAGTCAAATGCTTGTTCAAAATAGGGCATTCTTCTTTTTCATGCTTCAAGTTTTTTTGTTCAAAATCAAAGTGGTTCTTTGTCTTTTCTAATTTGGCACACTGCAGCTCCAATTTACAGTTCGTCAATCACAGCTGTGGAACTCAATTTGTGCAAATCTGCAGTCTTAGTCAAAAGAACCACTGCCATAACAGACCAACCCCTAGTTTGTTCGAAATACATGTACTCTGTTATATAAGAACAAGCAGACACTGCTTTTATTAGCCAAAATCTGCCATTATTACTTGACTCCTTACTGGTTAGGATTGGTTTCAAGAGTTTCTTGTGTGGTCACAACATCCATGCCGTGCATGGATGGAACAAAGTTTTAGACTGTGTATAAGTCATCCTGTGCACAAAACCTTTGAGTAGAAATACATGCAGTACTTATGTACAACATCACTTTACAAAAAAATCCATGCAGGGCAGATTCACAAAAAATTATACCAACTTAAAGAATCATTGGTTACATGTAGAGTTTCATAGTGAAACTCTTCATGCATGAGTGCATTTCTAATACTGACTGTAGGATACGAAATCTTGAGAATTGATAATAAAAAAAGGAAATGTGCCTTCAACGCATTAACAAATGACCAACATTCAAAGTGGTTAAAATTTACAGAGATTACATTTGTAATGCAAGGATTTGACTTATGAGAAGGCTGCATGAACGACTTTATTGAATCAATATCTACTATCAATGCATCAGTGACAGAACCTTAATGATGTTGCGAAGCAACTCATTTTTTGAGACACCAAAATTAGCATGCACGTGGAAGTCATGCTTGTGTTTTTTGGCCTCACCTAATATCTCTATTCCCTAAAAAGTGATTGGCCTCAAACTCGAGCTCTTAGCAGATGGCCTTACTTCAGTCGGGCTAACTCTGCCTTGAAGTGCTTTGGATTCACAATTTGGTTCAGCATATAACTATGGGCCTCAAGCGAGCATGAACAGACTAATTGTTTCATTTCTAATCAGTGTCTGATCAGACTAAAATCGGTGGAAGATCCAACATCTCAATGTTAACAAGGATCTTATATTTTTGCTCACAATTGAGCTTGATATAAGGTGATTTGCACAGGTCTTTGTGAAACTATTATACCTCACATTCTTCCTTATGAAAGAAACTTTCATTTCTATGCACGTCAATAGAATCACATACGTTTAAGAACGTAGTTAATTCTGCTTGATTAAAGACAAGAATGACCCAAGATTGCAAAATGTTTGCTTGGAAAACAGAAGTGAGCTCAAAGAAAGGTGTTCAAAAATTACATTTTTAAGTAATAAGGTTTCAATCTGATGTTCTTCAGTGCAGATCATACTTGCAGAACCACGAATTGCTGTTCAAATCATGATTCACGATTTGGGTTAGGGTTTGGAGAATCGTTGTTTTTTTTTTTTTAATTTATTTTTTAGTTGTTCTTTTTGCAAGTGATTGGATCTTGTTATTTCCTATCATTCCTTGATCTTAAGATCTGTTTTCTATCCAGTTTGACCTTTTAGAAGTGAAGTTTTTCGATAAGTCAAAGCTTGTTCAAATTGGAATACTCAGTTTCCTGTTCTGAAAAGTTTTGTTTTAGATTCTGTTTTTGGATCTTTACATTCTTTGTTTCTTAAAAAATTCATTGCAGTTTACTGTTCACCAATGGGGTATCTCTTTCTCAAGATATTACATCTCGAAGTGGCGCCCTACTTCACTCACTTTTGGGAACCTTCTTCATCACCTATCGCTTGCTGGATTTTTTGTTGTTCTTGGGCAGCTTACTTCCTTATTTGGTGCTCTATTTGGTAGCTTCTTAACCACCTATCGTACTGGATTTTCACAAATACGAGAATGACTTTGGCATGACCATGAATTGTGGGCTCTTGGCCTGCTCCATAGCCCAATGAATGTTCTCTCAAGGCTTGGCGTGCTTGTGTAGGTTTGAGTTCTCCTAATGTAAGGGAACTACTAATGAAGTAGGTGGACTGATGAGGTCTCATGGTCATTGGCCCAAATCAAGGGCCAATCGATTAGGGACATAACAATACTCCCATTGAAGAGGTAGTGGATGCTACGATACGACCAACCCGTTGAAAGACCCTTAAACCTAATGTTTAAGAAAAGGTGTTTGGGCAATGGGGGGGCGGGGGGGGGGGTGGGTGAACTTGATAATATGCTACCATAAAATAGTTGAGTCCAAAAATGAGGGGGAACTCACATAACTGTATTAGAGAACCATGGAATTTGTGTGTCCACAACACTCACCACTTAAAAACATTGTTTGCAATATGGGCTTTAGTTTTAGTTATTGGAGCTACTTTTGTACCATTGTTCGTAGTTTTCTTTCTTGGTTAAATATCTCGTGTTAATGGTGTCAATTCAAAAGCCAAGCCCCTATTTCCAAAATTCAACTTTTAGTAACATGATACATATTAAAAAAAAATTAATGTTTTCTTTAAAAACATTATCTGAAACAGATATATTCTAAGGAGGTACAGGACAATCTTTGACAGTAGCATGAAGAGCACGAGCTGTGTGCGAATTCATCCAAAGATTCCCGAGTGGCTTCATCAATAGGACGACCATCACATTGTACCAAAAACTGTACAAGTCTTTGATGATGTCGTTGTATGAACTTTTATATGGCAGTTGTTACAACTTTTACTCCCTGTCCCGGTTGTTTACTGTTTTTACTTATAGATGTACTTCTTGTAAATACAAGAATTGGCTAAGTCACCGGCCTGTGGTGACCCTTTTACTCCCTGTCCCGGTTGTTTACTGTTTTTACTTATAGATGTACTTCTTGTAAATACAGAAATGGCTAAGTCACCGGCCTGTGGTGACCTTTGTAACAGAAAAGTAAATAAAGCTATTAATGATGTTTTTGAGCCTCAAAGTCGCATGTTGCTTGGGTATAGGGTACTGGGTCATTAATTCGGAGTGGCTGGACTGACCTCCTAAAAAGTAGGAGAGTTGACTAGTCAACATGAGACATGTCATATGCTCACTGGGACACTTGGTCTAGTGAATGAGTGACACATGTTAGGGTTGACCGGTCAAACATGACACGTGTCACATGCTCACTGGGACACTTGGTCCAATGGATGACTACTCACTTGCCTGTGTGTCAGGGTACTACCAAGTGGCAAGTGTCGACTGTGCATGGAGTTGGCCATGTGTCGAGATTTAGGAAGGGTCAGGGTTAAGGGGTGCTTGAGGATTGTGTATAAGTGAGCCTAGAGAAAGACATTCCTCATCATAATCCATGCAGCAAAGGCTAGGAGGAGACAACGCAGCCAGCTCCACTGTGTTTGTGTATGATGCTATGTGCTTGCAGGGAATCAGAAAGGTTGGAAATTTGTGGCGATCAGTGCATGTTTAGACGGGTGTCAGTAGGAAGATCAGGGAGAGCCTGACATTTGGTATCAGAGCAAGGGTTTGTCAGTTTTGGAAGCTTGGGACAGCAAAAAACAAACATGTTCCTATTGCCAAGGCACAATAGATTAGTCACAGAAACCAACCCCAACAGCGAAATCCAAGTGATTTTGAGAATTTTCTTGTAGCTGGTGGGCGCTGGCAGGCTGAAGAGTTTTTTCTTCATATCTTTCCGCTCGGTTCTTGGATCATCCTCAAATTTTGGGAGTTTTCTAGGCAGACCTCAAGGGCTGTAGCATGCAATTTACAGCAAAGAAAACAGAGTCCTATGGTGTTTTTTCAAAATTTGGTTCTCATACATAGGTGCAAAACCAGCTGAGTAGAAATTGCTTGATGATTGGGCAATCCTGCATTTCAAAGTCGGTTTGATTTTTTGGGCCATAATACAAGGGAAAAGGGTTTTGAGAGTTGTAAAGTCATTTTTGCCGGTAATTTCGACTGCTAAACAAGTGGACAGCCTCCAACATTGCAAATATGGATCCATTAGGAGGTGCAAGCACAGAAATCTTGAGAATCGAACAAGTGGCAGCTAAGGTGGATGCCATGGAGGTGATTTTACAACAAATTCTCGACCAACTAAAGTCGGCTAAATCTCCACAGGAACCTGAAAGGGTTAGTGGAACGGCTATGGTAGCCGTTGAGCTTGTGACAGTTGAGAAAGAAGCCGAACAACCATCAAAGATGCGGAAATTGCCACAATTAAAGATTTGAAACCGCCAAAATATATAGGAGCAGTTGCAGTACGCAACACCATTGCAGTCAAGAATTGGATTTAGAAGTGGGAAAAGGCTTTTTAGATGTGTGGTATTGATGATGATGAACAGAAGATTGCAAAAGCCACATATCGCTTGCAAGAGACGGCACAACGCTGGTGGCGTGAAATCGAGAAGGACAATTTGGTGCCTGCAACTTGGGATCAGTTCAAGCGGATGTTCGCCGAGAATTGGATACCATTAGATGAGAAAAACCAGGTGATGCAAGCATGGTCAAGTCTCAAACAAGGCAATGCGTCCGTACAAGAATATGTGGACAAGTACAGAGAAGCACTGATGCGGATACCTGAGGAGGTGTCGATGTTTTTACAAGTGTTTCAATTTGTGGAGGGCTTGCGTGAAAGCCTTCGTCCTTTTGTAAGGAAGGAGCAGGCTCCAAGCCTCCATAGGGCTTTGCAGATGGCCCTATATTACGAAGATGGAAAAAAGGCCAAGGAGTCTGAGACACCTACTTCAGGAGGGTTTCAGCCTTGGGGGAAAAGAAAGTTTAAAAAATGGAAGGGTCAATCCTCGCAAGAGCAAATTTAGAGTGTGAAAAAGAGTAAAGGTGCGGGCACCTCAAAAGGCAAAGGGCGGTATGGGACGTCCAATGCCCAAGGGGGCCAGCGCTTTTCTATGTTATCGCCGCAGGACTTGGAGCGGGCAAAGAAAGAGAACCTTTGCTTTGGCTGTCTAGGGCGGCACAGGTGGAAGGAGTGTCCTCGCAATCCCTCACGGACCACCTATAGTTTGCAAGTTGAGGAGGCAAATCCTATGAAAATTGAGGAATTGAGACAAGAAGAACCTCTTGATGCTCCACGGTTGATGAACGTGTCGGTGATTCGGAAGGTGGACTCGGTTCCTTTGCCACAGTTGTCTAGAGCGGCACAACACGGGTATCAGTTTCCTTGCACTTCTTTGATTGTTATGCGTGGACAGCTGTGTGGTAGAGATGTTTTGATTCTATTTGACACTGGGTCATCACATAACATCATTAACTCCGCTTTGATTAAACGGTTGAGAGTGAGCACACAACCATCCCTGTACCAGTACACAGTCGAAATGGCTGATGGAAAGGGTGTAGAATTGTGGGAAAATACATTGTTCGCTAATGATAAAAAACGTGAATTGTTTAAAAAAGAAATAACATATTTGGGTTTTATAGTGTTAGCAGATGGAATAAAACCGGATCCGCAAAAGTTGCTGTTCTTCTTGCCTGGCCTGTTCCTACAGACTTGACGACACTAAGAAGCTTTCTAGGGTTGGCTGTGTTTTATCGTAAAGGTGTGAAGAATTATTCACACGTAGCTGCACCATTGACTGATATGTTACAGAAAAATAAATGGAAAGAGTGGACGGAAGTTCAGCGGCGAAGTTTCGATGCTTTGAAACAAGCTGTGGCAGACTTTGTCACTTTAAAAATTGTTGACCCTCAAAAACCATTTGTCGTAGAAACGGATGCAAGTGACATCGCCGTTGGGGCAGTTCTGATGCAAGAGGGTAGGCCTGTGGCCTTTGAGAGCAAGAAGCTCAACCCTGCACAGAAGAACTATCCAACTCATGAGAAAGAGTTGTATGCCATTATCCACGCTTTGAAGGCATGGAGGCATTATTTGTATGGTGCAGAATTCTATGTGTACACCGACCATAACACTTTGAGATATTTCTGCAACCAGCCAGACCTAAGAGGGCGGCAAGCCAGGTGGGCTGAGTTGATGCAGGAATTTCACATGGAAATTCGGTACAAGAAAGGTGCCAAAAATCGTGTGGCTGATGCATTGTCTCGTATATTGTATCGGATGTCTTTTGTGGTTATAGAAAATGACCTGATTGCTGAGATTAGACAGGCTCAACAAGAGGATCCTCATTGTCAAGGAATTGTGAGAGAGGCAAATCTTGCGCAAGTAGAGTCTCAAGATGAGAGTTCTAGTCTCTTTGCTCACACTTACCTTAAATATACCATAGAAGATGGTATGATTAAGAGAAATGGCAAACTTCTCGTTCCAGCTTGTGAGGAGCTGCGTAGGAAGATTGCCCATTTATGTCATGATAGCCCTAGTGCAGGTCATCTTGGTGTGGATAGGACCTATGAGTTGATCTTACGTAACTTTTGGTGGCCTAAATTGAAAAAAGATGTTTACCATTATGTGACGCACTGTTTGAAGTGCCGGGTCAATAAAGCTGAAAGGATTAAAACTCATGGAGTTTTATACCCTCTACTGGTACCAGGTGGTAGATGGGAGAGTATCTCATGGATTTTATCACTAACTTACCTCGTACACAGTCACAACATGATTCTATCTTGGTCGTAGTTGACAGACTCACTAAGATGGCTCATTTTATTTCAACGCGTAAAAAGATTGATGCGGCTGGAGTAGCTAATCTGTTTATCGAGCACGTGTTCAGACTTCATGGATTATCGTCATCCATAGTGTTTGACAGGGATACTCGATTCACTGGAAACTTTTGGATTGCAGTTATGGCCAAACTTAAAGTCCAATTGAGAATGAGCAGTACAGGTATCCTGAAACGGATGGCCAAACTGAGAGAGTCAACCAGACCTTAGAGGATATGCTTAGAGCATTTGTTGGGGATAAGCAAACTCAGTGGGAGAAGTAGTTGCCACTGTTGGACTTTGCTTACAATGACAAGAAAAATGTGAGGACTAAGATGAGTCCTTTTGAGCTTAATTATGGTTTTAGGCCAGCTAGCCCTGTTACGGTAGGAATTCCTCAGAGAGTGCCTAGTGCGGCTAATTTTCTAACTCAAATGAATGAAATGCTTGAGTTAGCGAAGGTTAATATTAGGCAAGCGATAGATCGAGCTAAGTCTTACGCTGATCAGCATTGCACGCCTAGAGAGTTTGTGGTAGGAGACATGGTGTTTCTCCAAGTACCCAAGGACTCTAAGACCCTTAGACGGGCAAATGTTACAAGTTGTCCCCGTGTTATTGTGGACCCTGGAAAATTGTTAAAAGAATCAGTGATGTTTCTTATAAGTTAGAATTTTCCTAAAACTTGTAAAGTGCATCCTGTATTTCATGTTTCTAGATTGAAACGGGTTTTACATAACGGTGATAACTTGTTGTCTGATGGTTTGTTTGCATTCCAGGAGCAGGGAGAAGTAACCCATGGGCCAGCGAGGGTATTGGATAGGCGGGAGAGGCGTTTACGCAACCGTCTGATCCGTGAGTACTTGGTTGCTTGGCATGGTAGGTCTCTTTCTGATGCTACCTGGGAGACCGCGCACAGTCTGCGTGCACAGTACCCTAGCTTTGCCATCGCGGACGATGTTACCTGAGGGGGGAAGGGGTGTTACAGCTTTTACTCCCTGTCCCGGTTGTTTACTGTTTTACTTATAGATGTACTTCTTGTAGATACAGAAATGGCTAAGTCACCGGCTTGTAGTGACCTTTGTAACAAAAAAGTAAATAAAGCTGTTAATGATGTTTCTGAGCCTCAGAGTCGCATGTTGCTTGGGTATAGGGTACGGGGTCATTGATTCGGAGTGGCTGGACTGACCTCCTAAAAAGTAGGAGAGTTGACTAGTCAACGTGACACATGTCATATGCTCATTGGGACACTTGGTCCAGTGAATGAGTGACATGTCAGGGTTGACCGGTCAAACATGACGTGTCACATGCTCACTGGGACACTTGGTCCAATGGATGAGTGACACATGTCAGCCTACTCACTTGCCTATGTGTTAGGGTATTGCCAAGTGGCAAGTGTCGACTGTGCATGGAGTTGGCCATGTGTCGAGATTTAGGAAGGGTCAGGGTTAAGGGGTGCTTGAGGATTGTGTATAAGTGAGCCTAGAGAGAGGCATTCCTCATCATAATCTATGCAGCAAAGGCTAGGAGGAGACGACGCAGCCAGCTCCACTGTGTTTGTGTATGATGCTATGTGCTTGCAGGGAATCAGAAAGGCTGGAAATTTGTGGCGATCAGTGCATGTTTAGACCTGTGTCAGTAGGAAGATCAGGGAGAGCCTGACATGACAGTAGGAAGGACCAGAAGAGGCTTAGGATTAGTAGGAAGGTTGGGATTGTATGGTGCATGGGGAAAAAATGGAACGAAACAAATTGACATGGAAAATATTACAAGCGCTAGTACTATCAAGAGTTGCTAGTCTCCAACTAATAAAACTTTCAATAGTCGTGTCCAAAAAAGGAGTGGTTTAAAACATAAAATAATAGATACTCATATAATTGTATTAGAGGAAGTATTGAATTCTGTGTCTTTAATATCCTCCTCCAAGGATCAAGGCCTAGGATGCTGATACAAGAGAACCTAGGGAACGCATGGTGGTGGACAAAACCAACCCAACCAAACCTAGATCAATTAGATCTAGCCAGCTATGGACCACTAGCAGTTTCTCAATATGAGGGAGAGGTATCAATCCAACAACATGTAGCTAGAATCTCCCAATCAAGCATGCACCAAGAGTAAGCCTATGGGTATATGTATACCCTCCAAGACTCTTTCTCAACTGGGAGTAAACTGTGACACCTCAGCAGCCTAACTGGGCCACATTAGCCACACCCTCCTATGAGTCACTGTTAGCACCATGCAAATCCACCATCATGAGTTTTAGGCCTCTAACCACTAATTGTAATTAAATACCATGAACGCACCAACCCTGCATAATCATAACTAATTTATGGGTCCAGATAGGCCCTCTTACCCCCTTACGGGATATAAATCTAGGGTCAAAGCTTCGTGGGCATGCCAATCTCTATAACAAACAAGTTGGATTTTTGTTGAGTAGTAGATTTTCAGTTCTCCCTAAGAATTGGCATTGGCAGATGAGTTTTCATACTGCTAAGTGCACAATCCATGATGTGGTGTATTCTTGCAAGATCTACCCATGCTCCATGTTGGTACAATAGTTGTCATGCTAATAGAATTCATAGCAACAATGTTTTCATATAGAAATAGATACGCTGCAAACTGTATGGACCACTTGTACCACTTGAGAAAAACCATGAGGTTACACGGGAAAGTAAAATTGGGAAAAGCTTCCAAGCACAAAAGCAGTAACATCCTAGCGATCATGTAATTCCAACACTGGTGTCAGAATGACATAAAGGAGTGCAACAATAAGGTAAGAACATCAAATGCATGTGTACTAGGAATATCTCGTGACATCACCTCTGGTCAGTAAACATAGTAAAGTTGTTGATTGATATAGTGGTTCAAGTTTGAGTAAATATTTTGCCATTTTCAATGTCATGAAACCAAGACTGGCACATAAGCACGATAACCATGAAACATATGCTAGCCATAACATTGCTTGAAGGAGCAAATATTAGACTCCAATATACTTCAATACTAAGCAGATGGCGTGGTTGAGAAATGGCTCGTAAGGGGAAGAGTAAAAGGTCCAAGGCGCACGAAGATATTGCAAACCAAATCCAGAGACCAATAATAACACATGAAAGTAGTAGTAGACGTCCGAAAGTACAGAAAATTATAGCCAAGTGAAGCATTGAAGCGAGTGACAGAGATAGAACATAGTGTGGTGTGTACAATGATGAAATAAGTCATCCAAGTTCCATGTAACTTGAAGCAACCAAGAAAGTTGAATGTGTATATGTAGACCATGTGCACTTTATGAAGGTAGGCTGAAATGTACCAATAATGGTCAAGCTAACTCTATTAACCAAGATGGGCTACCTGCAAGTAGGAGAAGATGATTTGGCACATACAAATGAACCCCAGCCATATGAACAGTGAATGCCATTTGATAGCAATTGTAATGGCATGGAGAACATTTATATCCAAGCGACTTGCATATTTGAAGAATGTTATGTAGTACTTGTAATATATTAAGCAAATTGTGAAGACTAGTATCCCAACCTGAATGGAGTAAAAGATGACATGATGAAAGAGGTACTTTAAGCCGTATTGACTAGGAGTGTGTCATAAGAATAGGCATAGAGTTCTTGATAGAAGCAAATAGATCTCAAGTTAATCATAAAGACTACTGATGGCAGACAATCTGAGCAGTACCTTCCTTGATTTGGGGAAAAGTGTTTCGTTGTTGGGGACATCTTTTCCATATGCATTTCTTGCACTGGTTGTCTATACCAGTGAAATGTGAATGGGACACATATCTTCCCGCCCAAAACCATGAGGAATGTGTTCTCCAGAACTATGGATTAAAGAGATATCATTTATATGTTATGGCTTCCTGAGCTGGCTCTAACATGCCATAATAAACCATCTAAGTATTCCTTGCATATGCTTCAAACCAAAGGCCTAAAAATCATTATTAAAGACATCTAGATGATATGTTCTTAACCCATAAAGGCTCATGCTCTTAACCCATCAAAGGCTCAAAGCATTGGTCATATTATATCACTTCCATAACTCTGGAGATGTAACGATTTCCATACTCTTATTTGTAATGAGTAATGTGAATGCAAATGCCATATGTTATAAATTAGTCAAATATTGCGTACTACGCGTGTGTGAATAATATTTGTTGAACAACATTGGTTTACACAAGTTGTAAGATTAGCTTGTGATATTGAATTATTAAAAGCTGTTTTCTTACAATGTCAGATACTCTCGATAAGTGAAGCTGAATAAATGTTGATCGAAAGGTTTTTCCAAAATGTAGATGCAAAATACAAAGTGAATATAAGTGTGCTTTTGCTTTTTGGAAAGGTTCTAGATTTGTGATTCTCTGAAATGTTCTTATATTGTTGCATTTGGAAATGTTGTATATAGATCCGCACGGTGCTTCAAGATGTCCAATTTGAGGACCAACAGCGCTTTAAGCAGTTTGTTGCACAAAGCAAATCGCGGATGGAGGTAAATGAGTGGAATCTCTACAAGACCCTAAATGGGTGGTTTAGTTCAATGAAAGAAGAAAGCTGATCTTTTTCTTCTAATGCGTGTTATTCTAGCATGCAGAGTCGCTTAACTGGAGGCGGTCATGCCATTTCAGCATCCAGAATGGATGCTAAGATAAATGTAGCAGGCTGGGTGAGTGAGCAGATGGGAGGCTTGAGGTATATCCCTTGTGCAATTTCTGGCTCAAGTATAAGCCTTGATCCAATAATAAAGGGCCTATATGTGATAGTTCCTTTCCCGTACACAAAGTCTCATATCTCTACGGAAGCTTTATCTCGCATACAAGGTCCTAACTGTTATAATATTATGTGGCAGCTACTTGGAGTTTTTGAAGAACCTTGAGAAACGTGTAGAAGAAGATTGGCCCTCTGTTAAAGAAAATCTTGATGAGATCCGACGTTTGGTATTCTCAAAAAAGGGTGCTTTAGTGAATTTGACAGCTGATGCAAAGGGTCTGATTGCTGCCGAACCTCATGTTGCTCTCTTACTTAAATCCTTTCCTGAGACTAGTGGAGCTGAAATTTCAAATTGGGATATCCGCCTTCCGGCCATCAATGAAGGACTTGTCATTCCTACTCAGGTATGACGTTTTTGTACCGCTAGCCATAACTTTGGACATTCAAATTTCTGCACAACACTCTACTAGCTTGCTGACTCTCCTCCCGACCATGTGATAAGTTGCTTGCATATGCCTATAGATACCTTCTAGGTTCTTGATGCTTTTCTCTCTCGCTCTCTCTTTCATTTTTTTGAGCATTGAAACTTGATTTTCTCATTTTATGATTATAAAGTTGATAATTCTTGAATTACAACCGGCAGGTGAACTATGTTGGTAAAGCTGCTAATATTTATGAGAGTGGTTACAAGCTCAATGGCAGTGCTTATGTCGTTTCCAAGTATATTGGAAATAGCTGGTTATGGGATCGTGTTCGAGTAAGTGGTGGTGCCTATGGAGGGTTTTGTGACTTTGATTCACATTCAGGTATATTCTCTTTGTTTTGAATAAAACAATCATTTCCCAACGTCAATGTTTAAATTTCTAAATGACAAGTATTGGTTGTCAAGCCAACTCTGTAAGAAAAAACTTCACCTTAAGAGAAGGAAACGAGCTTGAAAAATAATTAAAACTCTTGTGATATGAAACCATTAATCTATAGATAAACTTAGCTGTATTTAAAAACATCTGCAAGCTATTACATGGGAAGAAGATACTGTTTATCTTTATCATCTCTGTACAGATTCAATTATGTGTTGTCTATATCAAACAGCATACTATGTTGTAACTTGTCTCCTTGACATCTTTCTTTGGTTGTTTAATTTGTGGAATGTGTGCTTTCTTGTTTGTCAAGTTTCTTTAAACGAATGTGACATCTACAAGAGAGCAAGGCTGAGCATATATATTGACGTTGCAATACAAAGCTTAGTAAGGTATACAAGGTTAGTTAGAACAAAATTGGTAACGTTTTTTTTATAAATGCTTGGCATCAAGCAATTAATGACCATGTAAAGAAATTAATTGGAAAAATAAACTAGTGCAAATTGCATTGAAATACAGTAAAATCTGCTTGACCAGAAAGGTCTGGTATAGATGTTCGGCATTGTCCAAAATCCAGACAACCAGAAATTGCAAAAGCAAAGAGTTTGTTTTCTTTGTTAAGAATTATGAATTTTTCTAAAATTTTTTTCCTGGCAACATTCCATTCCGGAATGTGTTCTGGAACCTGACCAAAACACAAAAAAATGTTAGACAGCTGAAGGTCCGTCTGAACAAACTTCATTTCGCCATGGAAATCAGCCTGTGAACACAATTTGTAAAGCTTCTAAACCTCTCCATCACAATTCCTCGTAACTTTTGTAGGGACTGTTGCCTACATTAACAAACCAAACAGCTAGAATCAATCTCTTTTGCAGTAAAGTCTCAATTTTCTTGAGGTCCTCTTTTGAAAGATCCCAATCAAAGACTTGCTTGTTCTGCAGGATTCTTGCTTTGTTGCAACTTTTGACTAGTATAGAGTGTCCACTCATCAGCCCCCATCGCAAACAGACCTGTAGAATACAGAAATAGGCCTGTTAAGAAGTTAGAACTATGCTGGAGTCATCTATGCTTGTAGTCATCTATGCTGGATAGACGTAGATGGTTGAGAGACAGATACAACTGTCGAGGTATTATCAAGATGCATCCCATACTGAAATGTACAGTACGCTCTGGCCCAAAAGGGTGGGAACGGGTATCTAAGATATATACATATATATACACATCCATATATATGTTTATATGTCCATTTTTTTTACTCTTCACCTTTGACATAATTTTCAAAGCCATGAAGGAGAGGTCATACATGAATGCTAGAGGTGAAGATGGGATTCATCTTGGTATATTTGAATTTCTACGCTCTTTTATGCACACATGACACGATGAGAAGAAATCGTTTTCGAAACATTTCAAACACTACGCAATAAAGAGCTTTTGCCACCGAGATTCTGGTCTTCAGCACTGCTCATTCACCCACAACCTAGATGTTGTAGTCATTCCCTATAACTATCTTAGGTAGCAGTTTTTGGGTCTTATTTTTCTCATGAAATCTTTCCAAGTGCAATTTGAGGGATGATGTTTCTATGCACATTTTCAGAATGCTTCTATGGTGTCTTATTTGTTAGAGATTTCTTTTATGTCCATGGAGCTGAAACTTCATTCTCTGGGTCCCCTTTGTTGAGACTCTCGTTGTGTACACTGTGATCTGTGTTTTGTGTAGAATCTTTAATTGCACACCAAATCATTTTTCCAAAGGCGGCAGTTTTCCCTTTACAATAATAGTCAAAACGAATTCGATTCAAATAAGGGGTTTGATTAGGAATAATTGGGCTATCCCCAACACTGGAAAAAGACAGGTTTAAGAACGAGGCTATGCTGAATGTATGAAAACTATGGACCTAATCTGCCTCCAAGATATCTATGCTACAAACGTGCAAAGTACTATTGATTATTAGCACTTCTTGAATAGAAAAGTCTTCATTCTTGTTTTGTTAGTACCAGGACAGTGCTTAGTAGCTTAAATAGATCAGGAATTCCTGATGTGCAGGGGTTTTCTCTTATCTCTCGTATCGTGATCCAAACTTGGTCAAGACACTCGATAACTTTGACGGCACAGTGCAGTTTCTACGTGAGTTGCAACTTGATAGTGACTCTCTGACAAAAGCCATTATCGGCACTATTGGAGACGTTGATTCTTATCAACTTCCTGATGCAAAGGGATATTCCAGGTGTGTTATATGATCTGCTATGCCCTCTTTGGTTTCTGTTATTTTGAGTGTGTATCATTGTACCTTGATTTGATGCTCCAAGCATTTTGCATGTCTACCCAGTTCCATTTCAGAGCACGGTTCTTCCATATAATGGGCAAATATGACATTTTAAACGATTATGTGCGTATGCATATACAGATAGTCACGGATTTTTGGTGTAGTTTTTGACAAAGTAGCTTGTCCAATTAGACAAGATGTAGATCCGTCTAAATAAGCTTGGGGTTTTGTTTTCTTTATGCAGTATGCTACGCTACTTGCTTGGTGTCACCGATGAAGAGAGGAAGCAAAGGAGAGAAGAGATTCTCTCCACAAGGTATCTTGAATGATTTAAAAGATAATTTTTATCCTCTAAATAAGTTGTCATACTAGTTCCACCAGTTGAAGGTCTAGTACACTGCGGATAGCTGGGCTACAAGAAGATCCAATATTGAGTTACTCTTGCTAAGCTCTTATGATTTCTTTTGTCTAAATTATCTTGAAGATAGTAGTTAGTCCTCGTCAAATTCTCTCGGTGGTATGATTTTTTAATCTGACATATGTGAATTTCTGGACCTGTATAGAAAGCATATGACATACATTCCTAATTGTTTCATCGTGATCATGTTGCATCCATGCATACGTTTCCTATTTCTCTTGCATTAGACAAGTGAGGAGATATGAGAATTAAGGTACTTGTGGAGTTCCTAAAAGCTGAAATGTACATTGTCAAAACTTCTATGTTTCATGTATGCTACAGAAGTTACATTCAAGGTAGGATTTTTTTTCTGAATTCATAATTTAGCATTCCAATCTCAGAATACTTGTGAGAATATTAGGTTTGATTTGAGTACGAGAGAGAGAGAGAGAGAGAGAGAGAGAGAGCGAGAGAGAGCTTGTTTAATGTCTTTTCCATGCCAAAAGGCATATAAGACGGGGAAGTACATGTCACGTATGTTTTACCAAGACGGGTCAGTGCCGTCATCATAAAAGCCAACCTATTACCTAGGAGAATACTATTTAAATCCTATGAGGAGGCAACATAGTTCGGAAAGCATAGCATTATGACCTTTTGCAAATCAATCGAACCCTCCTCATTTCTCTAACTCTACTTCTACCTCTACTTTTTCTATTCCTTTTCTAATTTCCACAAAGCGCATTGTCCGGTCTTTGTAGACGAGACACTTGCCCATGTCTTTTGCTTGTTGGTGAGGTTTCTTCCGTTCTTCCACCTATACGTAAGTTCTTCCACCTATACGTAAGTTAGGTCTTCATCCAAAAAGATCTGAGTACCCTTTAGCGTGGCTCGCTGACGGAGTGCATCTCACCTATATGTTGTTGATGAGAAGCGGATAACTAGGGTTTCCGCATCCTTTTTGGTAAGCCAGGCATTGTCGAGGCCGGTATCATGATGGAGTGTGTCCGTCAGAAATTTCTTGGCTTCCCCAATAGCGTTTTGTGTGTACGTACACGAACATTTAGGCTTTTTCTTCCCGTAATTGACTCTCGTTGAAAGTAGTTGATACAATTGAAACGGGAGTTTTGTTACCTTTGAGAACATCGGCCCATGTTTCTCTGTGCAGTTGGGGCTGATGATTGGCCCCTCCTCGATATCCTGGATGAATGCGATGGTGGCAGCTTGAATGGTTGCAACTCGTGCTACAGGCTGTGCTGCAGTTACATCAAGCTGTGCCGCTGCCTGTGCTGCAGCCATAGCTGCAGGCTGATCAGCAGATTGCATTGGATGCTGTGTTGTGGTAGATCGGAGGTGCGGTCCAGAGGAAGGGCCAGGGGAGTCCTCAGGGAGGGAGAGGGAGCGTGAGCTCCCCCCTTGACTGTACCTTGGCATGCACGAGGGCGCGAGATGGAGGCGTGAGAGAGAGAAGAAGAAGAAGACGTCTTTTCCATGCCAAAAGGCGTATAAGACGAACAAGTACATTAGATAGAGTGGAACCAAGACAGAGCAATGCCGTCAAAGAACATAACTCTCTCACTAACTCTGAACAATCTCAGATATCTCATTAATAGCAATAGGTTTAATATCTACAAAACGAATGATATACCATCCCTATAGGTCAACCGCTTTCCCTTCGTTAGAGCCTCCTGTTTTGCTTTTTTCCGTTCTTGAACCTGAATGAAAGTAAGGTGTTCATCCAGGTATATCGTGGTGCCCCACAATGTAGATCTCTTCCCTATCACTTCATGACGACCAGTTGTAGATACAAAGCAAATGACAAGAGTATCTGGGTCTTTCTTAGGCCGCCATGTAGTATCCATATCCTTGTGGTGGTGGTGAAGACTCTCTTCAAGAAACTTTTTAACTTCACCAACAACATCATGGGAGTTTGTAATACCTCTGACTCGGACATTAAGAGCCTTTTGCTCTCGCAAACGACTCTCGGTGAATGTAGCCGAGATAAATGAAGGTGGAGGTGGTAGAACAACAATATTAGGACCTTTAAGCACATTTGCCTAGGATTGGACAGCGGTATGATGCTGTTCCACTTGACTTTCAAGCTGTTGGATCTTAGCTGAAGTGGTCGAATGAGAGGAAGCTTCGATTTTGATAGCTGTAACTTCTTTCTTGAGATCATCGGTAGACGAATCTAGTTTTGCACAGCTTGGATCATAGATTCAAGAGAAAAAAGTTTTCTTTGATGGTCGTTGAGATACGTAACTGATTTGCACGAATGACGGAGATCATAAAGGCTGGAGGCATAAGTGATTCCTCTTCTGGGGTATTCGGGGTCAAAGGCTCGGCTATAATGGATTCACTATTAGCAAGAATAGGATCTGACAGAGAGATTGGGATTGCAATTGGAATAGAAGGTGAAGGTGAAGGTGGATCGAAGGTAGGTGCGATGGACAGTCCAGATGGCGATGTGATGGTTCCACCTGAAGTAGGTACAATGGCAGGAGCAGGTACAACAGGCTTAGACAGACCCGTGGTGGAGATGGATTCCAGGCCAGCAGGGCGCGGTTCAAAAGCGATGGACAGACTTGTGATGGAGATGGTGGTTTCCGGGCCAGCAGGGCGCGGTGGAGAGTGGGGGGAGTTACCTCCCCCCCGCTTACGGGGAGCCATGTGGTAGAAAGATGGAGTGCTCAGCAGGACACCCGACGGCTAGGGGAGAGAGAGAGAAAGAAGAAAGAAAGCTTTATTAATGTCTTTTCCATGCCAAAAGGCGTATAAGACTAATGAAGTACATGTCAAGTATGTGGTAACCATGGGAGTGTATAAAAACGTCTCCAACTGTAATAAAGAAAAACATCTAGTGCAAACTAAAATAGACCCGTATGCATAATGGTCATAAGTATCTATGGCAAGATGTCAAGGCGGTGCTGCTGCTGCTGTGCTGATGCTGTAAAAAGATGTAATGCGGACCATAGATTGGGAAAGCGCTGGAGCCTGCCGGCGTCGTCTGTGAGCATGAGCACGTGCACGTGTAGTAGTAGTGGTACTACGCCTCTGCGTAGAACGTCTGGTAATCCTGGTGGTAACAGGATGGTGGGAGGTACACTGTCTTTGATCTCTATGAGCATGAGAGCGGTCGTCATAATCATAATCATAATTCTCATCCTCAGGCACTAATCTTCGCCTAGTAAAGAATGAGGTAATCAATGGCTGTGATGTAAAATGCTGGGGTTTTTCGTATAAATCTCTCTGTTGTATGGACATCTCACGTACCATCAGAGCGACACACCGTGGGTCCTCATAGGCTATGAGAGAGCGTAGAGTGGTAGGCATCTCTCTGAACAAGCAGTGATATTGCCCTCTGATCTCATAATATACAGGGCACCTAAAGATAAAGTGCTCCTCAGACTCCACCTCGCCTAGAGAACATAACTGGCAAATCCGCTCCTCTTTAGGAATACCATGGAACCTCCCAGTCTCAATAGCTAGTTGATGAGAGGACACCCTGAGTTGCCCCAATGTGAATCTGAGGCAATGAGAGAGAGAGAGAGAGAGAGAGAGAGAGAGAGAGAGAGAGAGAGAGAGAGAGAGAGAGAGAGAGAGAGAGAGAGAGAGAGAGAGAGCTTTATTAACGTCTTTTGGGCACCCGTGGGTGCATAAGACCAAAAAGAAAATATGTACAAGCAACAGTGGGAGCATCATCCATAGGAGGATGTGGTCGTAAAATGCTATAAACTAGCTACGAATGAAAGTAGAACAAAGCAAAAGTGAAATAAGCCCACAACCCGGGCTAGGTATAATAGAAGAACTACAAAAAAAATACCAATGCCCACAACCCGGGCCAAGTGGAGAATATGTACATATCAGCGAAAGTAAGTGTGAAGTGTCCGCTGAGTGGAGTGTACAGTGGGCCCTGATGGAGGCAAGTGGCGACTACATCTGGTCTTTTCTGCCCTGGCACAGGATAGGAATCTCATAATCGGAGTCATCAGCATGTGCTCGAGTCCGAAAGAAGCCTGTGAGAAGCAGCTGCTGGGAGTCTAACCCCAGGTGATCTAGTACAGGCAGATGAGACTGACGGAGAGTAAGCATCTCACGAACAAGAAGTCCCAAGCAACGAGCATCAGGATAGGAGACAAAACTGGGAAGTGTATGCGGGCCATCGTGAAAGAGACAATAATATCTCCCCCGTATCTCATAATACAACGGACATCTGAGGTGGAAATGAGCTTCATCTTCCACCTCCTGCAACGAGCACAAGAGCGACATAGACGACCGGCCTCAATAGCAACCTGATGAGAGGAAATACGCAACTGCCCAAGACGATAGCGCAGGCCGTGTGATAGGGGCTGTGAGAGATAGAGCGGCAACAATGGCAAACCAGAAGGATCCAGAGAGAGGAAGTGTGTCTGGTAATAGCTCAGTCGAATGCGGGAAGGTGGGAGGGAGCTCCAAGGACCAAGTCTGCTGCATATATCAACGAAATAAATAGCCTCGGATATATGAATGCGTACCACGAGGAAGATCCATGATAGAGATGCCCAAATGTTGTAAGAGATCAGACGCCTGCTGGTACCATGAGAGCTTGGCATGGGAATCAGCTAGGACACGTGAAGAATTAACCGCAACAACTATGTATCTATCTGGGTGAGATACACGAATCTTTTGAATCCGCTGAAGAAAAAGAATAAGGCGGAAAAAGCCCTCAAGGATGATCAGAGGAGTAGCAAACTCAGCACATAGGATATCATGAGGGGTGGTAGTCTTGGCACATATCATGCGACCCAACATAGTGGCCTGAGTGCAGGAAATGCCTGCCCAGTCCGGAAGAGAAAGTCCTGGCAACCAGATCTCGGAGGCATACATCACTGCTAGAACCACCCGTGTGTGAAACAACTGGCATCTAGTAGCGGGATAAAAAACAAGATTCATTGTACAACCACGCTCGAACTGGACCAATGCTGAAAGGCCAGAGGAAATGTGAGCAAATGCAACCTGTCGGAAACCAAGAAGGGGCATAGTAAACACGACTCTCAAGTAAATATAAGAGGCAACAATGTCAACTTCATGGCCAAAAAAAAAGAATTGATAACTGTGAAGGCTTTGTCAATTGGTGTTAAAAATCATGATCTTCGTCTTTTTTAAGTTAACAGAGAGACCCCAAGCAACACAAAACCGATGTAAGACCTATAAGTGACACTGCGACCCTTCTGGTGAGGGAGAAAGCAGAATAATGTCATCCGCATAAAGCAAAATGGGGATGAGAAAATGAGCGCCCCAATCATGCCCGTTGTAGAAGAGATGTAGAATACGAAGTGCGGTAGCATCAAGTCGAAGAGTGAAGACAAGCATGCTCCATCCCAAGTAGGTAACCAAAAAACCAGCCACAAGCCGAAATATGGATTTGCAATCCATCAATGGTTCCCACATGATTCCAGAAGTCTTCTTACCACAAGAAACATATAGAAGAGTATGATACTCTTTTACCATCACATCCTCCCGAATCTTACTGTCAATGATCTGCTCACCAACACTAGGTAAGGCAACACCGTCATCATAAGAAGTAAGCATCAAAATAGGAAAATCAGCATAAGGTACTGATTTTGGTGAGACATGTGTGTTTCCTCCAAGGTAAAAAGATGCTTTGCTATCCCGCAAAGACTCGGACAGCCAACAAGAGGCTGTAGCAGGCTGTCCAACAGCCACAAAATCACCAACACTTTGCTGTCCAAAGTGTTTCAAATGTGGACCTTGCTGTCCAAAAACCTTCCACAGGCTCTTCTCGATGCATAATAGGATGCTCACGATGTAACATAGGCTGCTCGGAGAGTGAAGTTATGGT
Source organism: Diphasiastrum complanatum (assembly GCA_029204225.1). Taxonomy (NCBI): domain Eukaryota; kingdom Viridiplantae; phylum Streptophyta; class Lycopodiopsida; order Lycopodiales; family Lycopodiaceae; genus Diphasiastrum; species Diphasiastrum complanatum. The sequence goes on along the minus strand of CM055095.1, from coordinate 67,596,803 downwards.
CAGTGGTAGAGTAATGGTCTCGGAACCCTGCTTGGCCCAAAGCATGTAATCTCCTGGATTCCTTCCTGGAGCTCACCGCAGACTAAAGTATGTTACCATATAGTTTCGCGAGAACATGCCCAATCATGATAACGCGATGGTAGTTACCAGGAATCATGGGGTCACCATTTTTGTGAATAGGGTGGATGATGTTGGTATAGCAGGATAATGGGAAGCCGGAGACAACTGTGGTATGAGCGATGACACATTTGCTAGACTCTCGGGCCTCGAAGGCTTTACACCTTTCCTCAACATGGGTATATGTAAGGTCATCATCCATATAGATAGTGGTACTGCATAGCTTGGCTCTGCAACGCAAAGCCTCTTTGTGACTCTCCAGGGAAGTAAAACGGATAATCAGTCTGTCCTGTGACCTAATGTGGTGTCAGGGAATCGCTTAGCTTCATCCATGACATCCTGTGTATCCGGGATCTCCCGAACTCTAATGTTGTGGGCTTTTTCTTCCAAAATGGTGGCTGAAATGATTAAGGATATGGGAGCACTTGGTTTGGTACCTTTCTTCAATACGGATGCCCAAGAAAGCGCCTCTTCTTTTTGCTTTTTGATGCTATGTTCCAATTCCCGTATCATCGTGGTAGTAGACTCCGAAGCTGCAACCTGTTTGGTTCCGATTGATTGCTCTAGTGATGCAATCTTGGACTACGACAAGCTCTTTTCAAAGATGACACTATTTCTTTCAGTTGTGAGATTTCTTGTTTCAAGGTATGGAAATCTGCTTTAAACTGATCAATTTGCCAAGAAGAAAAAAGTTAGGTTGATTTGGAAGGGGTGTATGGAATGTTTGCTGTAGGTGGTGGTTCTTGAAGAGAAGAGGAGTTGATAGTAGATTTGGAAGAGATGGGAATAGGAAGGAGCCCAATGGGAGGGAATGGAGCAGAGGAACTTGCGGAGGGCCATCAGAGGAGGCAGAGAGGAGAGGGGTAGGCAGCGCTACTACCTACTCTATGGCAACGGAGGGGGGGGGGGAGAGAGAGAAAAGAAAGAAAGAAAGTTTTATTAATGTCTTTTCCATTCCAAAAGGCATATAAGACCAAATGGAGTACATGTCAAGTATGTGAAAACCGTGGGAGCGTATATAAAACGTCTCCAAGAAAAAACTATGCATAAAAGAGAAATGAACAACATAACTATAAACTACAAATTGCCAACTGTCCATATAGCTGCCATGAGTAGAGTAATATCATGTAGTGCTGCTGCTGAAGAAAGACGTGATACGAGCTGCAACATGAGGTAACATGGACCATTGCTGACGTCGTCTAGGAGGGTGAAAACTGTGTGCTCTCATAACATGGTGTGAAGTGCGAACTGCAGCATGACTATGAGTGATACACTGTCTCTGACATCGGTGAGGTGGTATGTCATCGTCATCGTCATCAGATCATGTCCGTCTCCTGGTGAAGAAGGATGTATAGCAAATATCATGTCACACTGTTGTTGGAATTTTGTTGAAGAAAGCAAGGATAGATGCTAAAGATGGTTATGTCGATCCTGATGCTGATTTCTGGAAGGGTTAGCGATGGCTGGTGGTATGGGTTGCTAGTTATCGTTGGAGGCTTGATCGGGCATGTCGGTGTGCTTAGTTAAGGGCATGACAATAGTAAGTCATAATATCTTTACTTCTGGGAATCATAGTAGCAAAATCAGGAGTGTCTAACTCTAAGAAAACACAACAATCTAGAATTTTTTAGAGGACTAAAAGTATGCGAAATTCTAATTGCCAAATTGTGAAGAAACTTGAAAGTGAAGTATCTTAAACTAGGATGTCCAATCAATGAGCTGTAAAGTGCCCAATTCCTGAACAGATCGACCTGGTCCTGATGATCGCCCCAGTTGCTGGCCCTGGAGGTCACTCATCAAATAGCTGTATATTTAACAAAGAAATCGAGATTACCTTGACAAAGGAATCTGCTTGAATTGTATGTTTTCCAGCGTTTTTGATCTCTAGCGTCTCTCAATGCATTATAAAGCATCCCTATTAAGAAGGGTTCCGACACAGTGCGTTCCGGAATGTATCGTACAGAACGCACAGTACGTTCCGGCCCAAAAGGGTCGGAACGGCTATGTAAAATAACAAAAAATAGGAATTTTGCTCTAAACTTAATCAAACTTAATCATTATGATAGAAAACATGATAATCAGTTGTTTGACCAAAGTAAAGAAAGACTATTTGATGGACAATCAACAATGTACTTCAAAGATTACTAAAGGTCACCAAATACAATCATAGATAAAGCCCTACAAGCAATGTAGCTCAAGTTCTCCCTCCCATGAAGAGCCTAAGTTTCTCAATAATAAAAGGCTATCGAACAAGTTTCCTTAATCCCTATATGTAGTCTTATGGAAAAACCGTAGATGAACCTCCAGGCTTTGAGGAAACTTTAATGCATAATTCGAATGATAAGGCAACACTTTTGGAGGGAAATGGTACGCCCAGCTGCTAGTGCCCTTAAATGTATGTCCTTAAGTACTATATGTCCATAACAGAGAACGGATTATCATCAGCTCATGTTTTTCTTATTATTTTTAGTTCTGACACAGTTGCACCTCCTTACAGTACTTGTGTTCTTTGGTTCAAATCCTGCAAGTTACCCTACTATATATAGCCTTGGGCACCTTACCAAATGTTCCCTAACCCAACCAATTTATGAAGTACCAGTGAATCATTTAACTGTGAGCAAATCACCTAACAATGAACCTGATGTAATTAGCTATTTCTATAGGATTCTAATGAGTATATGAGAGCCCAAATCCTAGAGAATCAAAACGTGCCCGTGCCCTAAATACTTCTCCATAACTTATGTCCAAAATATCTGGTCTGTAGTAGTTTGATGGTCAACAAACATGGACAATGAAAAGCTTCATTCAAGCCAGTTTTTCCCAGGGTTTGCCTTCTTATGCGTCACCTACACAGTGCAGCCATTTTTTATGGTGTTAATTTAGTCCCTTGCAATTGGCCTTTGCATATGGCTTGCTCGTGCACTTACCGTCTTTTTCTTTTCTTTTTGTTTGCTATGATTTTTTCTAATGATTTCTCATTCTGATTCTGCCTTGCCCTTGGGACCCTTTTTATAAAACTTTAAAATCCTTGAACTAATAAAAAGAGTTTGACAATCTGTTGACATTCAGATTTGAAATGCATAAATAAAGGTCATTTTCTGCAGATCCCTGAAATTTCTGCATAGCATATGTTTTTAGTAAGTGTAAATTAATTTGTTGATTTGGGGTAGTTTTTGTAACTGTTTTTCATGGATGTTCATGGATTCATATCTCATGATGGGCTTTTTTCAGCTTGAAGGACTTTCATGAATTTGCCACTGCTTTGGAGATCGTCAAGGAAAAAGGTGTAGTGGTTGCTGTTGCATCTGCTGATGACATTCAAGCTGCAAATGAAGAAAGACCTGGCCTTCTTGATGTGAAGGTGGTTTTGTAGAATACATTTTTGGTTGGGCACAGTGGATAGTTATATAGATCATGTAAACATTTTCATTTGTATAATCATAAGCATACATCTTTTATTTTCTGAGACACAGATTGTTTATTCTTGTAAGAGTGCATGGCTTACAAAATGATTTTCTGAATGGTTCCAACATTATTGCTTTTGATGATACATGCGTTGTGATTTGCTTGTTATTGTGCTTTCCTTCATGCCATATGCCTCATGCCTCATGTAGAATTCCATTGATCTAATAGAATCCTGTTTCACTTTTTTATGTCGGTTGAGCAAGTAAATGGGCTGCAATCACATTTTTCTGGTTAAACTGAGCAAATGCTTCACACCTTGATCTGTTGCTGAAGGATGGCTATTAGGATTCATTATGCGATCATCATACGGTCCATAAATGTCATAAGTTTTAAGGTTTAGGGTTTTATTGTTCGTTTTAACAGAATTCTACTCAGCTGCTGAGTAGATGAAAAACTATAAATATTGACAGGCTCTTGAGCTCAAAGTTTCCGAATACCTCTTTGGCAATCACTGGGTTTGAAGCATAGATGCACAGAAACGCGTTTCTGAAACCGCGTTATTGTATTTTTCAGAAACGCGTTTCTGAACGCGATTCTGAAACGCGTTTCAGAAACGCCGTGCATCTATTGTTTCAAGGTTGGGGTCACTAAGAGTGCATGATTTACACTAAACTGACAAGTTGTTCTTTCTTGCTAGAGATATAACCCTTGACCCCAAATTCCTAAAACCGTTAATAGGCAGCCCTTGTTACTTGAATATCTGTGTTGCATTATCTGGAATTCAGCATTATGTAAGTTCGGTCTTTAGCGTTGCAATTTCAGATAATTTGACAATATGAACTTATCTACAAGAGGTTGACGGCTATACAACTAAGATGATAACATAATACGGCACCTAAATTTACATGCTTCTTGCTGACATTCTTACCCTGCTTCAGAAACTGTTAAGATCTGATCATTCTCTTCACTAGATCAAAAGCAACATGAAAGTCAGCAACTTCATAGTTCTCAGATTCCAATTCCTAAAAGAAATTGGATTTGCTCAGCTTTTGTACCTCCAGAGATATAGTAGTTGGTGGGTTTTTTCCATCAATGAGCATTTCAACCAGTTAACCGATAAATAGAATAGAGGAATATTAGTAGAGCACCCCACCGGAATGGGGGAGGTCCTGGGTTCAATTCCTAGCCCGACCACACACACCAGGTGTAAAAACTTTTCACATGGTATCAAAGCCATGGTTGTGGGTGTGGTCTGGGCGGGCGGTAGCTGAAAGGGATAGTATGCCTTGAGGGGGAGTGTTAGAATTTGTGTCAAGGCTATAGCCCTTGCACGACACTCTAGGAACATAAAGGGACGGGTAGCTCAATGGTGGAACACCCCACCGGAATGGGGGAGGTCCTAGGTTCAATCCCTGGCCCGACCACACACACCAAGTGTAAAAACTTTTCACAAACTAATCATCTACATTGTGATGTTTGATCCACTCGTTGTACCAATCTTTTACTCCCACTCGAATAGGTGGAGGCATAATTAAAGGGCCATCTTCCAATCTCCCCCAAGCTTGCCTTTGGCTTGTTCGAAAAGGATCATTAATTGGTAGGTGTTTTCGATGATTTTCATATACCACTTTCCCCATCAGATTTGTGCTATGAAGACTTTCCAAATTTGGCCCACATATGTAGCATGATTGTATCCAGATGTTGTAAAACTTGCTTTTATGATTGCATTAGAAAGTCCAATTATATTTATAAGATGTAATATATCATGAGAATAAATCATTATCATTAATATTTCAAACAAAGATATATCATACATGAGCATTCACTCAAACCAAAATAATCATGCATTGTCCACGTTAGAATTCCACGAAGAGTGAAATTTCTTCTTGCAAAGGCCTTGACATGTCATATAGATTGACACCATTCCAAAGCTTGGACAATTCTTCAATCAATGGTTTAGATAAACATCCATGTTCTTAACTTTGTATGTTCTTGGAACCAATAGAGCTAGAGAAAAATGCCCCATCTTTATACTCATCCATGGAGGCAAATTATAGTTAACAAGAACAACTAGCCACGTGGACCATGTTGAGGCTCGAACACCTAAAGAATTTAAGCCATTTATTGCTAAACCAAATCATAAATGAGGACGTTCATTTTTTAACTTGGAGGGTTGAGATTAGAATAAATGCGTTAGGTTGAGATCTGAACAAATGTCGCGGTTGAGATTGGAAGGAATGCACTCGGTTGAGATCTGAACAGAATGCGCTCGGTCAAGATCTGAACGAATGCACTCGATCGAGATCTGGATGGAAAGAGCTCGGTCGAGATCTGAATGTAATGCCCTCGGTCGAGATCTGACAAAAATCTTCAGTCGAGATCAAACTTAAAACACTCGGTTGAGATTGGACTGAAATTCCGTGGTTGAGATGTCAACTAAGTGAATTAGTCGAGGTGTCAACTAAGTGACTCGGTTGAGGTGTCAATGAAGTGTTCGGTTGAGATATGATCTATAAGTATCGGTTGAGATTTCAAACTCAGAACGTGGCGGTAGGGCCTCGGTCGGGAGTTATCGTGGTGTTGCGATGGTGAATGAAACTAGGTCTGGTCCGGTCCAGACATGAGTAGTGGAGCTCAGCCAGGTAAGGAGCGTGAAGCCTCGGTCGAGAACGGAGATGTACGTCGGTCGAAACCAAGGTGATGAGGTCCGTGAAGATTCGTATATGAGACTTCATAAAGATGTTTTGGCAGCACAGATCGGAATGGTGTTATGATTATGAATGTATTTGTAGCAGTGGTAAAGGCGCCAAATGCTCACATATTCCAGCCAGACTCTGTGAACATGGTTTACCTTTTGTCTCTTCTTCGTTACTTCCTAGATGGTTTACGCTCTGAAAACTGGGTGTTTCTCCTCGTTTTCATAACTCAAATTTTTCTAGTTGGGTCCACTTGTTTATAACTGTTTCCAGACAGATTATTTGTCAGTTCAAGATTTGTATTCCCAGCCTGTCAGTGGGATGAAATAGTTTCGTCCAATCCAACTACATGCATTTACAAGCCATGCAACCAATCCTTGTTCAAGCACAGATTAACATTCTGAAACAGAGAGCAGTCTACAAATCTATTTACCAAACTATTATAAAAATTCAGGAATCATAAAAGCATCAAGATTAAACTACACAACAAGGAACAAGAAACTAACTACCTACAGCACATTAGCATCCCAATAATCAAGAAACACCCATTTCTTGATGTTTGGAATACCCAAGAACAATCAAGGACAGGATTGTTGATAATTATGCAAGATCAGAACCACAATCTCAGCCTGTATAGTTTACCTACATGTTGAAATTACATAAACAAGAAACAAGAAAGCTAGTCCACATCTACATTCCACATTGTAAGAGAGAAAGCAAGAAATCTAATTAAGCCACAACCACAACAAGAAATCAAAGCATGTTCATAGTAATTTCACTCAAGACAATAACCATGAACAAAGAGCTCTCAATTGTCAAGAACTTGTGGAAGATCTTTTTTATTCATGCAAGAGAAATGACAATACAATAAAAGCTCCATCACAAGAGAGGGGGGCCCTTAAATAAGCAAGAGGGCTGCCCATGTGGAACCAAAGTGGCAATTCCACTAATTTAGAAATTACATGTGGACATAGCCCTTCCACTAGAGGTCACCATCAAAAGGTGGCTCACTCTAATTTATTTAAGAGGGGTCTACACTTATTTACATTTCCTAGAAACATTACTAGCTCCTATATGGTCGTTCCTTCTCTAGGATTCACCATGTAGGCTCACATAGAAATCATCTGTCATCCTAGCTAGTAATCCTCGGCTCTCATGCTCGGCTCTTAGCTTCTTCTGCTCTCCTCCTTCTCGGTCTTGTATGAGAGATGCTTTGTGTTTCAGCTTGGCTCAGCATCTGGGGATTCTCTGGACTGCTAATAGTGTAGTTGGTTGTGAACTGATGGTGCACACCACATGATAAAAGGTAGTCCGCCATTTCGTTTGATAAGTACTCTCCCCCTGAATCATACCGCAAGGCCTTGATTTTTTGACCAGTCTGATTCTCAGCATATTGCTTAAATTCTTTGAAGCAATTGAATGCTTCTAACTTGTTTTTTATGAACATGACTCTGGTAAATCGGGAGTAGTCACCAATGAATGTGATAAAATATAGAGCTTGACCCAAGGACTATACGCTCGTAGGACCGCGTAAGTCACTGTGAATCAGTGACAGAATGGACTTTGCTCTCCTAGCTTGTCGTCTTGGAAATTTTGTTCTAGGTTGTTTCCCTAGTAAACAATTTTCACAGAGAATCTGATTAGCTGTGGTAACAACATTGATATTCATATCCTTGACCAATTTGTTATGATGCATGTACAAGATTGAGCGCATGTTCAAATGACCTAGTCTTTGATGCCAAACATGAGCATCAAAATTACTCACAAAAAGTGCATAATCGTGACTCATGATGTATAAATTTCCTTCTCTGTGTGCAGAGAGGATTTCATTAGAATTTTCATAAAAAATAGTACATCGACTAGCAGTAAACAAAGCTCTATAGCCTTGATCAGTGATCTCGCTAATCGATAATAAGTTCTTTGTTAACTTGGGTACGTGAAGTACACCATCTAACTACCTAATGATGTTCTATTTTTACATTTACAAGATCGCTTAACAGCTGATTAATTGACTAATTAGAACAGTTGTTATTGGAGCATGAAGACGTAGATAGTCTGTACTTGGAATACTATGTATTTATGTAGAGTGTTGCCTGTGTAGTATCCCATGTAAAACTGCAGTGTCGCATTATTTTCGCAATTTTCGCGAAATAGTGTCGCATTTTCGGAAGTTCTTGAAATGGCCTAAATAGCCTACTTAGCACAAAGTCGCAAAATACTTAGCTGCTCAGGAAAACTCGAAGGTGAAAAGGCAGCAATGTTGGGTGTTGGATTTTTCGCCTGTCAAAATTTGCGAAAAAAAATAAAAACTATAGTGACAATCAGTCTAAAAATGCAGACTGTTGAAAAACAGTTCATTTTTTGTAGGTTTCATTTGAGAGAGTAAAATTGAGTGGAGGAAGAAGGGCTGTTGGGATGGGTAGGAGTTAGATTAAATTCCAATAGGATCCAAAATTTTGTGCATGGGACTGGTGGATGGCCGAAAATTTTGTGGAGCAATAATTGCAACTGGAAGGGCGTAAGAGTCAATTGTTGCTCCTGGTTTTTTTTGGCATTCGACGACATACTAAGGGTGAGACATTGCAGTTCATGTGGTTTTGTGATAATGATATCACTCACACATGGCATTTCAACCGTAATATCGTCACACCACCAGCTAGGAAAGATGGAAACTGGTGTGTGGCAGTCGGGACCACTTTGAGCCAACATGAAGTGGATTATCTGAACAACGGAGGGTATATGATGGAGTGCATTCCTATGCCTCTCCAAGTCTCTGGAATTCTAAAAACTGGTGTATCTACATTCACATCGACGGAGGAAGCTGTTCCGTCTTCACAACGATCAAAGACAAGAAGAAGGAGCTCAATATCTCAAGTTGCAAACCATCGAATCAAAATGGTGGCCAACCCGGTGAAGGAACAAGTACACATTAGAGATAGAGATGTCAATTTTCATGTCCAAAGTTTTGCATCCAATCCAGATGGCACCATTCACATAGTCAAAATCTGTGACTCTTTGACATGTACCTGTGAGGATTTCAATTCCATGTTGGCAAAGAGGAAGTTCACTCCATGCAAACATATGTACTTTGTTTATGTAGTTGTATTGGGATTGGACATTGACAACAATACGTGCATCCACCAGCCACATCTTTCACTCATAGAGCTCTTCTAGATTTTGAGTAGGAGTAGGAATATATCTTGTATGCATTGAGTGTTGGTGTTAGGACCTTTTTTTATTAATGGTACAAACCATTGTGAAGACTTCGCGGCATAGGAGAATGCAACGGTCTTTCAAAGTGATTCACTTCACCATTACTGTCTTTCTACATAGTTTTGTATTGAAAAACATGTTCGGATATTGAAACTATTGTTCTCTAAATCATACGTCAACTTTTTGATAAAAACTGATGAGCCATGATTTGTTTCATTAGTTGCTTTGGTGTGAGAAACTTTTTTTTGTCGATTGTACATAATATGAAGAAGTACCATATTCAGAGATTGAAACTGATGTTCTCTAAATTGTAAATCAACTTTTCCGAAGAAAAATACTGAGCCATGTTTTGTTTCATTCTTTGCTTTGTTATGAGAACAACACATACATAGTTGGTCATATTCATATTTTTCAGTGTGGAAGAAATTGGTATGCTTTTGACATGATTGGATTTAAAGTTGGTGGCACACCATGTGCATTAATTTTTTTGGTGTTTTCTAAATTCGTAACACAAAAAGTGTTGCTACCCTAAACTCGCAAAAAACTTACTCGCAAAATGCCAAGGACCATTACAAGAGGGACAATGTTTGGAAGATTTTTTAAGTTGGACACATATGTTACATCTAACCGAGTGATGATTATTTCCAAGGAATGAATGTCTACATATGAGTTGTGACACAAAAGGCTTGGTCACATCAATTCCAATTCCATGGTGGCAATGTGCATGGAGAACAATGTCCAACATGTAACACACCATGATATGGAGCATATGTACAAGGATCAAGTGTGCCACAAAAAGTATTACGTCATTTTCATGTCATTTCACAACTACAACGTTAGTTTCGATGCAGGTCTTTGGCATAACGCAGACTGACATGTTAAGAATTGATCTATGGATGATGTAATGGATGAACATAGTAACTGACCTGCATGGAAGCATATTGATGATGACATTTGCTCAGATCTCAACTGAGGAATTCCAGTCACATCTTGACCGGAGACTTCCAGTCAAATTTCAACCGGAGACTTCTGTCAAATCTCGACCGAAGACTTTTGTCAAATCTCGACCGGAGGCTTCTGTCAAATCTCGACTGGAGACTTCTGTCAAATCTCGACCAGAGGCTTCTATCAAATCTCGATCGGATACTTATGTCCCATCTCGCTCGAAGGCATTTCTCATATCTCAACCGCGTATTTTCTATCAATTCTCAACCGAGTGTTTGAATTTACAATATCAACCTAGTCAACTCCAAAACAAAGTCAACTCAATTATTTGACTAGGTTCTAGTATTAGCCAATTACCACGGTTCTCATACCAGTTTCTTGCAAAACATTAACCTCAAACATTGTGCCATTTGGACACCCCACATCCTTAGACTCTTTCTTATATTCTTAAAAAAGAAAAAAAACAAAAAAAACCCAAAGTTACAAAGAGTCCAAGAGACCTATATACTCAATCTTTAGGTACTCTAGAGTTGCTATGGATCGCCCTTACGATCCGAATTTCGCAGAGGACTATCCATCAGAGATGGTCTCTCCATCTACCGAGCAGGCTCAATAGATATTCTAGGATGAAGTCCCAAGTCCAGGAGCCCTTAACCAACCCATTTGACAGACGGGAACCCATGCATTTTGAAGCTTCATACGATCGCCCACACTTTCATGCTTGCCAAATCACCACATGCACGAGCTCACTGAAATGGGGCTTTCGCAAATAATGTTTCGCGTACTGAAAAACGTACTCCCAAGTTAGATTTACCTAAGTACAACGACAACACTGATCCTCAAAGATTTCTTCAAATCTTTGAGAATGCATGTGATGTCTATGGCGGGACATCACTAGACGCCATGGTTCAGCTCTTCTTGATGACCATGATCGATCGAGCACGAGAATGGTTTTTTAACCTTGATCGTGAAGATAAACGAGACTAGTCACTCTTGAAGGAAGTATATATCAAACGATTCAAGCCATTTCGTTTGATCAAAAGTCCTTTTGTCAAGTTGAGTAACATCAAAATGACAAAAGATGAGAAAGTCCGTGATTACATAGAAATTGTTTTCTTTTCTCATTAATAAAGGTTATGAATGATAACACAAGTAATAATAACCTAGGTGCCCTTAATGTCCATGAATTTGTGCAAGGGATCGGTACACTAGTAGGGATTGGTATGGCATGGATTTGCAAGTGTTAGGGTAAAATACTTGGCTAATTATGACCACATGCAGGTATTGTTGTATTGTTTCTTAAGACACAATCGATATTTAGAATTAATGAAACTGGGTGGTAGCTGGCGTGCTCTTGGAATGCACATATATGATCAAGAGTTTCAAAAATGGTACTTTACCTATTATGGGTTCAGGTATTGGTATGGCATGGATTTGCCCCGTATCTAAGTACTGATACACGCTATCTCTCGTTTGCAATCGCAACCTATATAGCACAATTATTTTTCAAATGCATATGCTTTAACTTTATAAATTGATACGGACCAGTACCATAAAACTGATCAGAATGGTGGAATGCCCTGATACGGTAATAATAAGGGAAAGCCTATCGCTATTAATCACATTTTACATAGGAAAGATTGAACTACATTTTTTCATCAAATAATTTAAGCTGCTAAACTTATTTGGGACATGGATAACAACTGATATTCAACGTTGACACCTGTCTTTTCATCACTGTGCTAACTCGCGTGGTTTTGTGTGGTGGGATGGTGGCAGGTACCAGCTGGATGTCTTGAAATTTGTTTCGTTGTCATGATGACTTTGAAGTTAAAACTAAATCGAATCAGCCGAGTCTTCAAACTCAACACTCTAATTCTAATCGATAGGCATAGTACATGCACCGAGGAATTGCCTCACGTTCATCACAATTCCCAGCAGCTATTATCCAGATAAAACAATTGATTAGATGAGAAACTAAGACGTGACTTTGTTCAATTTGAAGGGTGTTGCTAGGATACAAATTATTATTTGGATCCATACTATAAAATTCAATTGCAATGGATATGTTAGAACTCACAAGTTATAGCATATGACACTATAGGATATGTAGCTTTGTTGTTTATTGTAGGTGCTCAATCCAGATATATTCATTGTGATCTTGATGCTATTGATTTTTTCATATGATCACTATCTATTTGTAACTAAATTCAATGGATGTTTTATTGGAATTGCCTCTTTGTGTCGTCAACATTGAATGAACCATATTTCCTTTTTCATTTATCATACTTCTAATGATTTTTCTATTGTTTCAAGAGTAGACACATGAGAGATGTCAACATGATATCTGCTTTTTGTCTACAATAGGTGGATCCCTTAATAGTGTACATTTGAAGTAGTGGTTTGCCCCGCTGCTGTATATGGCAGCATTCCAATATTTGGTTCATCATCAAAATCTTTATCCTCTTCTCGTATCACATCGTCCATAGCATTTTGTAAGGACATATATTTAGCATGGCATTTCAGCTCGTGTCTAATCCTCTTAGGTAGACCTGCTAAAAACCACATAAACATAGCATCATCATTAATTAAATTGGGATCACACTAAGATCTGACGTGTTTAACCCATTCAATATATTCTTGTACTCCCTCTCTCTTTCCCATTTTACTTTTACTTAAAAGTAGGAAAAGATCTTCCATAAATTTTTTTGGTTTAAATCTTGTGATGAGGGCTTGTTTAACAACTTCCCAATCGGCACGTTTCGTTTCATCTCGGTTATAGAACCAATCTTGTGAAGCTCCAGTTAAGGCCATAGGGAATAGCTTAAGTTTATCTTGTGGAAAAACTTTGCCATATACCTCGCATGATTCGAAATAGATTTTGAGAAATATGATAGGATCATATAACCCATTATACTTTGGTATCTCTAACCGAGGTGACTTCTAATAATCACTAGTAGAACGTCCATTGTGAATCAATTCAATCAGACAATGAGATTGGACTTTTCAATCAAATCCTATCTCAGATCTGATTTGCAAAGAATTCTATCACTTGACAATAATTAGATTTTTTATTTTTTTGGAAAAAGATCTTTGATCAAGCAATAGATCTGGTAGATCAGAACCTAAAAATAGTACGACCAAAGGTTTTCTAGGCGAAGTTAGACTCGAAGAAGGTTCTTTACTACTATTTTGGATAAAAATTCACTGATCTGACTGGTTTCTGACAAATCTGATAAAATTAGCCTTCATTGACTTTACAGTGGGTAAATCTGACACAAATGAATCTAGGGTAGAATTGGCGAAGGTTCTTTTAGGTGAACAATAAGGTTTTTGCAGTTTGGCGAGGGTAAAATTTGACTTTTCACAAGATTCTGATAGATTTGATCTTCGTTGAACACAAAAATGATGATTTATTATAAATAGAATCCTCAGAAGAGTTTACAAAGGTTTCGGCAAACGTTTCAAGAGTAATACTGTTATTTTTGCAATAAAAAACTTTTTTTTGACAAAAATAGATCAATATGACATGGCCTAAACAAAAACGTTTGCCCAACTCACTGATTATAAAAAATAGTACGTAGGAGAGACACAAACTCTGGCGAAGGTTTAGGTGAAGGGTTTTTCTCAGAGAACTGATATTTTTGCAAAAGGGTGTTAAACTTTTTACAAAAGGTTACCAACAACTAGATGAACAGTCACTTTGGCCTTCTATTTTTGGTATTATTCTTTGCCAACCTGGTAGTAGATAGATTTGAATCACACCAATGCACAATGAATCAAACGAAGGTTTTTTTTTTTTTTTTTTTTTGTATTTTTTAGAGTTTTGGTGATTTTTTTGGTGTTTTTTTGATGGTTTTTTTGATGTTTCTACAAATCTGCTGGGAATTAGCCTTTGCCCTTCAGTTTGAAGGTTCTCTGAGTGAAACCAAAGCTGTCTGCAACTCGGCGAAGGTTTCTTGAATGAGGGTAAAAAGTTATCAGATTTGATGACGATTTTGTCTCCTTTTTGCTCAAATCTAACAGAATTTACCAATTTTTGTTGTTTTTCTGATTTCGCAGATCCAAATGGATCTTAAAAATGGTGATCTGAATAGCTTTCCCTGATCAGCAATTAGATTAGATTTCAAACAAGAAGATCCACTCAAATAAAGCAAAATCACTCTCAATCGAACCCTGAAATGCAATTTTAATATGCCAAAACAAGATGCCCAATGCAAGCTAACATTCATCCAAACATGCTGCAATATGAAAAATTGGCGTAGGTCCCCGACCACAGCAGCAAAATTGTTGTGGGACTATTTCCTACCCTAGCCTCAACCCAAGATCCAAGCACACAAGCATCAAGGAGACGAGGTTAGATATCACGCGGAGGTTCGGTCCCATGAGAGCGATAGCATAAATCAAGATCTAGCATGCATAGATGATTCCTTAACACTAAGATCCATTAACACTATCAATTATTAACACTAAATCCACAATGATGATAGCTTACCCTTCTCTCTCTCCCTTTCTCTCTCACAAAAGCATAAGAAATGGCAATGCCAATAAGCATCAAATCCAATAATTAGCAGACACAAAGAAAGCATGAGAGATGGAGGAAAAGAGGTAGAGAGCAAGGACATTCCACATCCATTCCATAAGAGGGCCAACCTGCTTGTATTGAAATGAAGAGTGAACATGTACAATGATTCAAAATTACTACTTATATAGGAGATTGAGGAGATGGGCGCCCCAATTCCTATTGGCTAATCTTAACATAAGTATTCAAAAAGTGGAGGGAACCCATTCATTAATTGGAGGACCCAATTTGAAAATGAATTTTGGTGGGAACCCCTACTTTACTCACTAACTTGACTTTTAGGCCCTGCGACATTAAAAGTCATGCAAAAAGGCCTAAAGTCCTTTTATTGTCTTTCTAATCAATCCAATTTCTATGTGATCATCGGGTTGGAGTTAGACACGTAGGGTGCCAAATCCCTCTCACTTATTTACTAAGGTTAGGGTTGCCTTGGGATCCGCAAACCCTCCAATAGTAAGCGGTAAGGGGTCCTTGTAAGAAAATTTGACAAGTCATAATTACAAAGTTTGGACATTGCCATCACACTCAGAGAGGTGGTTTTTAGCCCACATGAGCGATTTTAGTCATTTTGAAGCAATTTGAGGCAAAATGGCAAGATTGAATGAATCGATGTTTTGAGAAGCGTATCCAAATGACAATACCTAAAAGTTCAAAATGAAGAGCATACTCATGGAGAGAGAGCTATGAGATATTGCTACTAGCGTGGAACATCGGCCAGTGACGATGTCAACCGACGTATGAGAAAGGGGCACAAAAGGCCCTATCTTGGATCAACTTGTCACAGACCATCTCGTTGCGCATATTAGCAAAGTCGTGACAACGAGAGGTGATTGGGAAGCACTCAGGACATAGTATCATAACGATGAATACATCACGAATTATGTTCTTGAGGACAAAAGAGAATGATATTCACATGGAGAAAAATGAAAATGCAAGTTCATTTTTTACATGAATCAATGAACTGAGAGACCAACTCACGGCACTTGGGAAACCAATACAGGACCTAGAATTGGTGTATACATCAATGAGTGGATTTTCAAAAAAAATTTAGATGTTCGCAAGTGGCCATGCGTCAAGGAAGAGATAACCTACCTGTAAAGATCTTCATGGCATTGTGCTGCAAGAGGAACAAAAACTCCAAGTAATAAAGTTGCATCAGCCAACATCAGAAGATCAAGCAGTGTTGACTAACGAGAAACACAAAACCAAGAAGCATCAAAGGAGGCTGAATGTTGTTGTTGATGATCATCATCATCAAGAAAGTAGAAAAAGGGCAAATGCTTCTATTTTTAAAAGCTAAGTCATGGGGTGAGAGATTGTCACAAATAGAAGACGGACATCGAGAAGGACAAAGTGAAGCAACTCACTAATCTTGTCGAGGCTAATGTCAATAGCAACAATGTCGATCCTAGTACATCATTCGTGACTGCATTGGCATCACAAGACTCTGTGGATAATAAACATTGATTCATAAACTCAAGAGCAATGCGACACATGACGAGCAATAAGTCTTGCTTTAGAGATATGAAGCTAACAAATGATGGGGAAAAAGTTGCTCATGCAATGGAGAGGAGTGCCAAATTCAAGGCATTGGCACTGTGCCTATACAATTTTATGATGGTCAGATCAAGATAATAGAAAATGTCTTGTATGTTCCTAGCTTGTAGAAAAGTTTGTTGGAACAATGATTGATTACCTGCTAAAGGTTGAATTTAGCAATAAAAAGTGTCAATTCAAACATGTAACTACAAAGTGATTGCTAATGGTTTTTGTGACAAATCGTGCAGTTTGTACAAGATAAATGTTGTGGTTTCCAAATGCAACAGATTGATAACAATCACATCTTCTCAAAGTGATTTGTGGCATAGACGCTTAGGTCACCTGAACTTTATGAGATTGAGATTGCTTTGAAAATTGAAGATGATGATTGGTCTACCTACTTTGGATGATAAGGAGGAGCCTATCTACAAGGGATGCATACCAGAAAAATCAAATTATGAAAATCTTGATATGGAGAGGGCATTGAGAGCCAAACGAGTGCTTGAATTAGTACACTCAAATTTGTGTGTGGGCCAAGGAAAATGATGTCAATTGATGGGGCATTTTCAAAGCAAAAGGTAGCAAAATCTAGCAAATAGGAAGAGCTGTGTTGTTCCACACACGAGAAGAAGTAACCTAATAAGTATTGGATCAGTATAGCGCTTATGAGCCATCTTGTTGATTAAAGTGACCCCTAGGCCAAAGATCAAGATTTGGTAAAAAGATATGCAAGAGGAGATCAATTCCATCAAATCCCATGACACTTGGGAGATAGTGGATCTTCTAGAGGTTAAGAAACCCATTGGTAACAAATGGGTATACAAAATGAAGTACAATGCTAATGGAACCCTTATGAGGCTTGCAGAGTAAGGGAGACATGTACAGTAAGGGCATTGACATTTGCTCCCATGGCCAAATGGAACACACTCTACATGGTTATTGCTTTGGCGATGTTATTTGGATGAAACTTTCATCAGATGGACATGAAGTCTGCTTTTCTGAATGGAAAACTTGAAGAGGAAGTTTATATGTAGTAGCCAAGTGGCTTTGTGAGACAGGGGACAGAAGATAAAGTATGCGTATTGAAGAAAGCCTAATATGGATTGAAGCAAGCACCTCATGCATGGTACAACCACTTCGATAAGTACCTCTTATCTAGAGGTTTGGTACACACTTCATTTGAATTAAATCTTTACTGCTTTGCACAAGATTCTAGCATCACATTGATAGTGCTGTATGTTGGCAACCTCATAATCATAGTACTGATGAGGGTTTAATTAGTGCACTCAAGCAGGATTTATCTTCTAGTTTTGACATGACTGATCTTGGATTGATGCACTATTGTTTGAGAGTGAAAATCTAGCAAAAGCATGATGGTATCTCACTCATACAAATGAAGTATGTGAATCGAATTCGAAGATGCTTCAAGATGTGCAACAATAAGCTAGT
The DNA here is from genome assembly GCA_029204225.1 of Diphasiastrum complanatum. Taxonomy (NCBI): domain Eukaryota; kingdom Viridiplantae; phylum Streptophyta; class Lycopodiopsida; order Lycopodiales; family Lycopodiaceae; genus Diphasiastrum; species Diphasiastrum complanatum. Next base: position 67,578,857 of record CM055095.1, on the reverse strand, counting down.
TTCTATGCCTATGGAGGCTGGTAAAAATTATCTCATGAGGATGAGAGTAAGCTAGTTGATGCTACACTGTTTTGTCAATTAGTTGGTTGCTTGATTTATCTTACCACTACTCATCCTAACAAAATGCTTTGAAGAAGATTTTTTGCTATTAGATGTATAACTACTTATGGATTGTTATATAATGGGTAGTATGCTTTTCCAATATTATAGGGCTTTGTTGATTCAGATAGAGTTGGCAATATGTACGACAGAAGATCCACCACTGGCTATGTTTTTCACCTTGGAAATGGTGCATTTTCTTGGTCAAGTAAATAACATAAAACAGTTGCTCTCTCTACGATAGAAGTCAAACACAAAGCACTATGCTCAACCACACATGAAGCAATTTGGTTTAGGAAAACGATGGAAGATATTGGCATCTTGTAGTGTAAGCCCACGATGATCAGGTGTGACAGTCAAAGTGCTATCTAGCTAGCCAAAAATCATGTATTCCATGCCATGTATTGAGCACATAGAAATTAAATATCATTCATTAGAGAATAGCTGCTATCTAGTTTAATTGATGTACTGAATTGTAGGACTGAATATCAACTAGCAGACACTTATTAGGAAGTAAGTATAGAGAAATCAAATACCACTATGTAAGAGAGAAAGTGTTGAGCAAGGATATTTTCTATAGGAAAACATTTATGGCAATATACTACTTCACCAAAGCATTATCAAAAGACAACCATATCAGATTTGATAACATTTTAAATTTGAAAGATTGAAAACTTCCAAGATCCTCATTAAGGGGAGTGTTGCATTCCCTTGTAATTCATTCTTGTAATGAGGACCTATCAAATCTGCAGAAATACTCAAGAATTAACACAATATATAGTGTTTGCATAGTTTGGGTCGAAAATTATTTTGACCCTGAAAATAAAAGACCATCTCGATTCCTAGCTTGGATCGATGGATCGAATAAACTTGGAGTCTATTTCGATCTCTGGGGTTGAAATCAAAATTTCGGCCTAGGTGTCTATTTTGACCCACGTGTCTATTTCTATCCTTTGTCTATTTTGATCTTGTCGTGATCCTATTAATTCAACTCAAAGGACTATCAACTATTGTACGCGAAATTGATAGCCATCTGCCATGTAAATGATCAAATTTCAAAGCGATGGTTATCTAACATAGGATAGATTAGGTAGCAGTAGTTAATTGTTTATTAGTACTCAGCTATTATGGATTTACTGGTAGTAGATAGCACTTATAAAGACATGCTAAGTGCACAACAGAATGTAGACAAGTGCAAGAAAAGACAACAGATCCAATGCATCTTCTCCATTTTGTATATTATGATATTTTCAAGATCATTTTGCTTAATTTGAGTATTCGATTTTTTGTCTCATATCACTAATCGCATGTTCAATTTCTACATTTATGCAATTACATTTTTCTTTCATCTTCTCTCCTAGCCAACTGTCGCTTTACAAGTTTTGGATGTGTTTGATTTATGTTGCCACTATCCATTCACCTCACTTTGTGATTCTGAATATTTTTGACATGGTATTAGAGTAGCTTATATATTGTTCAATCCTTATTGTCTAATTTAGATTTTCATATTTTTCTACATTGACACCCCCATCTCACCAGGAGAAGGTCCAAAAGTTGGATCTTGGTTTTTCATGATTGATTAAAAAGGCCCATGTATATATAGTTTTTGACTCAAATGCAGATTTGTATAAAATTATCTATTCAACTCAATGGTTTGATAAATGAAAGAAGTGATTTAATGCACACACTCAAATCTTGGACATGACTTCACATTTTTAGCATTGCATGCCCTACATAAAGTGTCATGTGCTGCATGTAATTAGCCCCTGAGCTTCCTAATGAATTGCCAAATATAGCCATGGAGCTAAATTAGACTAGAACTAGTCATTAGGATTGTTAATAAAGAGGCTCAAACAACCTCGCTATATTTGTGAAATAGCATATTTGTAATAATGGTTGTAAGGCCCAAATTAGCCAACTAAGGCCCCAAAGTTATGGTAGAGGCACCAACGACCACTATAATAATTGAGGTCATGCTAGATTTGGAGGCTATTATTCATTTTGATAATTTTGAACTCTATGTGTTCTCTTGTGTTCTTGAAGCTTCTCTTTGAGAGCTTTCTTGAATAAAATGGTGGTTCATGTGCTTACAATCACATGAGAGCTTTGATCATGCTCTAGCAACAAGCCCTATCATTTGAATGATCTCTATTCATTAATAATGAATGCTTACTTTGCCTGATTTGGTGAAGTTTTACCACTATTATCTAGTTTCTTGATTTTTAACTAGTTTTCTTGATTTCTTGCATTCCCATTGTAATTTGATGTTCATGAATAGATTAGGTGTTTTAATGCCAAGGTTGGCACATGACATAAAGTTTGCAAAAAACATTCAAATAGAATGGAAAATCTAGAGTAGACAACTTTTGACTTATTAAATGAAGTCAAATAGGCTTTTCACCCTTGTTTTCAAGAAGGGTTATTGCACTTATGCAGCACTACAATTTTTGTTTGGTTGATTTTATTTTTCTTGGCAAGCATCGACATATCCTCATGTAGTTTGATGGAAGCTTTGCTACTAATAGAGTAGGTGCCAAGAAGTTGCTAATAAGTCAAACCTCATTTTATTAACTCTTTTCCTTTACTTATAAGGAGTGTGGCCTTTTCACTAGAGAATGAGGCCATTCCTATGGGCTAGATGGCTAAGCAAAAAGGTCACTAGGTACTCCATGTCTTTATGTTAAAGATGAGGAAGGATGTGCATCTTTAACAAGTTGGCTCTCTCTCTCTCTCTCTCTCTCTCTCTCTCTCTCTCTCTCTCTCTCTCTCTCTCTCTCTCTCTCTCTCTCTCTCTCATAGGTCGCAACCCATAAAATCTTTGTGACATCCACATCAAACCTTATATAGGCTTTGTGGCATATGTTTTGTGACACGAATCATGATTGAAAATGTTTATGTTAAGCTTGGGACAACATTATTTCCAAATTTAAACTAGGAGCTTCCAAGAAATTTTTATTTTTTGCTCTACCACAATGCACTCTAAGAAGTCTATGTGATGAAAGATCATCTACAAGCGTTTATTGGTCTAAGATTGACTTTTTTTGGACCACTTATAGGCACTAGCATCATCATCACACAATTTTGTTTCTTGAATTTGGCACAAAGTACAATACTTACACACTGTACTATCATATTTTAGGCCAAACCGGAGTAGTTAGGCCGAATGGGAGCGTAAGGTTCTAAACATGTCAACAAACAAAGTTTCTAGTTAGCCAAAAAATTACATCTTTCACACCCTCCGATTAAGAGTAGTTTAGATTTATAATCACATACACTAGGTAGCACTATAGATTAATTAGAGGGTTCCTTATGGGCATCTCTATATATATCATGCTTCCATGTATGTGGGTGTTCTCTATGGTGTCCATGTATGAAACTTGATATAGGCTAGCATCAATATGTTGATTTTATTCCACTCCAAGTGGCACAAGACAAAATTGAGTTTAAAATGGTAATCTAACACATTTTTCATGGCCTCAAAGGGCATAGAACAAGCTCTTTATGGGCGGCCCTCAAGGACATGCTTTTCTTTATTCATTTCTCAATCTAAGTAAATAACTATATTATATTAAAAATTCACATGAAGATGAATCCCTTGGCCATGAAAAGTACAAGTATGTCATCATAAGCTCCTTGATAGATAACTACTTCCAAGCTTCTTAAAAATAAAATCATAAGGTCTCCATATTCTTCTCTTTATTAGCGGAAGGGCAAACGATCATCGACATGCTTCGAAGGCAACATTCACATCTTCAAGGATATACTCGTCAACAAGTGAATCCAACTTTGGTGGGCAAGTTGATAAACCTAGTTCTAATTTACCATGCTTCATGGGCTCCAACTTTGCTGGGCAAGTCAACAAACCAATTTCTTATCTTATCCACCATGGTAGATGCGTTGCAGATACTTGAATCGTCGTCGAGTCTTTGTTGAATGGATGGCATATTCTCATGCAAATGGCCAGCACAATAAACTTGAAGTGATGGTACTTGGTTGTCGGGCCGGCAATTGGCAATTGGAGCCCTTTAGTGCTAGATGGACTTTATGGACTATATGTTGAGTCCCTCTTGAAAGGTGTATATTCTAGTCCTTGTAGACTCTAGAAGCGCTTCCCACTTGGGATGAAAAGGATCTTATATTGTGGAAGCGCTTCTTGATTTTTAGGTCAAATTGGAAGCCAAATTTGGCCTCATCTTCCCAGATTTTAGTATCTTTGGCTTTTTCTTTCTTTTGGCCCATGCATCCTAATGGCACACAAGCCCATGTAAGTCACCAACCTTTAGATTGCCCCAAGGGCATTGAGATCTCGCCACCTATCCACCATACCATCCATTCAAAAGTTTCCACGTGGAAGATGTGACACGTGGCTAGCATCCAGCTGGGGAGGGCCAAACATCCAATTGAGCAAACCTTGGGCCTGCCCAACGTGTCTGCTGCTGCCACTTGGAAGGATTTTGATGGCTGAAGATGCACACGTGGCAAAATCTGGATGAATCCTGGCTGCTCCTCCTTTGTTCTCAGCCGGCCATATTATGCTATGGCTATGAGCTCATCGTTCACAAGGACTAAGAAAGAGCATGGGAATGCCTCTAGATCTTTTGAGATCAATATCCAAGCAGAATTTGAGCAATTTGTTTCATGATCATAGCCAAGATCCATGATTATTTCAAGTGTTATTGTGAGCAATTGGGTGTGTGTCAGTACTTCCTTCATGCTTAGCTGGGTTGAAGATAGATGGGACAATATCAGAAGCTGTGGGCTGACAGATTAGGAGTTCAAGACTGGTGGAAACTGTGGGCTATAAAATTTCGTTCAACATGAGCAGGAAGTTTGATTCTCCGGAAGATGGAATGGTCAAGAATTCAGATCCACGCATAAACACCTGCTGAGAGCTATGCTTGGTTGTGCCAATTCACTATTTGTGCCAAAGAATCATGTCAACTCATGAATAGGCCTTGATGTAATCCGTTGCAATCTGGAATGATCAATCCATTGGGCGTAAGACTGAGATCTGAGTAGACGCTGAGATCTGGAATACTTGGAAAGAGACATAGTTCAGCTTTCTAGGCACTTTATGTGTGATGACTTTTATGATTAGAAACTTTATAATCTCCATGGTAGCCATCACCAGGTCTTCGATTTGTCGCAAAGGCGAGAGTAACTGTAGACATGTAGCCATTATGGCTGTGATCTTAGCTCTGGTCCTACAACAATTTGATGCTGTTTCTGTTTCCAGTAGAGCGTTTCAGTTCTCATTTTCTTCGTTTCCACCCTCTAGTATAGTTGACCTTACTGTTTTGGGTGATGCCCAGCCAACCTCTAATGGGGTTCTGCAGATGACACGAGATGGGCAGAACATCAGCCTTCAATCCAGCAGTGGCCGAGCATTCTACTCCAAACCCATTGCTCTGTGGTCGTCCAGCTCAAATGACACTGCCTCCTTTAATACTTCCTTCAGCTTTACTATTCAGAATATAACCGCTGCATTTGGAGATGGCATGTCGTTCCTGATGGCATCGGCTGCGGCTTCCCCCTCGCGCGGCAGCGAAGGGGGAATGCTGGGCCTGTGCACCTCAATGACGAGTGGAAGCCCAAACAACCATTTCGTTGCTGTGGAATTTGACACCTATGAGAATATGGATTCAGGATTCAAATTTATGGATATCGATGGCAATCACGTGGGAATAGACATCAACGGGATTGTGTCTCAGAAAGCCGTATCGCTGGACTCTCTAGGGATGAACCTCAAAAGTGGAAGAATTATCACGGCATGGATCGACTACGACGGCCATGGAAAGCAGCTCGATGTGTATTTGTCGTACAACAGCACCAAGCCTTCCAGTCCACTGCTCTCAGACGTCATTGATCTATCACAATACATCCTGCCGAATATGTATCTGGGATTCACAGGGGCAACAGGGAAAAGCTTCGAGTTGCATGACGTACATAGCTGGAGTTTTGCAGGCACAGAGCTGATTGCACAGAGTCCGTCGGTATCGCCCAGCCCTGGCGTATCCTTGTCCCACCCACCAGCTACACGATCGTCAGCCTCCAAGAGCATGATGGTCCTCGTTGTCACCCTCGGTATCAGCTTCGTAATTGGGGCGGCGTCCTTTTTGATACTGCTCAGATACTACAACTACAAGAAGAAGCGGATCGTGCTTCCCGTTGGCAAATCCATCAAGGACGCATCTATTGATCCCAGCGCTTTTATCCTCACAGCTGATTTTCTCTATGGGCCTCGGAAATTCACTTACAAGGAGCTGAGCATGGCGACTAATCACTTCAGCCAGAAGCAGGAGCTGGGCCGGGGGGGTTTCGGCAGCGTGTACAAGGGAATTGTGCCTGGCGATGGCACCATGATCGCTGTGAAGCGAACGTCCAAGACATCCTCGCAGGGGGAGCGCGAGTTCGTGGCTGAGGTCTCCATCATCGGGAGGCTACGCCACAGGAATCTGGTCCCGCTGCTGGGCTGGTGCCATGGCAAAGGCGATCTGCTGCTTGTCTATGAGTTCATGCCCAACGGCAGCCTCGACAAGCTGCTGTTCGGATCCAAGGGGGAGTTCCTAGACTGGCCTCGAAGGTACAAGATTGTCTGCGGCCTGGCAGCTGCCTTGCTCTACCTTCACGAGGAGTGGGAAGACCAGGTCGTGCACAGGGATGTCAAAGCAAGCAACGTGATGCTTGATGCCAACTTCACTGCGAGACTTGGCGACTTCGGCCTAGCGCGGCTGATAGAACACAACAAGAATGCGGAGACCACTCTTGCTGCAGGCACGCTGGGCTACCTCGCCCCCGAGGTGAGCCAAACCGGCAAGGCCACCACCAAGTCTGATGTATACAGCTTCGGCGCTGTGGCATTAGAAGTTGCATGCGGCCGCAGACCCATAGATCGGACCCTTCCAGCTGAGGAAACCATCCTGCTGGAATGGGTATGGAGCTTGCAGGCACGAGGCAGGATCACAGATGCAGCCGATGCTCGCCTTGAGGCTTCATCCATTGTGTCGAGCGAGCTGCAGTGTTTGTTGCAGCTGGGGCTGGCATGCTCTCACCCCGACCCCGAGGCAAGACCCACTATAAGGCAAGTGCTGCAGATCCTCAAGGGAGATGCAGCGTTGCCTGCCATCCCCTCCTCAAAGCCAGTTCCCAATTACTATCACTTCTCATTCCAGGATCTCTTTGTTGAGATGGCACACGATACAACACCAACTGATGCATCAGCAGCAGCTACGGGGATGGAGTCCATAAGCTTCACTGACTCTGAAACAGCAAACAGCATTGATTCTGACACCCCCGCCAGAGTTCCCGAGGCTGGCACTGCCCTTCTTAGGTAAAGAGCAATAATCCGATCAAAAGAAAAAAGAATTATGTGGACATATTCCATCTCCAAGGAGGCACATAATTTGCTGATAAATGTTTAGCTTCCTAGCTACCCCTAGATTATGGGGCTTAATTTGTTGTAGCAAAATTCCTTGAGAAGCAAAGACAATGCTTAATTTCGAGCTTGATTCATTGTAACAATGTTTTAGCAATCAATAGAAGATGTTTGCATTTTAGGCTTAAATAGTAAGTTCTAACAAACGCAATGGACGATCTTAACGTGAGCATGCTAGCAAAAGGTGTAGTACCATAGCATTTGTGAGGAGTGATGTTGGACACATGGCATCATCTTGTTGGTTAAGAGCAAGCAGATTTTGAGCCATAACAGGGATCCTAAAACGTTTTTAATCTCCACCGTAGATCTGCAATTGCTATGTCTCGTATTGGTCATCCAACGGTGGGCTACGTCCTATAGCCATCCTTGCCGCTCCAGAGCCCCAAAGTCTGCACGACGAATACCTAGTCCATAATGGTTGGGTTTGTCCATATATTGTACGTTGAGAACTCATCTATTTCATATTTATGGTAGTCCTTGCTTTTTGATGAGTGGAAATAAGTATGCCTAGATATTGGGTCACTACTTGTTTTCTCTTGTATGTTCTCATTTGCAGGACTATTCTAGTTGAACTCTATAACTTCATGGAGAGCAAAGGAAATGCTCACCACCTTTACTATTAGTTAAACACCTTATAGGAGTGTTCCCATTGCCTGCAATTAGTATGGGGTTTCACATAGGCAACCTTAATTGAACTTGGTAGTAACACAATTTCCTATTGAGTGGGTAATTGAAAAGGTATCTCCTAAGAAGATTCCCTCCAAAACTTTTAAAAATCAAGGTATTAAAAATAAAATCACATTTTTTGAGTAAAATTATTTTTTTAAGTGCAAGCTTTTTGACTTTTTAAAATCCTCAAAATGCACATACTATATTTTCAAAAATACATTAGTAAGAAACTATACAATTATGTGCATTGCAAATTTGATATTGTTTTAAAAAATATCACAAACAAAACATGAACTTAAAATGCATATAGCTAATGTACTCGCATTGTCGCACAGTCTGCAGTAATACCTTGTTATCAGAAACAGGCTTGAAAGGCTCATCCGACTTGTCGACTTGCCTGACTTATCGGGAGGACCAACCTGTCGACTCACTCGACTAGTCGACTTGTCCGACTTATCGGGATGTGTGAAAGGTTCCAATTCAAATTGTGAAATTTTTGTTAAATTTTGTTGTCATGTGGTTGCCAATAGGTGCGGATGTGTATCCTATTTTATAGGGGTGACCGTGGCTTCGTGCTATGAAAGTCGTCAATGATTGGGATACTAGTGTTGTTTCTATTCCTTTTGAGAGACAAAAGCTTCAGCTACAAACACATGACCAAATAGGGTATCATCATTAGTTCGTCCCACTGGGGTCGAGATAGTAGAAGGATTTTCTCAAATTTTCAATGTTGATTATTTTGAGACTTTCAATCATGCAGTTAAGCATTCTCAATTAGATTATTACTATCTTATGTTGTTGCTGCCAATCTTGAAGCAATTAGATGTACATACAACTTATCTCTCTCTTCTTGCTTACTTATCAATGGTTGATGAGTTTGTTTTGTTGCCCGGGAGTAATCACTTTTGGCTATATGCTTGGAGGATGAAGAGTTGGACTTTCATTCACAACTAGTGCAAATATTGTGTAGAAGTTTCTTCCTTTCATCAAGAGTAGGTGCCTTGTTACGACTTAATTGGCGATTAATTTTTATTTATTGCAAACATGATTTTGTTCGTATCAAGACAAATAGAGTAGCTTAGTGAATATGATTGACAAATTTTTACTTGCATTATTGCTACTTCGTACTCTTCAAGAACTATTAAGGATCATTTTAGCACATCAATGGATATTTGGTGCTCTTTACGGTAAACCCACACACCTCATAATTTGCCAAAAGATCTAGCATTCATTGCAAGACCCAACATTGCAAGACCCAACATTTGTTGCAAGATGTCTTGCTGCTATGTAGAAAAATATCTTGATTTTCGCACCCAAGGGACACCTTGTACCCCAAGTGCTTCAAAAGTTGGGAGCTTCGGGATGCATGTTCTGGATGTAACTTGATGTAAACTTAAATATTGTGCATAATTATGTTAGTGCAAGTAAAATGATAGTTGCAATAAAGAACAAGCATTCAACCATCTGAGTACTACTATCAAATCACAATTACATTCCGACCAAACAACCAATAAACAAAGATTTGCTCTAATCGACACCATTTGCTCAACTGGTGGATTCAAATTGATACCATTTCCTAGGGCCAACCATAATGTCCTAGAATTTGTTATCTATTAATCATTGTAGAGGAAACATCTATGCATTATACTAAATATCCAATCTGCCAGAGGAGCATAGGGAATTACTTCCATGAACATTGTCCTCTTGCTCATTCTCTAAAGTGTGATGATGATATGGAGGACGAGAGCTCCAATATTTGGCTGCAGCCTCTAGCAATAGAGCTAATTCAGCTTCCAACAAATTGGGTTTAAACCCAACATTTTCTCTTCTAATTCTACACTTTCTAGGAGTTTCTTCATCTAGAGGGCCACATAAAACTCCTATTTCTTGGGTGCTTGAAAGAATGGGTGCTTTCAAGATCACATGTGCGAGGCCACCATAGAGGCGTCGTCTAAGGTGCTTCTCACTTGGAACTATCTGCATCACCAAGTAGATCAATCAATACTTGTATGATATTCAATATTTATTGTTAGTAGATTGTGAGCTACTGCTAGTAAGCAAAGAAATTTTATTTCATAGATACAAAGTTCATGAAGTGGAATGTAACACACAGGTTGGACTCCAATCAACAGCACAAAGGAGGACATACAAGAGAATAACTATCAAAGTTTCAAGGTGATGCTGAATCCTAAGTGGGAAAATACCTGAAGCATCCAACATGCCAATATTCGAATGGTGGAAAATCCATACTTGCTACTTGCTGCAAGCTCCCTAATTGCTGCACCAATTTCGCCACGACTGAGAGCTTTTGTGAGTATATGGTTAGGAATTATGGGGTCCTGTTGGGGTAGTATTTTGGTTTTCAGTTTTAAGAACTTCAAATGTGTATGGCCGAATTTCCTCAAAGCAAACAAAATATCAAAACACATGCACGCTCACATGATAAAAAGTAATCAAATTCTCAACAAAGTCCCAATTACTAGAGACATGCACATGCACAATCTGCCCACATATGTAGTAATAAGTTGAATTTAGTGGTTACGATGAACAAACTTGTAAATAACGAAGCCAGTCCACCAAGAGCTGCACAAGAACTCGAATGTCGAGTAGCTCAACACCTTCCCAGTTCCCTGTGTTCAACCTTTGCTGCTGTGACCAGTGTGTGATTCAAATCATAAATATGCAGTATTTTATCAAATGGCTTTTGCAACTACAGCCAGTTTTGCACAAAAAGGTTTCAATGAACAGTCCATTGGTGGCAATAGTAGGTATACCTTCACCGTTTCCATGGTTGAAACTCTGTTGGGATTGGTACTGGCTCGAAAATCATATTCTATTGTTTGCATGAATGCAACCAAAATCTTCTCTCTATCATTATTCTGTGAATTTGATCTTCTGACAAGCTCCCTAATTATCCACACAAGGACCTGTAGTCTCATTTACAGAAACATTATCTGAGAAAAAATGTATCTGCCTAATCTTTTGATCAGTCATGAGGGTTGATCATTTCCAAATATGATTTGCAACTCTAGGCTGATGTTTTGAAAGTGATTACTCAAATACTTGAAAGTTTATAGTCCATATTTTTTAGAGCGTAGACTGTGAACAATGGGATTAACTGAAGTTAGCAAAATGGCTATTTAGGCAAGCCTTTAACCTTAAAACCCAAACCCTACACCATATACAATATTGACAAGGTCAAAGGGTAACATTCACCTTTGGTAAATAACGAAGTGCACGCCCTTCATCTCCATGAAGAAGCTTTTTTTGTTGAGACATGAGTGTTTGTAGAGTTGGATATGTCCCTGCTGCCCGAGAGCTATTCAAAGGCTGCCATGCTTGAAACATCCCAATCCTTAACCCTGCAACAAATAACTCAAACTCTTGAACGTGGAGAACTTGATGCTTTGTTTGAAGAGATCCTGGCCTGCAAGGAACTGAAATTTGATTTCAGGCTTTCACTCATTAATGGTTAGTTTCTATGCTATGTATAAATCCCTCATGTTCATGTGTCACATAATGTAAGTTGCACAAAAAGTCTTGCTCACTCCCTTTGTGCACTCAAGATCCTACTTACAAGACGCACACAAAGGAATAACATTAAAGCAAAACCACCCAACCAATGAGAAGCTACTGATCAATCTCTAATAGCATCACCCCCAAGCCACAGGATAGGATGCAAGTGCGAAGAGAGGAAATTGGCAATGAAAACTCACAACAAAAATGGGAGTAGAGCGAGTTTCCCCTTGAGTATAACAGGCCTTGCTTTTTCTGTGCATGGCCCCCATGCAAGCCTATAGTATTCCATACATGCAATTCATTACTATTGATACTCTACACCATGCCAAAAGCCTTCCTACCCATGCAATAGCTCCACATGTCATTAGATGTGTGACTGGGTCCTCACAAGGTTATTAATTGCATTCATGGCCACCAATAATCTCGAATACTGGACTACCTGGTATCCAGGTCTAAGATTATGCCGAATCCTATATTCAGGACGTGGACATAACACTTTGACCCACTAAAGGGGTACTAGCTTTTCCTTTATTGTGGCCCTTCTTTAAAGCTTTAATTGGAAAGAATATGTAGAAGCAATCTATACAAAACCTCTTCAAATATTAGAGGATGTCCTTGCATCCTTGTATAAAAATTGTTTTTTTTGTGTAGAACAGAATCTTTGAGAACCTTGTCAACCAATTCATGGAGGGACTTCAAGTAACTTGAATCTAAATTTGGATAAGGTGGAAAGGAACCTCATTGGATTAGGGACTATGGTCCCGCCACTTACCATGGGGTAAATGATCATACTGGGGGACCTCTCTTGACAAGTGCACTTACCCCATGTTGGCATTATTTTTGTCACCTAGGATGCCACCTAGAGGTAAGCCCGCCTTGTGTGAAACGATGAAGCACCACTTGAAGTGGCCTCAACCAATGAGAGGAGAGTATTTGGGCCCTCTCTCACTTCCCCCCGCCCCCCTCCTATGTGAAAAGACCTGAAGAAATCAAAAGAAATTCATATATATTGTGACTTGCGAAACTACATGCCAATTTGATTCTCTTGGATCAAACATAAATTGACTTATCACTTCAACAACATAGGAAATATTTGGCCTAATGATATTAAAATAAATGAGAATTCCAACCAAACGTCTATAAAGAGTCTTCATCACTTTATCATCAATATTTGAAGACATCAAATTTCGATTTTAGATATATATTTATCAGTTCTTAAATAGCATGCATGAGGAGCTTATTTCAAACCATACAAAGCTTTCTTCAACTTACAAATGTAAGATTCTTTACCTTTAACCTCAAAGCCTTGAGGTTGAGTAACAAATATCTCCCCTTCCAGATAACCATTCAAGAAAACTGACTTGTCAATTATTTGTTGTAGATGCCATCCATAGTGAGTAGCAAGTGCTATAATAGATCTCATAGTACACATTTTAGCCACAAGAGAAAAAGTTTCCTCATTGTCAATACCTTTCTTTTGTATGTAATTTTTTGCAACCAATCGTGCTTTGTACTTGTCAGTACTTCCATATGCTTTGTAGTTGATTTTATATATCCATTTGATTCCAATATTTTTTTTTAGGTGCTTGTAGCAATTCCCATGTTGCATTTTCTGATAATGGAATCGTACTCCTCTTGCATAGCTTCTCTCCTCTCCATTTGTTGACAAGCTTTTGCATAAGTGTGTGGCTTAATGTTATTCAAAATAGTAGACATCAATGCATAATTCGAATTTTCATTTATGTGTTCTCTTTCCTTTAGAGTTCGTTTAGCATCATTTTGATGAGACTCACCTTGTTGAATAATTTGTCTACCTTCAATAGTCTTCAAGAACCATCATGGAAGTTCCTTTTGAGGTTTAGGTGGAGGTTGTTCTTCACCTTCCTCATCTCCAAGTAGGGTTGGAACTTTATGGTTATTTATGACTTCTATACCTACGAAATGGCTAATATGGATGCCTCTAGTATGATGAAATGTTAAAATCCTCAGTCTTTTGGTTTTGAATACAATGCTTTAAAGTTGTTATTCAAATATATTAGAAGTTTCTTCTTGATGTCTTTATTTATCCTCCTCCAACATTGAAGATGCTATTGTATGGCATTTTGGTTTTGAATACATTGCTTTAAAGTCGATATTCAAATATATTAGAAGTTTCTTCTTGATGTCTTTATTTATCCTCCTCCAACATTGAAGATGCTATTGTACGGCCTTATGCAAAATTGTAGGTACTTGTTACAAGATTATTTTAAATAGAAACACGTAAAGTTTCACAAAAAGGAGGGTATTTCTCACACATCACTCATAAGCTCATAGGACCACTACTTGCATTGATACGATGTTAAATTTCACATAAGCTTGCATTTAAGCTTGTGTGAATTTCATGCAGGTCCAGCATGCCGGCTTCACTTTGACCCCTTATTGCCCAATAAAATGAATAGAGCTGATGCAAAAGGTTTAAAGGGTTAGAGGAATGCAAAACATTAAAAATTGGATTTTTGATTTGATTTCCCTCAATTTGTTAATTAAAGGAGCAATTACGTTGAAATACTTCTTGTTAATACAAATATTTGTGAAAATCTTATAAACCTAGGGAAGGACATAGAGCAAAACTTGTATTTCTTCAATGATATGCTTTTGAGTAGGGCAACTAACTAAAAGATCATTAACATTAACTATGGTGATTTACATTGTTATGTTCCCATACTTGATCCATAATTCCAAAATGCTAGAGCCACTGCCAAATTATAACACCAAGCAAATGTGGGATGAGCGACATTAAAAAAAGTTTTATACTTCAAACTTCATAGATATTCAAAAGTTTGAATGAAAACATGCAGAGCCACCTGCCTAGTGCTGCATCACATATCCTCAAGGATGGTCTCACAAATCTATACAATAAAAATTTGATTCAAGGTCTAATGAACCTGAGCAGCCCCAAATTATTGAGGGGTTGCTTGAATTATTATTTGTTAAGTCTGAAATCTACTGTTCAAGCATTTTTGGATAAGATTTCTTCTTTTTCGGGGAGACTTTGATTAGTTGAGCATGTTCAACATAAAAAGCTTTGTTCACCTACCAGACAAACAGTAATCTATCATATATCCATGAATCTTTGAAAAGAACGTCATTGATACAAAAAGGCTCAAGTAGAAGGAGCCTCATCAAAACAAGATTATTCAGCCGAGAGTTGAGATCTGCATATCCCTCCAAAAGGCTGTTTATGCTTGCAATTTTTTAATTTTTTTATTGGTTCTTTCACAATAATAAAATCAAATGTCTAAAGCCACAAAATTATCAACTTCACATTGATAAACATTAGGTGACAGGAGTGAAATGGTACCTGCGCTTGCGAACTAGATGCACTGCCTGAGAGCACATTCAAAACAAAACCCCAACGAACACAATCAAGATAAAGGTTTATTTCAGACTTGTTACTCTACACGGTTACAATCAACGCTATTCTAAACATTCATGACAGTCAAATCGCATATATTTCACACCAAAAAACAGTTTTGTTTGATCATTTCTTTTTGTTTACACTCTTGTGCTTTTTGTCTGGTGTATGGGTATATGTCCATCTCCAATGTTATGAACACAATCATAGCATTATAAGAAGAACCAAGAAAGCAGCAACAACCTACAAAGAAAGACACGACAGCTAAACTAACTTGCAATGGCCTACTCATAGACACCTATTCCACACAAGGGATAAATCATTCTATACCTATGAAATGGAAATGTGTTCAGTATATATCCAGAACATAATGAAAATTTGATATTACATTTGTGTTAAAATTGGACCAAAAGAGTATTCCGACCTATTTCGTACACGGTACACTTGATTCTGTACCTATGAATCAGCAACATGTACCACATGTAAGGAATGCAAACAAAAAAATAATGATCTATTTTTTACTTAGTTGATGAAGTGAAGATCACTCGGGTAGGGCCTACAATTTTGCATTATGATTGTCCAAGTTGTATTTAGTTGTCAAAGAATATTATAACCATGCAAGGATGAAACACGTTGAGGTGGACCAACACTTTATATGAGAGAAATTGCAAAGAGATACTAAACCCCTTAGCAAAGATAAATTTGAACAATTGTCAGGTGTTAAATCAAACAAAATTGCCACTAATGGGGGATGTTCAATTATAATGCCTATTTTAACCTAATGGCTATTTAGACTTAGTTTTTTTGGAAGGGGGGGGGGCTAATAAAAAACAATTTGTAACCCCCCTTTTGTAACTTAACTAGGTTCAATGCAAGTGGGCCCAAGTGTCCAAGTGGTCAAGCTCATGATGACATCTCATAGTTTCCCATGCATGTACTTGAGGAGATTTTTTCAAAGGAGATTAGGTGGTTCCATCTCTCTCTTTTTAACTATTCATTCGAGCTATTCTAGGATCCCGGTGTGAGGAGCATTCTTCATGTTTTGTCTATTCTCTATGCTTCAATAGTTAGTTTCTCTTGCTTTCATGGTGCGTCTTCTATAGTGATTAAGATATCACATAGCTAGGCGAGATTTGTCACCATCCACTTTAAAATGTGATACTAAGGATGTGAGGCTTGTACATGAGCATTTAGCATATCTAGATAATGTACAATGCTTTGATCATGAGAGACACAAAGTTCATGTTGGCTGAGAGTTGAGATACAACAGTGGTTAGATCTTCTGACATTGAGATTTTACTACTATTGAGGAACTTATATTTTGGCCTCAGGCATCATCATTTGTCAATTAATGAGGTACTTCCCTTAATATCCATTATTGAGGTACCGACTTTCATTTCTACACATACGAATGAGATTCTTGCTTTGGATAAGAAACTTGTATCTACTAGTCACATATATCTACTAATAAAGCACATGTTCTGACATATTCACACAAGTCTCAAACTATCATTAACAACATTTGAGCATCCATTGTCTAGTCTCTAGTCACACATTCCCCTGTCATTCTAGACAATATGTTTATTGTGTTTTCTTGTTTTATACCTCACAACATGACACTAGCCCTATAGCAGATTTTCATTTTTATCATTCTTGAAATAGTCAAATTAATGGATCATCTTAGTATCTTACTATTACTTCTATATCTTAGGATTGAGTTGTATAACTGGCTATTAGTGTTGATGTTGTCAAGCATCCTTGTTCAATATGATTTGCTCTATTGAAGCATTATGGATGGTCTATCTTGATAGCAGAGGGTGACTTCTACGATCAAATGGACCTCATGTCATACCTTTGAAGTTTGGACACAAACTCAATCTATGTCAAAAGCACAAAAAAATTATCGAGTTCATGATTAACAAACCAAGTTGCAACAAGATTCTCAGACATAGAATTTTTTAGTTTCTAGTTAACAAAATGCGTTCATAATACCTTTTGAGCTGTGCATTGGCCAGTATAGATCATGTAACAAGCAATTACAAGCCCCGTACGACCTGAAGCATGAAAACAATGGGCTGGTTAGAACTTTAGGCTGCAATATTTTATTGTGATTGTGTTACTTTTGACAAGCATTTTAGTGAAGCACTCCACAGCATTTCACTGTATTTTTGAGGAGCATCTGATCGTGCAAAAACAAGTCAGGTCTGCAAGCCGTTATACAAAATTCATGCAGATTTCACCTACCTGCATTTTTCTTTCCCAGTTTTTTAAGAGCCATAAGGAAGCAGATCATGAGTGTCATCGGCAACATATGCTCATTTCACCAGCATAGTATAGATACTCAGGTCCATAGAGAAATTTTATAAGTTGATTACAGCCCATAAAAGGTCAAAAAGTGCACGCCATTTCAAAAAAATTCAGCATAAAAGTAAAACGCCTTGGGAAATAATTAAGGTTGGGAAAGGATTTCCTAGCCCCCCACGTGTAACAGTCTTTCAATTCTGGATCAGCCTTGTCATAATTTTACAACTGTTTTATCAGGTGAAAGTCACTAAACAATCCCAATAGACACCCTGACAGATGAAAACTTAAGAATGTTGAAAAGTAGTAATGCATCTGTAAAGAGGTAAATTTTTAGAGGCTAAATACATTACCAACTGATATTTCTCTTTTCTGTTTATGCATAATGTTTTCTTCAAATTCTAGGAACCGACTAGATCAAGGAGAAAAAAAAGTTTGACTAAATTATCCTTGAGCACAGGCTTATTTGTAAGAGGATCAGGCAATAACTAGTACAAGTAGCTCAAGCATGAATCTCAGCTTGTTCTTAAAATATGATATTTTCATTTGAGTGAAAAGAAACTGAGCTGGGATCAAGTTATTCTTACATCGTGTTTGCTATCTATGAAGTTAACTGGAATTAGAGCTAATTTTTCGGTCTTAACATCCTCTTTTTAACGCAGATAAAAGTAGACTACTAAAATGTCTTTACTATATATCTGATGTCTATTACTGAAAAAAAAATATTGGACTTTCATTATGGCTTTCAACTTAGCAGGGTCTATTTGGGTGCCTGTATGACTCATTTTAATCAAAGAAAGAATCATTCACTTTTCTGAAATGAAAATGCTTCTACAGTCTTCACCAGCCATTCCACGCATTCACCTTTTCTCTTCTTCTTCTTCCCTTAGTGGGCATAGATTTTCAATCAGTTTATCTGTGGCTTCTTTATCAGGTAATGGATTTTTGGTGACTATTCTGCCCATTTCTAAACAGATTAAAAAGCAAAATAGTCACCTGTTTTTAAAAAAAAAAAATTAGTGCAGATTCTGCCTGCGTCTGCCACGTGGCAGCAACGGATTGGTCTCAAAAAAAATTTGTGCTGATTTTGCTTGCGCCTGCCACATGGCAGCAAAGGATTGGTTTAAAAAGAGTCCAAAAATCCATTACGCAATGGAAGGGGCCGGGCAAAGGGCATTCTGCCCGGTTCGGATTTCCAAAAAAATTTTAGGCTCGGCCTTGCCTAAAAAAATTCTGGAAATCCTTACCGGGCAGAATGGCCTCTGCCCGGCTCCTTCCATAATACTTAGCGCATCAGTAAATTTGTGATGAGTTTACCAGCCAACAATTTTATTGAAATTCACTTGTATATATATCCTATACAATGCTTCCCAAGCACTAGATTGGCACATTTTGACTTTTCTCTATGAAACTTTTCCTGCAACAAAAGTTGTGTTCTTCTACCAATCAAAAACTTGGCTGAGTCATCTCTCTCATTGCTGGCTTTTCAGTTGAGATAAAAAGGCATGCCATTCTTTTTTGTAAGAAAATAAAGTGTTTGGGGTAGCCACGACTTGATCCTTCTAGAAGACCAATTTGTTTATGATCTTTTAGAACTAGATTTAAAATATCTACAAGTTGGAGCAATTTTACAGCCAAGAAGTTAAAAACAAAAAATGAACTCAAAAGTAAGAGCTTCATAAGATTATATCATTGAGTCACAAAAATGAGAGCAAAAAACATGCACCCCCAGCTAGTAGATTGCACATTAGTTGGATTAGGGTCCCCTATGTTGTGTGAGGGATCTCTTAGACTATAGGGCTGACTAGTCATTGTGTTACAACCATTACATTCCCACGCTAAAAGTTTGTTTTCACACCATCCACTAGCTTTAGACCGGAGTGCTATCAATTACATGATTATTGCTTGAACGAAATCTTGAGCTTCAAGTTATCACTTGAAGCATAATAGAAAACTTCCTACACTCCTGTGCGTAAAGTTAATCGTTTGTCATAGGGAAGCAAAGGAAGCCTAGCTTATGGCATTTCCTATGAGCTAAAGACTTTGAAACCTATTGCAGAACTTGACATATATACAATCATTTTGAGAATAAGGACTTTTGCTAAATCGTGATCTCAGTTTTAACTTTTTAATGAAGAGAATGGTGCTGCCTCCCAGAGCAGAATCTTTGTGAGCAAAAACTTTATGGCAAAATTTTCTTACATGCACCTTTCGGTTGCTAGAAGATGCATGTAAAAAAAAATACCTTTTTTTACAAACATCTTCCGCCTGGAAGGTGCGTGTCAAAAAAAAAATGAATAAAAAAGTGAAAATAGAGATTACGGCAGGGAAGGATTCCCTAGGAGGGTGAACCCCCCCCCCCCCCCCCCCCCCCCTTGACCACAATAATTAGTTTGAACGGATGTAGTGGCATCAAGAATAGAGAATCATATCAACAAAAGTAGACAAAAAATGAATGATCTTGCAACAATCTCCTGTAGACCCTTAAGGGAACCTTCCAAGAAGTAGGGCTAGTGGGTTCAAAGAAGGTTGGCACCCACCATTTGATCATTGGCCCAATATCATGGGTCCACCTCGTATGTTAATAACTAGCATGTTGCCATGAGCATACCACAACTAGATACCCTTGTCTTTTGAAGGATTATATTCACAAAATTTCTCATGTCATTCAACTTATTGATGAGAAGAAGCCAATGAAATTATTAGATGTAAAATCAAATACCACAAGAAAAATTGGAGCTGAATATTGAGTTTAGGGAACCCCAATCTTCAAGCACCAGTGTGGGTGGATTTGTGATGTCTAGAAATGATAGCACCCATTGTCCCTTGCTTGAAAAGTACTTTGATACCAAGTTATGAACACAATGTGACATAGAGCATCACATGTCACATGTGTCAATAATGAACAACAAATAGAAGAATTATAAAACAATCTCCAATTATCATAACATGAATTGTAGAAGTTCCACCCAAAGAAATTGTAGATGAATTTCATACAAAGAGCTCAAGGAATCAAACCAGTCAATTGTCAAATTACAAAAGACACATCCTATATGCAATATTTATGAGCCACTTGAAGTTGGCGGTGCACTAAACGATCCTGGCCCTACTAAGTGTCCAAATGCATAGGAGTTGTCTAACTAGTGGCCAAATGGCAGTGGAATGAAATTGGCTTGTACTTGGGGGTACAAATAAGTAAATCAGGCCCCAAACATGGTAGAGCATTAATAGTTAACCCCTTAAACTTACCTACTAGAGCTAATGATAAATGACTTGACTTTTATTATTGTCCATTCGAGACCAATGGTCTACTGGATAAGCAATTATAAAGTGCTTCTAGGCCCAGTTACACTATAGTGGATCAGCTTGTCTAACTTCAAGGTTGATGGCATAGCATTTATTAGGTCTTGGACCTCACAAATATTTTTTCACTTTCCAATGTGCTACTAGACTATGTTATTGGCTCCTTAAGCATAGTCGCATTCAATTTTTGTTTGAGAAATTGGTAGTATTGTTCTTAGCGAATATGAGGAGCATTTATGCATAGATTTTGTGGAAACAATCATTTACCATGACACCTATGACAATTGGCAATCACTTCACTATGGTCATATTTTGTACAGAGTTTTGGAGTCTTCACAAAAAATGATCCTGTTGCTTTTGCTTCTATGTGAATTGTAAGGGTTGTAATAAAATCACTATAAGAGATTTCGAACTTTCTAATTTCTCTCAACCTCTTTAATACTAAAAACTCTCTATTCTGTCTACAACAACGTGCACAAACAAGCAGATCCACTGGTTATTTTAGCATCGATCAGATATTAGAACCATTTCCCTTGTAGCTTTTGCTTGAAGTTCAAACATAAGACATTGTTGTGCCAATTTTTGACAATTGACAAGAAAGTTGGATAGCTGGAAAGTTGTAATACAGGCTTCTAATGCCTTATTCACTTTATGGTCATTGCTTGTCCCTTGGATATCTCAACTTGTTCCTTAATGGTAGATTTGACATGAAATCTTTCTAGCCAACCTAATTGTTGCTTAAAAACAAACATGGCAATATCAACTAATTCTTCTTCATGCTTGGAGTTTTTGCAGCTTCTGGTTGAAAAGCAATGTGATTCTTATATCATAATGTCATCAAATGTATTGCCAAAGTGTTGGTACCACCTTGCATGACTCAACTCGAAGATTCTTCCAGCTAAAAGACTTGGGTGCAAGTCCCATAGCTTAATTTACATGGGCTAAAGTGAAATTTAATGGATCTATCGCAACAGATGAGTTCCAACTTGAATGATTTGGCATCAATCACAATTTTATTGAGTTGCTCCTCCATGACAAATAGGGATTGCCAACTCATACAGAACATAGCCTGATAGGGGGACAAACCCTTTCAGTAAGTATGCACCAATGTAGGCCAGCCATGGGGCTGCACAGGCACAGACTTGCTGCTGCCTTAGCCCATTTATGACAAAATCTAAATTCTGCCATAGGCATCCATGTAGATCCTTGGGTGTCTGCAAAAGTCGTTGATGAAGCATTGTTACCCAACCCCAGTGGATGATACTAATATTTCTTGGCTTCCAGAAGCAAGCCCTTTATCGTTAGAAAAATTCTCAGGTGTCCTTTGTATTTTGGGACCACTTCCAGGAGCATAATGTCCATCCAATTTTCTTTTTCCTAGGAATCTGTCATTCTCTCTCTACGGAATGCACGTTCTCTCTCCTCTCTTCGGTGGAATGTGCATGTGCTATGTGGCAGCCCGTCATTGGCCGTCCACATCCCACATTCCACCACAAATGTAAAAACATTTGCCCAAAAAAAATAAATTGTCCACGCATGCGGCCGTACGGTAAGGCCGTAAGGCCCGAAAAAATCGAAAAAGAAAAAAAAAAAACAAAAACCAGTCCACGCATACGGCCGTATGGCCAAAAAAAAAAAAAAACCTTCGCACAATGGCATTACGCAGGGGAGGGCCCCAAGCCCTCGGGCCTTCCTTGCTAGTCGGGGCCTGCCCTCGGGCGAGGGCCCTCCGAAGCAAGGAAAGCCCTCAGACACGGCCTTTCCCCCCACGAAAAACAGAGACCCCTCAGGATTCACTCGTAAAGGCATTGCGTAAAGCATGTTTTTCACCACAGCTTGCTTTTGTTTTTCTCTCTCACCGAAGCATGAGAAGCACTGATATCATTTTATGCACAATGTATACACTGTACATCCATGGGGATCCCATGCCAAGTTTGGAGCACAAGGCTCTGCGATAACCCATTACGCAGCAGCTGAGATCTGAGCCAGCGTCAAGCAGACGCAGCGGCAACTCTTACACTCCAGGGGATTCTTTGAACCGTTCAAAGATACCATCTGCCTGGTACATTGCTTTTGAAACTATTTCTGATTGCAGCCCTTCTTTCGGCTATTCAGTGAACACCCATGTCTTATTTTCCATTAATCACTGTCACTCAATGCCATCTACCCACTGTTACTCAATCGCTCCTACTTTTTTGGCTCCTAAAGGCCTGATTCATCAAACATCATCGGTGCTGTTGTCCACCAGCTTCAACTTCTAATCCTTCTTACCTGCATTTCTCTGCTACAGATTCAGCCTTGCTCTACAATACTTCAGACTTAGTCTTTCTATTTTGTAAGTAAGAAATCTCTCTTTCTCTAGATGAGTTTGCTAGCATAAAACAAAAAATTGTGTGGCTGACTTAAAGTAAACAAATGAGCATGTGAGTGAGAAGCAAACACCAATCATTTTCATCTAGTTGCAAAAAGGTTAAAGGAAGACAGGTTGAGGGATGCTAGCAATCCGATGTAGGTTTACTTCTCTAGATTGGACCCTGGCGCCTTATGTTGGGCCTTGGGCCCCAAAAAATTGATTTGAGCATTGGCATTTTAAGCAAGTCTGGTTGAGAATCAAACATATTTGAATGTTACAGTATTGATCACTTAGCTTACATAAGCCTAACTAGGCTATCACTGCCAAGAATTGGTTCCCGAGGTAAGTAGGATGGCAACAACTACTCTACACTTTTCTATCGTGTGTCATAAATAACTGTTTTGGCTTTTTGTTTAGGTATTTTCCGTGCATATTCAACAGCTGTTAGAATTAGAAAAAAGGAAAGCAATTTTCTTGCATGTAAAATGCTTTTGAAAATTACATTCCATACGGAGCATGGGAATTTTTCCTACAAGCCATGTGTCTTTTTTAATGCCACTTGAAAGCAAGATCTCAGAGCATTTTCTACTTATCAGCTGTATGATGAATTAAGCCTTACAAATAAGCACATTGGCATGCATTCTAAGCTACAAGCCTTGTTCGAATGCCAGTTAGCATGTTAATACCAGCTATGAGCCTATAGTATGGAGGACTACATGCAACTGAAAAGGGACCTGAGAGGACACAAACTGCTTGCTAGTAAAAGCCTCCATACATCACCTTGCTTTAAAGTAGTTCTTGCTTTTTTGCAAAATAAATGAATTTCAAGTAGCGGTGCGTTCCTAACAGGTTCAGATGTGCTATCAGAATCATTATCTCACCGAGACCTGAATGGCAATGAACTGCAACCTGATGAAAAAGTGCAAGAAAACAAGTAAATAATTATAAACAAAACTTCACTGCTTTGTTAAAAAAGACTTGATTATTAATCCAAAATTACCAGAGTACAGCAATGTCTCACCTTTCCTCCCCTGGTAATATGGAAATCCATGACTTGAACAATACGAAGACTGTAGTCCAGAGCGGGGCATTGCATGTCCCTCCAAGGAAAATTGTAGTAGAAAACTGCATCTTTGCTCACAATCATGCAATGTTAAGCCTCTGCTATCCTTACATAATAATTATATGAAATATAATTTATCTTTAATATTGTTTTGTAGAAATGGAACAAATTTCATTTTGTAACTATGAAACGAGTTTCGTTCCATACATACTGAATGGAACATACCTCTCAAAAAGGTACAGAACCAGCACTTATGCCTACAAGTTGTGAATCAAAGTGTAAGTTAGCAGGTGGTATTTTTGCAGTGCTTCACATTGGGGAGAAAAGTAGGACCTAGACACCTCTCTTAAAGTGCTGCTTAATAGATCTACCTGCTGCCACTGTATTAAGCAAACTAGATTATTTGCACTGGGAACTAGTTTGGCACCTAAACAACCAACAATCCTGGGAAACAACAATAACCATCACCAAAGAAGCATAGAGCACAGCAGAGAGTAGGGCTGAAGAACTCCAAATTCAACCATAAGGAGACTAATCAGAAGCTAGCTTCCAAAGTGAAATCATTAGAAGTGCAGGTGAATGCAATGATCAATAGCTGCATACTTACAAAATTGAATCACAACCAAGGTATTATTCGACAAAACACTCGAAGGGGTATAAGACATGCAAGCACTCATTCATAACTTTCATCTATTACATGTGTGCTGTTTCACAAAGATATCAGACGTGCAAGCAGGAAGAAACCTATTCTTTATTGTTTAATGTACTTCTTCATGTTGTTTTTCATCGTGATATGTAAAATTGATGTAAGAAATAATGAAGCATTTAATATGGACACTATTCTCTATATCAGTTATAAAATCTTTCTATTTCATATTTGTAGATGCTTAGATGTGTCCATTTCCATTTGTGGAAGATTTTGGAGCAATATTATCATCTCATCTGTGGTTCTCTTTTTCATTTGTGTAGAATTCTTGATGTTTGCTTGATCTCTATTTTAATAGTGTATTAAATGCATCTCTGCTGTTGTGCGGCCTGTTTACTATAATTACGACAGATCTAAACATCTTTTGTTATGATCCTATTGCTGTTTCATTTTGGCAAGTAGGTGTGCTCTTTGGTGAAGATTCAGTAGTTGCCTTGTTGGTGTGCATCTGTGATTGTATGTGAGTAATGATTAGCAACCTTCACATCAAGGACAATTAACAGATGCTAGGCCAACATCCCTAGGGCATCTTCTAGAGCAAGCAGCATTCAGCTCTAGCTTCTCAATTGAACAACAAGACACAAATGCAAAATTAGCTGGAAGTATCTGATGTTTTGAAGAACGTCCAAATTCTAGATAGCACAATGGCCATACTGAAATTTGAAAGCTTTCTTTGAGCATAGCAGCAAGAAAGTGCCTCCTATACTCACTTTTGTTTTCCATAAATAGTTCTGGGGTGTAAGAGAATCCACTTTCAGCTTTTATTCCGTGTCCACATGCTGCATGCTCACCAGGTTCTTGCAAATTCAGAATTGCATCAATTCCTGCAGAATGGAACTGTTTAAAATTTGCATTAGACCCCTATACACAACATGTGAAACCATTTCTATGGCAAGCTCATTGATATTTATGCTGAAAATAAGTTGCACAAATTGGTACAAAACCTTTGCTAGGTTTCTATTTGTTCAAGAAGATCTACACAAAGAGACTTGGTATGTTGTGAGTATATGTTTTGTTAGTTTGCAATTGAAGTTACAAAGAGTAACCAAAAATTTGTGGTAGTTGCCATGCAAAGAAAAAACTTCAATAAGTTGCAAAATGAAGCAATCTGATTGATAGCCAAGGCCTAAATAGCTAGATGGAAGGAAATCATCTCAAAGTGGTTGGTACGTAGATGTAGCTTGAAGGCTGCCTCCTCTTTTAAGAATGAGCAACTAGTGATGAACGCTTTTAAGTTATCACATCCTCTGAGAACTACAAACTTACCAAGCCTATGGCTTAGCAAAACTTAAGACCAAAGGAGAATAGCATGTACTCTAAGCTTTGTAAGGTCTCATGTGTTGGAGGTGTAGATAAAGTGACTTGGGTTTTAAAGCTAAAATAACTCTTGTGATTCATTCTGGCTACATGTGCACTTCTTTAATCTTTAGACCTAAAATTTGTTCATAGTGCAAGAACACTCCTATGGACATACAGTCGTGTGAGTATCCTCACCGGGCATGGGAGGAAGGTGTATGGTACCCTGTACTAGCTAACCAAGTCGGGTGTGCTCACAAAAACTTGTTAACTAGCATCATAAAAAGAAAACCAAGCACTACAAAAACACCTATAAAGTCAGATTCTGGACTAGGTTGAGCTGATACGCCAAATGTAATAAACAAATGATCGGATTAGGTGAAGAACGTACGTATAGTTTATCAGGCTGTACATCTTGTGACACACAGGTATGACAAAACTTGGCACACTTCAAATAAAATACTTCTACCTTCGTACAGAAGTAGGGGCAACGTTGGCACATTGGATTAAAGGATTCTATCCAAATTGATTTTAGGTGGGATATGATGTAGGAGTGTGTAGATGTGCACCTGCCTTTTTAGGGATGCTCACACATTTGATGGGTGGGTTGCCAAAAGGCCGTTTTTATAACGAAGAGGCTTCATGGGAAGACAAGATGTAGCGAGGCATCTTGCTTGGCGAATTATACAAATGATACCTGGTAGATGATGAAGTACTGTTTGATTATGTGATCCGAAGGGCGAGCCATTCCCAGGATAAATGGAGTCACCCACGACGAATGCAGCCCAACAATAGCGCCTTCCCCCTTCTGCTGTCGGTGATCCTCGTAACGGCAACCTTCGGCTGATCCGAGTCCTTCAAAGCTGCACTGTATTCGCTCCTTCAATGCAGAAGCCACTGATCTGTCCATGTACTGTGTGTGATCCAGGACTGCCCAGGAGGCTGTAGTTCTTGCAGTAGAGGCTGGTGATGCTGCTGAACAAGAAGAAGCGCAGAGACCCATTTCGATAGTGCTCAGCACTTGATTCTACACTCAAATTGGTGCATGCATGAAGACCCATTTCGCATTTCTTTCTAGGAAGCTGCCGCTGCTACTTTTCTACACTTTGTATTTGTTCTAATTCCGTTTGCTGCCATTTGTGCCCAACTCTTCGCTTGCATGATCTTCACCCTCTGTAGAATCATCAATCCTGAGCATTGCTTAATAATATAAGCCATTTCGTCTCTTACTTTTCCAATTGGAAGATGAGTTTGTTCATTGAGTGAGAGAGAGAGAGAGAGAGATGTCCCAAGGAGTTGAAAAGGGTGGTTGGTGAATGGCTAGGGGATGGCCTTGTGGTGGTTAGGGCACGCCCTTAACCATGTCAATCTATCTCCAACTTTGTTCTTTCTAGATAGGCATTTGACCCCAGCTATTCGCCCATGTTTGGGCATGGTTTCTTCTAACCTGGGTGGGCAAGCCAAACCCTAATTCTCTAGCTACACCACAACGTCATGTACAGAGTCCCTAGCTAGTCCCATGAGTCTTATGACATGCTTAAGTTATTTAGTTCTGTGGATAACTTAGATGATGGCCGGGTGTATGAATGGCATAGATGATGGCCTAGCCAAATGCTAATGAGCACTTAAGCATGCCAAAGATTGCTTGTTTGCAACAACAAGAAGCGGTTTGGCTAGAAAATATCTTTCATGTAGAAGCATTTATGTCGGCCTCCTCAACTTCAAGTGGAGGAAAATCAAAGCCAAGTTTTCCAACATTGATAAACATTGGGACGAACAAAGAGGTTAAAATAACTCGAGTGGCCATCCCATGGGCCTCCTATTTGTGGATGAGGAAGCCATTAAGGGCTAAAGATAGAGCTCTGTATATAGATGTGTCTTGATCTTGGGGCTCAAGCACTTAGTAAAAAAAATGCATTACTAAAATTGCCATGTTCATTAAATATGAGAGTACTAGCAACTAAACTATGAGGGAAGGCTAGTGTTTGTGTTCGTAGTCAAGGCTATAGGCTCATGCCAAAGTCCATTGTAATGTCCCAAGTAGAGAGAATTGGACTGCTCTAATCAAATTCTCATCAGTACCCAATCGAAGTTTTGTTTAATTGTGTAGAAAGTCTTGTTTCAGTGTGCTTAGTAGTGAGACAACCATAAAGATGCAAAGCTATTTTTTTGTTTTAAATGTGAGACAAAAAAAACCATGATTTCCATAGGGATGAGTCCTGTGAAATCATCCAAGCAAATTTTTTTACTACAACATGATTACATTGACAACACTAAGTTTGAGTGACTAGAAATCTATTGGTGTCATCCTTAGTTTTGATCTTCAAGAAGAAAAATGTTTTGAGCATGGCCACAAACCCAATAATAACCACTCCTAGTCTTCTCCCATACACTTTTGGAAATCTAGCCTTACCATAGGGAGGCTTCCTTAATGACCACCTATCGATACATTTTGCGTTCAGTATTTACAATTGATATGCATGCCTAAAAACCAATAAACTTATAACCAATATGAAATAATTTTTTTGTCTAATATGACAGAAAAATGGAATGTGAAATAGTTTCTGTTATGGCCATATTCGGTTAAGGACCTGGAATAGTCCTAATATGGTAGCCCGGCCCTCCAGTACTCGAGATTATTGGTCACGCCATGATTTAATTCCATGTCAAGGCCTGTTTGTGACTAATTACTTTGAGAGGACCCAGACACTCTAATTGAGACATATGGAGTATTGCGTGCCTGTGTGACGGATATAGGCAGGAGGATTGCATGAAGAGATGTAATCTATTTATAGTTGACATGCATGGGGATTGCATGGTTACATGCACAGGACTCTACTCTCTATATAATGAGGTGGAGATTCTCTCGTCGACATATTGGGTTTAGGTTACCAGGTTCTCTCTTCTCCTCTTGCTTCACATGGCATGGCTTAAGGGCTAGATCCAGTTTTGATCTAGGATTGGTTGGGTGGTTTGGCTCCATAGTCTCTCCTATTGTGTTCTCCTATCCTCATCTTAGAGGCAATCCTTTTGGGTTCTTACATTGGTATCAGAGCACGGCTAAGATGCGGCTTTGGATAGGAATTGGAGGCAAGCGCTACATCGGAAGTGCTAATTTTTCAAGGGAAGTTTAGAAGTGGATTTACTAATTCATTGAGCTTTTCAAAGTTGTGGTAGAGTGCCATTCTACACATTTACTTTTGACAAAGATGTTGGAATTAGTTTTGTAATTCATTCTTGATTTTATGTTTCTTTAGGATGTTTCCAATTCATGTGGATGATTTGCAACGGTGAATCATGTGGCTTGTGGCTTGAACTCACTTTCTATGGAGTTTTGGATTGATGTATGAGTCCATGATGTTATTAGTTATTTGATTCATGCATGACTAATTCAGTTTAGTGATTGATTGATGGAAATCAATTTTTCCGGTGAATTAAACTATTAGTGGTGTGGCTACATGAATCTAATTACGGCAGAATTATAACATAGATGTGAATGATTTGATTTTGTATATTGTTCAAGATCGGTTTCAGAATGGTTAGATGTCAAGATCGGTTTCAGAATGGTTAGATGTCAAGATTGTTGCATGATTTGATTTTGTATATTGTTCCCGAGTATGGTTAGAAGAAAATTGGATTTTCTTTCTCCATGGACAATGTGCATGTCATACGCTATTATCAACTTGGCATTCGGCTTTCAGCAATGTAAGCCCAGCTTTTGTTAAACTTGAGTACCATTATTCGTGGTCAAGCAGTCTTAATCGATTTTTGATGGGAATTTTTCTGAAACCGATCTTGACGGAACGAAAGGAATAGTACGGTTCTTAGGCACATACCCAATTTAGGAATTCGACTCCTTGGTGTGATGCTATTTAAACCATTTAACTCTAGAGTATTGGTACTCCCAGTAAATGGAGTTAAATTGTGTTTTTTCAATTTTCTCCTTTTCAAATTGGGGGAACACCGATCAGTTGGTTATTGTGGTTTTGATGATTGTGGTCATTAAAATTTAACAAACCAAAGCTTTTGAGATACTTGTTAAATAATTAATGGAGGAAAGTTCATAATATTTGGAGGTATTTCTTTATTCAACAATATTATTTTGGGGGAATACAGTGTAGAAACACCCGAATCCAAATGTTATTTCCCATTAATTACAGATAACTTTAACGATGTAAGTCTCAAACCAGGAAGTGAAATGAGAACAGTCTAATTTTTTTTGAAAAATTGTAATAATAGGAATTATAGAACTGATTTCATTTCCAGTAAAATCCTATGGTGAATTATATTCAAAAGATCAGACTAGTACAGTTGCACATACTAGTAAATGATTTTTGATATATCAGATATTCAGCCAAAATATAGGACAAAAATGAATTATTTCAGATTTTTTCCTACAATAATTAATTTTAAAACATTTACTAATGTCGTTACGTCTTCTTGATACCTTAGTTGAAAGATTTTCATAGAACTGAAAATTCTAAGGAGGGAAGAAGAGTGGACATCAGGGGTAGTAAGTGTGATCGGGAAATGTATTTCGCAATTAGGATTTTAGCAATCCCAGTAAATAATTGCTTAATACCGGATATTAATTTTCTGGGTAGGATTCATTTAGTTGAACTCATAACTAATATCTTTGTGACCATTGAGTTATCCGCAATTTTGGATGTCAATTGTGATGTTAGAAGTAGAATCTGATATATGGATTACATTGGATCTGTTAGTTGATAGAAGCTTGTCCCTAGAGTTGATGCTCTTGGATCCAGGGGGATTTGAAGCTTATCATTAACCTGTAAGGATCAGAATGTAGTGTTGAACCATGTTAATTCTTCTGTCTAAATCATAGAATCAGGTGTGGATATGTGGTATCCATCTGATAGGCATGCCAGCCATACAAATAAATCTCTCCAGTATATGGGAACAAGAGATTATATCCTATAGTGATTATAGAACAGCTAGAAGATCAGTGAATCTCTAGAATATCAGATAAGGCAGTTAAGGATTTTATGGAAGGAAAAGCTGATGGTATGGGACATCAGTAATTTTGGAAAGGGAATTCTAGGATTGTGAAGATCTGATGATCAATGTTGTGTTTTAGTACCTAGTCTCGATATGGGAAAAATAAAACTGTTTGATCAAATGTGGGGTATTTTGGAAAATTTTGAGGTTTAATCTAGATCCCAAATTGGTATCTCATTATTTACAAAATCAGAGGCCCTCAAATCTATTTCTCGCTTTCTTAATTAATCTTTTACTTCTTAGTAATTTCTCGAATATAAGACATCAGACTGGTTTATATGATTCTTTCCAGCATGAAGTTATTCTTCTGAAAGACTGTTATGTCATATAAATTACTACTTGTGTGAATAGACTTGGAATTCAGAAAATTCTAAGTTAAAGTGTTTCGATTTCCTAAGCCTTGAATAGCTCTTTTTGCAAAAAAGGATTTCGATAGAATGGTAGTTTTTGTCACTCGAAATGAAAATATTTGAAGGAAAAGTCTTGTTTGTAAATAAGTGAATCCTTTTGTGGAATGCACTTATTATTGACTTTTTCATGTGTTTGGATATTTTCATATATCATCTTTTCAGTTAACTTTTATTGAAATTGATAAATTCTTTAAAAGGAGGGGTGAAGTGATCGGATAAAATTCTATTTGGGGATCTGTGGGCTGCATAGCTTTCGGAAGAGAACCAGTTGTGGTATAGAAATGAGATTTGGTCTGAAAGTAATTTCGGATAAATTCAGAGTAAGATACCTAATTGGAACTTTTCGAATAAGAGAAATTCTCTAGGGATTGTATGGACAATCTGGATCTAGAGCAGGTTTGAAAGTTGCATCATTATCTATAAGTAGTACAGTGAATGGTCAAAGGTTACTAATTTCATTTTGGTTGGAATAGAAGTAAGTTTGATCAGAAGTTAAGTCTGAGAGTTCTGAATTGAATCAACCTAATCTTAGTTTGAGTACTAGGATCAGAGAGGGGTTGATTGAGTGGATGAAATTATGTAATTAGAGGTAAGTGGGATTGGAAAACTGTTGAGAGTGAATGTTATTTGTCTCAAAGGTTTCTCGGATATGTTATTTACTCATGAGAAATAGAAAATCTTTTGTAGCTTGAGTTACAAGATCTCAGTGAGATATGTGAGTAACATATGTGGGTTCTGGAGGAATGTGCTAGATAAAAATATGTTTATGTACTGGGTCATAGTGAGATTATTCACATATGTGCACGATTAATCTTGTATGAATCTACTGTGTATTCCTGGTTACTAGGGTTAATTGGTGCACTTAATGTAGTCGGTGAACATAGACATATGATCAAGTATTGTTTGATGGATACTTGTAGAGTTAACAAATCTTTGTAGAGAAGATTTATGGATTAACTTACAAATGATTTGGGCAAGGATCTAAATGTGGTGTCATACTAGTATAATTGAATTCTTCACCTAGACATTTGAGATTTCTGAATCATTGGCCATTAACTTGAGTAGTTGATTACTCCAGAGTGAAGTTAATTGGTAAAACGGTCAGTGTGATGTGGATTCACCAGAAACTGATGGTTTTGATTTATATTGCTTGTAAGACGCATGATTAGTGACTCATTTGGGTTCATCAGTTAAAATTATGTGCATTGGATATACAGTATTCTTGGGATAGAGTATTCCTTAGTTAAGGAATAGACTCAGCTCATTAGTGATTGTATCCCAGAGCCCTCAATTGGATAACAAATCATAATGAATCCAAGAATAATTTTTGAGTTGATATTCAGCGGGACTTTGGGTATCTAAATTTAATTCAGTCTTTAATTACCAGTGGTTAATAAACCTTGAATCTTGCACTTTAGTTAAAGAATCTTGTTTGAAAAATATTCCTAAATCTAATATTTTCTTGGTGGAAAAAATTTGGAATGATTCTTACTTTTCATGAGTTATGTTGAACATATACTCCAGTATCCTGTAAATGATTAAGTATGGTTTTGGATTCTAGAAAATTATGATTGACGAATCATATAAATCTAAATATTTATAATTGACGGATCATAAATAGATACTTAATTATTGTCGGAGGGTTTAAAGGAATGGTGATAATTCTTAAGTGTGATGATTAATACTTGATCTATTATTTGAGTAAGAATTTAGATCAGTGTTTTGAATCTCTCTACTCCAGTATATTATTGAGAGCCTATGGATCTCACAGATATTCTCACAAGGTAAGTTATCTTATTTGTAGAATTTAATTTATCTAGTGGATGCTATTCTGCTACAGTATATGGTCTATAGATGCTTGAGTACAATTTTTTTCTTTTGATTGGATCTCCAGTTACCATAGGAGACAGACAAGTCTATTAAGATGAATGAATGCTATTTTCTTGCATTTGGTGCTAGAAACAAGAGCATTTAACTCAAAAGAGTATCTAGGATACTCAGAGTTGAGTTTTAATCATTCTATATCTTAATGATTCTCCTACAGATTCTAGTTAAATGAATTAACATATCTTAGAATTAAATTCTAAGGATAATTGTATTTGGAAGTTTTTATAAATTGTCTGCCAGAGTTTGTGGATAATTTCAGACTGTAATTATTATTTCTTTTCTTTAACTTTAATCTCCTAAGTTAGGGAATATTTCACTCAGAGATTTATGTAAGTGTTTTACATGAAGGTGATGTTACTAACTTGTGTTGAGTGTAACCTAGTTGAGAAATTTATTGCTTAGTGTATTTTTTTTTTCAAACTTGAGTCGTACTCCAGAACATAGATTAATAATTGAAAAATTGACTATCTCTAAGTACTTGTTTGATATGAAAGGCAAACCAAGGATAATGATTTCCTAGATTAATATTGAAAGTTAAAGGAACTGTTCATGCCTGTGTGACGGATATAGGCAGGAGGACTACATGAAGAGATATAATCTATTTATAGTTGACCTGCATGGGGATTGCATGGTTACATGCACAGGACTCTACTCTCTATATAATGAGGTGGAGATTATCTCGTCGACATATTGGGTTTAGGTTACCAGGTTCTCTCTTCTCCTCTTGCTTCACATGGCATGGCTTGGGGGCTAGATCCAGTTTTGATCTAGGATTGGTTGGGTGGTTTGGCTCCATAGTCTCTCCTATTGTGTTCTCCTATCCTCATCCTAGAGGCAATCCTTTTGGGTTCTTACAGTTTCTTTGTAATTTTTACTGAAGATTGGCTATGGACATCAATGATCACATACATTCAAACTTAGAAAGCTGAAAATCCAAGATCGTAACAATGAAGGACATGATCACATCTAACATTCAAGATCAAGTTAGACTAAAAACAGATAGATAAAAATATTTTAAGATTTGAAAAATGTCAAGGTTATGCCAAATATGAAATACATCAACTTCAATCAAGATACAAACAAAGAATCCCACTTAATATCAATACTAGCTCACTACATACAATTATATGAAAAGAGATCAAGGTACAAACCATTTTCTATTTTTATGAACAAAAGAGTACTTTCCTAGAGCATATGAAGGAATGAAATAAATTCCTATTATAATTGTTGATGTTCTAATTCATTCAATAAGGTTCAATGAATGTGGACCACATCTAAACCATCATCTCCCTCCAATAGTATCAGCCTGTTAGGGCCTTTTTCGGCAGGGGATTGGTCCAGCCAAAAAGTCCTAAAACAGTCAAGGGGCAACAGTACTGATGCTAGTTATGCCCTACGTGAGTAACGGAGGTCTTGCCACATCCAATCCTAGGAACTTCCTCTGTTAGTCCGTGCTCCCGAGCCAATGAGAGTTTTCCAAGCTCTCAGAAGTATGATTGTAAGGAGGGGGTTCTAGTACTTTCGATGCAATGATTCATGAGCTTTCTAGGGTCACGGTCCCGTAAAAACTTCTGATTGCTAATTCGCACTAGGATCTCACTAATATCTCTCTCCCCATTGAATTCGGCTTGCAGCTAGGAAAAATACTACATGGGCTTGAAACCGATTTACTGCCTAAGATGTGCTCGTGGGGTGCAAGTTACACACACCGCCTTGTTTGATAGGTGCTGGTATTTGTGCCGACCGTTAGGTCTAGGTATTTCGCTAGACAGTACCGACGGTGGGTGTGACTAGTGACTCCTAACCTAGGTGGCGTATTTCGGCCATGTTGGGTGGACTGCCCGCTCTTGTATTTCAAAGATGTCGGGTTTACCAATTCGACCCGTCACGAACACTTCATGCAATGCATTGATAATGATTGTTTAAAATGGATGTGAACCCAAAAAAAACCATGAGCAATATGAGAATGTCCTATCAGTGATCAATCTCGATCATGACTTGATTCTATGCAATAGCATCAAAGACGGTTCACATGTGTTTTAGTAATGGAAAAATTGATAGGGGTCACCACTTTGAACAATGCTAAAATCAAGGTACAAAACAGAGCATCCAAATCCAAAATGTCTTTTATAGAAAGATGATTAGATTAAAGACAAAATAGTACCTCACTTGAAAGGAAAAGCCGGTATGCCTCAAGAGCCCCAAGTCATGAGTTTTCGGCAAACGGTGATATTGTCAATTCCGAGCCTCCTAGAGATGGAGGCAAGGGGAAAGATAGAGAGCAACTGGCAGCGATGAAGAATGAGAAGCCTTTGGATCCAATTGCTCTTTGCCAACGATGAATGAACAGTAGAACAAAATTCACACTCAATCAATATTCTGTCCGTGGTGACGACGTAATCAATTCTCAGCGATTTTCAAGTGGAGCTCCTATTGAATGATTCAGACCACTACAAACATTTGTTCAGAATTTCTAAATTTTTACAGATCAAAACAAAGAATCTGTCGTGTCGTGTATACTTGTTGGACTGAGCATCATGATTCTAAATGTTCTCCTTGGCTGATGATGTCACCGGAAGTTTCATCTAGAACTAATCTTGCTTGGTAATTGCAGGTAACCATAGCTGCAGCAGAGCAGAAACAGCTCGTTTAATGACCGTCTCGCTACCGTTGGATTTTTTATTGAATGCTTCCAACTTGCCAGTAGCGCAGCTATTGTTATCTCTTCATGATTATGGCTATAAAACTACCATAGAAGTGTACTATCAACAACATGTATTCTTCCACAGGATCACAGGCTAGAAGTAAATGTGATGGGGTACTGGCTGTAGCAATCTGGAAGCAGCACGACTTGATGGTTTTCCAATAATGATTCTCTGACAACAGCGATGGTCACCTCAGCAGAAGTGCGATTAATTGGCAATTAGAAGTGTGATTGAATCTTCCAAAAAATCTCCTTCAGAGATCAGCGAGCAACTGGCCACAGAGGTGCGATTTACCTGCCACAATGATGCGATTTAATGTTGTCACAAAAGCACAACAGTTGAGGCTTTAGAAGTGCGAGGGTTTGTTTTTCGGAAATGTGAGTGAACTCCACATAAGTGTGATTGGCAGCAACGAACAATGCCTTCAAGAATGTGAAGAGAGCCAGGTGCTTTGCCAAGCAATCAATGATCCATTAGCCGTAGAAATGCATTGAGAATCTGATAGACATGTGTCTGGTTTCTGCCACAAAGAGTGCGACTGCTTGACAGTGCAGTAGCCAGACAACGAGCAGTTTAGGCCTCAAATCTCTGATTTTTGGTTATTCCCAGTGATGGTGCAGGTACGCATGCAGAGGAGAGTGCAGCGAACAGCTGCTGTGGGCTGTGATGGTTTGCTGCCTCCAGCGAGCAATAGTGATGCTAAAAAACACACAAGAGACTCTCCTCAATTGTATGTTGATAGGTTTTTGAAATAAGACTCTTGCCCTTGATGAAGATGGACCAACTTCAGCAGGTTGGGGGTTCACTAGGGTTATATCACTTATTAACTAGGGTTAGGGTTGCCTCGGGATCTGCAAATCCTCCAACAACATGATTTGACTACATGATTTCGTCTAAAATCTTGTGAGTAAAGTATCCCACATCTCTCTTGCCTTGGAGAGTGTCGTCAGGTCAAATGTGAGGCTATCTTCGATGGATGATGACAACATGGTTACTGCCTTGTCGTTCCTTTCTCTCCACTCGTGTAGTTTCCTGTAGTTGTTGGCATTTCTTCTGTGCCATCTACTCAGGGCCACAACCCTTCTCCCTTCAGAATGAGAGAGGTCTTGATCTTCCATGCTAGGAAGTTAGACCCGGTTGAATCGAGGATTGTGCAAATCTTTGATTGTATACTGCTTATTGAATCCATTGTTGTGAACTGTGTTCATTAGTTGTTACTGGTTCCTCGTCTTGAATGTTTTGCCTCCTGCATCTAATAGCTTTGTAGCTATATCAAGCTATAATAAGCTCTGAAAACCGAAGCTCTGATAGAGCATGAGTCTCTAATACCATTGTTGAGAGTTTTGAATCCCGGATGAAATTCGGATTTGACTGCTGGTCTTAGCCGGCTATACCAAACCTACAATCCTTCAGAGTGTAGACAAACACTGCTGACCTACATTCAAATTATTTCAACATTCAACAAGATTGAACCAGAGTGCGAAATAGGTAAAACAATTGAATCGGATACACAAATAATAAACAGACAATGAAGCATTTGAGATCAAACAACTTAGAACGATTTGTGCATAACAGCTATAACATCATCTAATGATCATCTTTCTTCTGAGCACTGCGTGACAAACCCACACAACGCATCGTCATGAGAGAAGCTATGTCTCTCACGAACTATGTCTTGCTTACTAGCGGACTTCTTGGATCTCTCTCTGATACTTGATACTTACTCGCATCTTCTTCTTATGACTTCTAGCATGTGGCAACATGGTGCCTACATAATTATCATATATTAAGAATAACATCTGGATAGATAGATTAACCAATCTAAAACTAATTACAGATTACAAGAACAATTGATTAGACACGTCCTAACATTCCTGTGGATGACGTCACAAAATCAGATCAGGAGATTGTACTTTTATGGTACTTCTTTGATTTTCCTATACTTGGAGTGTGAAGAATCGAAAGTATTCGGTCTTCGGGTGGGTGTCCTGAACATCGATCGTTCGTCATTCGGTCTTTGGGTTGGTCCCGACTATTTTACCTTCGTCAATCCGAGCTTCAGCCTTTCGGTTGAGCTCCTCCTATCCGCGAACATTTCACCTTCGTCTTCGAGGTCTTCAGCTGAAACCATTAAGTTGGCAGTTACACCCTATGGGTAGACTCTTCGGGTTTTGGTAGGCAGAGAGTCGAGAGATAGCAAATCTTTGGAGACAGAAATATTTTGTTGTTCTTCATATTTTCATAGATGGTAATTCGCTCCATCGAGCTTGTCCACGATGGGACTGGCTTTCCCTTGGAAATCCATGTAGAAGTTTAGTCTAAGTGACAATAATAACTATCAGTGACATAAGAATGAAAATCTAATGTTATTAACAGAACAAGAAAACAATTATTCTATCGGCTAATAGAATCAGGTTATATGGGAAGCTTATCAGGCTATAAAAATAGCATTGAGATAAAATTGTTTCTAATACGATGTAAGTATCAAATTAAGGAATCAGATGAGATCTGATACCATGTCGGGGAAAATGATCCGAAGACTCGGAGGCGTCGAGCAATCAGATCGGAACGAGCCTACTACTGCACGAAGGCAGTGGTCGACTGATTTCCCTCGGTGCGTGCATTACAACAACAAAAGTAAAGTATAGCTTAATTGCGCGGTTTTTTGTGGAAGCAAAAGAGCAGACAATCATACAAAGTTAAGAAAGTCAGACAGGAAGACGTAGTAACCACGCATACAATTCTGTCAAGAACTCTAAACGCAATAAAAGACAATGATTGATTCAGATTAATGTATAGAAATACAAGCTAGTTTGATGTTATGAGCACAAGACAATAATGGACAAAATCGCGTGCTCAAGAAACTAACTCTGCTCTATAAAAGCTATGAGCTTATTACTGACAATCAGTCTGAAAAAAAAAATTGATGCATGAAAGCATCTATAGTGTCTGTCTCTCTATAAATCACTATAATTGACCCACTTACTTAATTAGATTACAATGGTCATCTATACACAATTTACATTTGTGCAGATGAGTGTAAAAAGAAGATGGAGTGGAGTCGTTTGTTGGATTTATCTCCTTTACTCTCCTAAATCCCATTTTAATTAGCCTCCATTCATGCTGCATTTTTACTTATGAATGTCGCACAGTCTGCATTTCTACATGTAAAATAAGACAGGCGAAAAACACAAGTGTCTACGTAAATACAAGTAAATTTCCATAGGCGAAAAAGGCGAAAAACGCGACACTTTGTTTTTACATGTGATTTGTGACAAGCGAAAAAGACAACACTACCTTACAACATGCCGAAGGTGCCCTTACAGAAAACCGAAGGCACCCTCTAAATCAAATCTTACGGCATTTGTTAGAGTGTCGCATTTTTCGCATCTTCACAAACGTTCATTTCAGCAAAGGCTGACGTCGCAGCCTTTTCACGCTCATTCAATGCAACAAATTTGACAACGACAGTGACCACCCACGATCTCCTACAGACAACACATCCACTTTGTACTTTCTTCATCTGCACATCTGTAAAATTGTGTATATATATTGAATACCATTTGCGTATTCTGCAATAGTGAGAAAATAAATGAGTGAGAAACAAGCAACGAGCATAATAGCATTAGAAGCTTGTCAGAGATAGACGTAGTAGATTAATTCTTTCGTATTGTCAGTAATAGATTCATTCCTTTTATAGATTGGATTAGCTTTGTAGAGCACGCGGTTTCATCCGCCTTCTTTTCGTGTTCGTTTCTTTCCGAGCTATTTTAGTTTCTCACACTCACACACCCTCTTTCTCCAACATGGAATTAGAGCTATTTTCGTAGCCTGATAAGCTTCCACAGTACGAGACTCTACTAGCCGATAAGCTTCCACAGTACGAGACTCTACTAGCCGATAGAGTAATTGTCTTCTTGTTCTGTAATTCAGTACCAGATTTTCATACTTAAGGCACTGATAGTTTTTCCTATCACCTAGACTAATCTTCCACATGGATTCTCAAGGGAAAGCCAGTCCTATCATGGACAAGCTTGATGGAGCCAATTACCATCTGTGGAAATTTAAGATGAAAACTGTACTAATGGCTAAAAAATTGTGTGAGTAGACTTGGTCACTTGAATCGTGCTGTCGTACAACAAATGTCTAGACAATCTATTGTTCTTGATCTCGACTCAAGATCTCAATGACAAATCCTAGAATCAATCTCCACTCAAAACTTTGTCTTGTACAAAAAGTACACACGTGTGAAAGGACTCCAATAATGACTTTGTGACCTCCAAACAACTAGATTTGAATACAATTCAGTGTGCTAGAAAGATCTCCAAATATCTAGCTCACAAACATGGGAATCACACCACACCAAAATCTAGTCAATTGGAAATTAGGCCTTGCTTTGATCACCAAAATTAAAGCACGACAACTTTGAATCAAATGACACCAAATTCAGATCCAATCACCCCTATTGGACTCCCAAAAGGCCAATGACTCTATCTCTTTAGAGTTGGAATGGATTTGAAAAGATTTGATTGCAAACAATGTCCTAGATTTCCTTATCAATTTACTAGCTTTGAGAGAACTTGTAGATTGCAAACTATGAAGCTGATTCTTACTACTTATAGTCTATGATGATCAATGGTGAT
Organism: Diphasiastrum complanatum; assembly: GCA_029204225.1. NCBI lineage: Eukaryota > Viridiplantae > Streptophyta > Lycopodiopsida > Lycopodiales > Lycopodiaceae > Diphasiastrum > Diphasiastrum complanatum. The sequence continues at coordinate 67,538,055 of CM055095.1, read as the reverse complement.
CTCAATTCATGTGGGTTGATTTAGTTGGACTACATCAGTCATAATTCCTTTAATTTTGTCCTCTTGAGATTTCAAGATTCACTTGAATTTTCATGTGATGTGCATAAGAAGCTAGGGCTACTTAATTTGTAAGTTGTTGCAACTTTGATTGTTTTTGTGCATGCATTGATTGGATATTTTTGGCCTACAATTGCCTCTAGTGTTTAAACAATTCCACTATTTGCTTATGGGGGCTACTTAAGGTCCTTCTAAGTATATTTCAAGAGTTTCCAATATCTCGAACTTGGTTTTGGAGCTCTACAACATAGAGGTCGAATCTACATCCTGGTCATGTTTCACTACCAATGCAATGAGAAATCAAATGGTTGGTTGCTAGTTGAGAAACTTCACATAAGGCTTTTTCTAGGGCTTTTTGTAAAGATGTAAGTTGCATTAGTAGATTGTTGTAAATTGTTCATTGTCCACCATAAATTATTTGCTTCTAACTTGAGAATCTCATATCTTGCTTGCTCTAAGCTATGCATTTTCATTGCCATTGTAAGATGGCAAGCACACAATAGTAAGTTATATAGTTCTATTGCTACATATAAAAATTTATAATCGGATTTCATTCAAATCTCTCACATGTCCTATAAATATACATATTTACAAGTTGATGTTTTGAAGACTATTGAAAAAGTACATCAAGTTTTTAGGATGAAGGGAGGGTCATCCAACTAAAATAATGTTTATGACGCTTCACAAGGCTTAAAAAGGTCCCTTGACCTTAATAAATGAAGGTGGATCCCTCCTTAGACCTCTTCAAGCTATTGATTAGTTATAGTTGATAGCCAGTAACTTTCAATGATAGTTTAGGTCTAGTTTATCCTTGGGTTTGGATTTACATAGCCCATTCTAGACATTGGAGAGATCTTTTGGCTCATTTGCTCAATAAGATACATGGAGCTCTTTCATCTCCCTTTATTTTAAGTTTCATGTTCCCTATTCGCATGATTATTGATAAAACAAAAATTCCATTTGCTTGTGATTCAATGCATTTGAATAGCATTGTGCCATCAACGTGAATATTATTGTACTTTTCCGAGTCTTAGCATTATTGTTTGTATTTGGCTATGATTATTGGGACATGAACATGACTCTTTGACTTAGATCACAAGACTTCAAAGAAGTATTGTCCCTTAGCTCATTAATAGCAAAATTTGGTAACTTTTTACCCTCCACTAACAATAAGATGTAAGTATAGATTTGAAAATTGACATGCCCTTGCTTTGAAGCCCGATCTTGGTATTTCCCAAGGTATGGGTAGACTTATGTTTTATAATTAAACTTTTCTTGACATGAAAAGTTTAATTGTAAGCCTCGGTGATACAAAAAGGTCAATCATTTGTCAATGCCATCCATAAGGTCGAGATAAAACTGAGATAAGCAAATTAAATTTCCATTTGATGCTTGTGATTTCCAAGTTTCACTATGAATAATTGACATTTCATTTGGTTAAAAAGTAGTCATACCCATTGATATCGATACACTAATCTCTTTGGCATTCATGTGTCAAGATAATGGCATATTGACTTTGTGCGAGACATGTGGATTCAATCACAACAAGAAAAATCACATTTTACACACTAGAACTCAAGATATCATGAAAAATATGCAAGAGATGGACATAGAATCAAAAGAGAAAAGTTATCCATACAAAATGAGAATGATGCTTTGTCCGCCCTACTGTACTACTAGTCGTGGATGGAAAAGTTTGGGGTACATAGAATTTGGCATTACCCAACCACAATGGTCAACTACTTGCTTCTTTTTTTCTTTTCAGTCTTGTGTTATAAAAGAGAATAGAATCTAGAGCACTGAATCTTGTCACCATTGAATTAAGCAAAATATGTAGCTCTTCATCTCCCTAACATCATTACATTCTTTGCTAGATTTAACAATTTGCATTTCCTCATAATCAAGGGTTTGATTTGCCCATTTGTCCAAACTTCAAATTATTCATTAGTTTGTATTGCCCAATTAAACTTGAAAATAATAATTAATTGGGCAAGAATGTATTCAACAATATACCCGTGGATACTGCAATGTCACTCATCTGAGTTGATGAACGACTAGCACATTATGTTCATCCATAGAGTGTAATATATTTTTTGCTACTATTATAAGAAGCTTGGGCATCAACTCTGTGTCTTTCCTTCTAAAAGACCTAATACCATTGCTCAAATGCATCCTCTTAGCCTTCTACTTCTCAGAGTAATAACACCTTCAACATTGCTAAAACAAAACCTATGAATCTAACATTGAAGCGCCTCCTATGCAAAAATGTGTTGGGCCTATCTTTGGATCCTTTTAGAATCAAGGGCTTTTTGGTTAGTTTCGTGCAAGACTTTCGGTGTGAGGGGGAGTCAAGTACCTATGAATCTAACATTGAAGTGCCTCCTATGCAAATATGTGTTGGGCCCAATGCTATAATTTTGGATGCTCTTTTGTTTTATCCATCTTGGGGTATATATGGTCCTTAGATTCCAATAAATGTGTTCATATTCTCCTCATTAATCAATTGCCTCATGAAGACAACTTTGTGAAACCCTCTCCACACATGGGTATCATCTTTCTAGTTTGTCTATAAGAAACCCATCAAAACAAGTGACATTCAATCTTGATCATGTTAAAGATGGAAGACACCAATTTTTCAAAGTGATAAGTGTATACCATGACATGAGGAAAAACTGCAAAAAAATCTAGAAAGATTAAGTTACTCAAACTTGTGATATTGAGGATTAGTTGATGTTTGATTAGTTTAATTAGGCCCCTCATGTGATGCTACAATTGAGATTGTGTGCTATGTTGTATATAGCAATCCTATGCTTTGTGTACATATGAGTTACATTCATCACAGTTCTACGCTTTGTGTCTATATGAGTTATATTCATTAGCCACTCTTGCAAGCAATGCTAATATTGTGTTTTCCGATGTATATTGTCTTTTATATTTCTGCCCATCATAAACAATAGTAATCAAATAATCTGCTAAGAAAGTGGCTCTTGAAGGCTATAAATCATTGGCATCTGGTTTGGAGATATAGGATTTGCCACTCAATCCATGCTCTCCTGAACTTCTGAATCCATGAAGTAACATTTTGTATAATGGCCAATACTAGAAATTAGAAACGAAAACATGTTGTAAGTGAACATTATGTACATCTTGTTTGGCCTTCATTAAGATGAATTAGTTTCTACAAAAAATATTTGTAGTGCAAGATATTCCATCTTACACGATCTAGAGAATCATGGAAATTATAATTAAAATATGTTAGTAAGCTAGGCTAAAACCTGGCCAATGCAACTCGCAAGTTTGAATTAAGTATCTACAATGATTAGAAAAATTCAATCATTCTTACATTTCTTAATGTTAGTCATAGAAACATAAGCACATCAAGAGAGCACAAGATGGGACATGCAACAAGCCAAGCATGCAATAGCACTTCCATGGTTGCCCCATGCATTAACTCTACTCAGCAGAATTTATCACCACATGTTTGACAGAGAAACTCAGCTTTAGTTCCAACATCATCTCATTGGCATGCCTGCTTTTCATCCAACAAGATCAATCCATCAAAGAAAACTCCATAATTTTTGCCTTTACTCCATAATTTTTGCCTTTACTTATTTTGCATATTGGATCCAAAACAATGCACATGGATGATGCATAAATGAAAAAATAATGTCGTTTTCAATGGTTTTATTATATTGCAAATCAATTCGAGTTGAGAAGTCAAAAAGTGTAACCACACCCATCCTAAAACATCGTATAAGAAGCTCCGGTCTTATTAGACTTATATACCTAATCATGTTTTCTTCTTCTTCGTGATTTTTTCATCAAACCTTACACATTTGCACAGTGACCACAGATATGTTGATTTTAGGAAGCCTTTAATCCTCTGATGAAAATTACGAATCAACATTGGCCACAGCAAATTGGCAACAACAAATCCAAAACAGCTTCATACTTTGCAAAGAATTCTTGTCAATGACTATTTTATGGCATGCATGTCTCCAAACTGGCAGGCCACTAAGAATTTTGCGGCTTAAGAGTAGAAAATTTGATTAGCACTATTGATTCACCATTTACCTTGAAAATCTTATAACTCATCTATATATGACTCAGACACAGTACCTATCTATTTGTGACTCTCGGGCTCACTGTCATATGTACATATTTTCAATGGTCCAACAGTCCAAGGCTTCCTGCATTGAGTATCAGTCTTAATTTAGCTAAACAATATCCAGAAACAGACAGTTTTGAGGCCCAAAAACTTAGGGCGTTGACCCTATTCAATTCAATTGGTAACATTGCACTATGAAAGGGCCCCAAAATCAGAGCTCATCAAATATCTTAGTGCACATCCAGTTTGAAAATTGGCAGGTGCATTTTGGGCACACTGAAACTCAAAGGCATCTTCAAATATAATCAGCAATAATCTTTCTATACAAGTGACATCATATACTTTCAGTGTCTCTCACGAAAATAGAACGACGACATTTCATTTGCTAAATCTTTCTGGGGTAACGATATTGGTTGGAGACTGCTAAGCTGATGATGAATACTTGAAAATTTCTCTTGGAGCCTTTCAACCTGTATCAAGGGGATAATGGAGTCAGAACACAATTTACAAAGTCACCCATACAATAAGATACCATCGAAACATTTCCAAACGAAGATATATTTGTCAAAATGGAGTTGAGAGATAGTCTGCAGACCTACTTGATACATGAATATGATAAGAATGCATTGCCAAGACCACCACGTTTCACAAAGGTTACGTAAGTAAGTATTAACCTTTACCAAAGATGCAGAAGGAAATAATGAAAAAACCTGGTTAAAGAATTTACCCGTCGAAGTTCATGCTCAAGATCTGACTTTTGCTGTTCTAAAGCCTGCCTTGCTTGTGTTACGTCAAATACATTATCTATGTCTTTATCAAAAGCAACTTCTAGATCTTCACGTAATAGTGCTGGAAACTTATCAACGACCGGCATGAGAAAGAAGCAATTGAACTGTGAACAAAAGTGTTCAAGAACAAGTTAGCATACTAGGTCTTGCTAGTCCAAAAGGGGCATACTTCAGTTATGACATTCATAATAATTATAGAGAGCATAATAAGATTCAAGAGCAAAACATCACATCAATAAACCGTAATAGAGAAGAAAATGTGAATACTATAAAGCACCAGAGAAAAATTGTAATCAACAAAATCACAATGATCTCTGGAAGAATCTATAGATAAGAAACTGAAAAAGTCAATCTAACGGATACTAAACTGAAGCTGGGCTGATCTGAGCTTACAGCTCTGTAATCAATAAATCATCAATAATGAGGCTCATAGGTTGACTTATACTCTCCGACGCACTAGAGTCTGCGAGTTAGGGTTGAAAACCCAATAATGACCATATGACTCACAAATGACTCTAACAAATGCCAAATAATAAATGACCGACCTTATTGTGACAAGAATGCTGAAAATATTAAAACAGCTGATCAATTGTAAGCTAAATGGCAATCTACTGCTGAAATCGAGGAATGAGAACAAAAAACTCACTAAGCATTGCTAACCTCTACTCTCAATCATGCAGCTACACAGATGAAGCACCATTGGCCAACTGGTAGGCTAATTAGGGCCTTATAAGATCAAAGACTTTTCTTCATGATTAAGAACTATGATTCTAAGTCATGATTGTTTCTCTCATGCAATTGAAATGAAACTCTATTTAACCAAGATTTTACATGATTTGATTTTGTGACTCATTACGAAATCAGGACTCACTGCTGATGATTATGAATTGTTGACAAGGTCACATGCTACTAAGATGTTCGTATGTGCAGAGGTACTCTTTGTACCAAAGATCCATTCGAACAATGATAAAACCAGATGGGATTAGGAGAAGCTAGTTTCATTCTAGCAATATGAATTTGAATTCAAGACTTGTTCATGATTTTGTCAATGATCCAATGCATTTGGGTTGGGTTGGGATGGAAGGATTAACCACACGTTTTTGAGCGTGCGTACTTTAAGGAATGCCTCACAAAGGATTGGTCTTAATAAACCCCAGGAACTGGTGCCTTATGACTTGTCTTTTAATAACCGCGTGATTTGATTCTTAAAAAACCACATGATTTGGTTTTTAGGAACTGCACAATTCGGTTCTTAAGGAGCTGAAAGAATTGGTTTGAGCATGTGTTGGTTTTTAAGGAGCCAAAAAAAATGAATTTGGGATCCATATGAATTGATGGGAACATCTAGGGATTGATCAACCCTGGATCTACCATCACGATGGAAGGTTGGCAACCTCAATAACCTTGCTAAAAGGTACTAAGATGGAGATCCATATGAATTAACGAAAACACCTGGAGATTTATCACCCTTGGATCTACCATCATTTTGACAAGGGGTTGGCAACCTTGATATCCCTTCCCACAAAGTAGACATAAATATTATGCAAAGAAATGGCTCATGATTCAATTCATGCACCTACCTAACCACATACCTTATCCTTGTCCAGAAATCAAACTCCTGACCAAGGCCATTTTCTATTCAAGAAAAGAATCTCTTTGACCATTGACTAGGGGCGCTCTCCTTGCATGCCCAAGAATAGCTTTTGAGTCCTTAAAATACTATCCTTTCCATATAGGACACATGCAAAATCATTCCACTTGAGTTCCATTTGAGTTGCACTCATTCCATGTATACACCGAATCCTTCCTTCACCAAGTTATATAGGTGATGTTCTTGCCATTCGTTCTAGGTGGTGGCGAGTTGAGAAATTGGTTGGAGTTGGGGAGCTTTCATCATCAATTGACGGCGACCACAAGCTTTACGAGTCAACCTTGGTAAGGGAAGTGCTATTTCTTATTCCATTCCACCCTCTCTATATTTTATGCTTTCCATATCTTGTGTTTTCTCTATGGCTGCCCTCTCCTGCTTTTCTCTTTCTATTTTCTCTCTCTACTTGGCCTCCTACAACTCTTTCTTACCACGTTCCACTCTCTCTTACCTCTCGATCTCCCTCACATCACCTACTCTCATAACCCACTCTCTACTCACTTCCTCTCACTAACTTCTCTCTCTACCATAACCTGATTTCTCTCTAAAACTCTTCATACTTTTCTTTTCCTCTCTCTTACTAAAAAGCTTCAAGTTGGTAGTTGCATGTTGATGGAAATTAGTGAAAAACTAGTTTGGTGATGATTTGCTATTTTTAGTATATTCTAAAGGAATGTCTTTTTTTTTTAAAAGCGAGAGATAAGATTTACAAAGTTATTTTATTTGAAAAATTTGATTATATGACCAACTTTTGTTGGTGGACATTTGCAAAATATAGGAATATTCCCAAAAGGAAGGGGGGGAGGACCACCTTGACTCCTCAATGCTTTGCACGTGTGGATGTGTGGATGATTGATGTGATGTGGTAATTTGGGACATATTTTATATGTTTGATGGAGGGTTGCACAATCCGGGATTTCCCAGTAGGGTTTCATGGAATGTAAAAGAAATAAAATTGATATTAAGAGCAGCACATTAGGCTAGTTGAAAATCTGTTTTGGGACAATATGGGGGTTTAGGGTTTAAGCGGCTGAGTGTTTATTGCCCCAAAAAAATAAAAATAAAGACTTTAAAAAGTTTTTTTCAGCAATCCTGGTCCCGGACCTGGATCGCTGAACTGGATCTGCCTGATTCATTGCAAAGACAAAACTGGCAGAGAGACATAATTATGAAGCTCGACTTTGAGTCATGGCCAGTAAAAATGTAAGAATAATATATTGGAAAAAAAAATAAAATCCATGTTGCCCACCAACAAAACAGGAATGGGAATTTGAAATGCTAACAGAAGGATACAGGTACATACTAAACTTGGGAGGTATTTATAACAGATGGTAGCGATAAAGAATAGAAGAGAAAGGTGCATGTTAGAAAATCGACTTGCTCATACAAGTTACCCAAGACAAGATTCCTATTGTGATGAAACAATAGCCAAACACAGGAGAGAGAAAAGCAAAAGCAAAAGCAAAAGCAGCCTAAAAGCAATTGCCTAGTTAATGTCTCTACATATGGTAAAAGCACCAACACCTATTTATAGCAAAACTTGTCTAACTATAGTCTAACTTGACTTCTACTAAATATAGATAAGGGCCCCTAGAATTAGCATGCAGGCATGGCCCAATAATCCTAATCCTAAATGACAATATTAGGGGTACTAATGTATGTTTACATTGTCAAGAACTATGCATAGCACGAGTATGCATATGTATCCCCCATGACGCCCATGTAGTGAATTCAGATCCTCAATTTTGATGTAGAATCCATGATCAACTTTGATCTCAATGTCTTCATTCCTCGGTGTAGAACTTCCTCTGTATAATGATTTAGAATTCCTTTAAATGCCGTTCCTTTTCATATTAACTTGCTTCATATGACTTCTCAGTGTCTTGGTTTAGTCTTCACGTCCCTTTAGTGTATGATATGTGTGACCACCATGAGTGCAACATATCACCCGATTCCTTGACTTCCTTTAATCAAAGAACTTTGACTCCCCTGATTCAAATAATGTAGACATGATAACCTTTTCCTTAACCTTGAGAACTTTGTTTGTAGATTGGCTCCCTTGGTCTCTTTGAACATCTTCCAAGCTACCACAAATATGTAAGGATCTCCCCAACATCCATAAAGAAAAAGTAATCCTCTTTGATTATCATAGCACCATGATGACAATCATAAGCAGAAAATATCAACATCAAATCTCATACATCAACACCCACATTAGAAACTTGCACTTCATAAGTAGTTGGCTCCACTTGTGCCTTTTCCTTGAATCGAATCCACTTCAATTCTCCTGGTACTCTCATAAGTTACCGCATACACTTCATGTTTGCATTCCAACCACTCTCCAACAATGATACAAATAGTAAGTCATCCATGAACCAAACCAAATATGCAAGTAATAGAGCATCCCCAATAGAAAGATAAAACGTATACAATACTTCCTCACACAAAGTAGTTGATACTCCCCCTCAAATACCTTCTCACACAAAGTACTTCACATTATCTTTTCCATGAAATCTCCTACCTCTATCTCACACATAGAGTCACTTGCTCCAAACAACTTTCCAACTTAGAAAGCATCTCATCATGACATCTATTTGTCCTGACACTTTGTCATATGCAAACACTCTAACTGGTGTACGTCCATCTTCCTTAAAGGAACCTGCTTCACTTGATTTTCTAAGACAATAGCTTGTCAATTCATAGAAATGACCCCTGTTGTTTTTCTTGAGGCTAAACAACAACCTATATTGTTGATTTTCAACAACCTTAGCTTCCAAATCTTATAACAAAATCTACTACAGTAGTAGAACTGATCTCCCTTGGTACCACCACATGAACAATCAACTATGACTTGGATGGTATCCAGGAATTATTGATCATAAATCTCAAGTGATACTAGTTCAGATAGACAAGAAAGTTTCTACAACATAACAAAGTTACTATGACTTGAATAGAAACCAAATCGATACAATGTAGAATGATGACTACACAACTTGCCACACCAGCCCCTTGTAACAATGAACTTATCATTTGCCACCATGATAAGAAACTGTGAATCAATGAAGCATCCTCTTGAATATCGACTTACCTATATAGACTTATAGTCTCTACTTCTCACACAACTCCCTCTTAAGAGTTTGCACCTTTCGATTCCAACCTCGACAAAACCTTGTCCAATCTTAGAACTTTTGCAGTTGACCTTCCTTCAGTATGCTTGTTGGTAGTTGCTTTTGCAGCTTCAGCGACACCATGATCATTGATTGTCTTCCCCTACCATTTACTTTGTTGTTTCACATAGTTTTTCCTTTTCTTGTGAGTTAACCCTTCCACTTTACCTTGCAGCTGCATGAACCAACTTACATGTAGCTTCAATGATCCCTTCTCCACCTTGCATCCTGATTGCAAACAACTACTAGTCGTAAGCTGATCCCGACTCCTAAGATCTCCTTCAGCATGCATCAAGGTTCTTCCCATCCTAAACCTTAGTAATCTGCCACTACAAGACACAGCCATTGCATCCTAGCAATCTATGCATGTCCATGCTTCCTTGCATGTATACCAATTACTTTCCAAGATCAAACTTGTATGATCCACTTGACTATGCTCCAGATTTCTCTTAGAAATCTCTAACTAACCACAGCCAATAACATGCATCCTTGCATGCAACCCAAACCAGGTTTATATTTGGCCTTTGAAGGCTCCACCACCTTTTGACGATCCCTTATTCTTTGTTGGTTCTTTGATGTGGGTCTAGCGTTCTTAACTATGGATCCAATTTCAAGAAAAACTGCACTTCACCTGAGTTCTTCTGTAAGCTGACCTTGCTATCTTTGCTGCAATCTATCTATCAATAGCTTTTCTAACACTAAATCTGCAGCAGTGATTTGATTTCATCCTACATGCAATAGAAAACTCTGACAATCTGCAGCAAAACAACTTCTTTCGAATTTTGATCATTCTGAGATTTGAGGCAGATTTCATAATCTCCTTGTAGCACTAGATCTTCTCACAAAGCTGCCACCGTTGTAGATGAAGCCTTTATGAATTGATTCTGTTTGTTGGAGTACCTCCTTGACCTCTCGAATCTTGAACCATGCTCTGATACCATGTTAGAAAATCGACTTGCTCATACAAGTTACCCAAGACAAGAATCCTATTGTGATGAAACAATAGCCAAACACAGGAGAGCGAACACAAGTGATGAGAAACTCCAACTATGTCCCATTGCAAATGCGGTAGGGCGCACTGCATACTTATGAACTTTGGTCTATGCCGAAAAGCAAAAGCAGCCTAAAAGCAATTGCCTAGTTAATGTCTCTATATATGGTAAAAGCACCAACACCTATTCATAGCAAAACTTGTCTAACTATAATCTAAGAAGAAAATGGTACAAGACTAAGGGTATCGGAGAGAATGACGGTCGATAATGGATGGGATCGAAGGGCAGAGACACCAATTGCAAAGGTGACGACTAAAATCTTATCAGATAGAAGTTTTGTCTTCCAAAGGATGGAACAGACAGAATTAGTTAGCAATGGCAGTCTTTTGGCGTCACTTGGTTCATAATCCTACATTACTTGCATCTATCTCAATAGTGAAATGCTAAGAAAATTCAAGACATATGAAAAGAGCACTAGTAAGAGCACATTTAACATTTGCAAAACTTGAGCGAGCATTAAGAGTTCCACACTAAATAGTCATAGGTTTTATTGAGATATGGTGAAGGGAGAAAAGGCCGAGTGTAGTAGCAGCTAAGTCAACGAAAATGTTTAGCTAAGACGGTGAATGGCCAATTGCATATGGATGCTAGTTTGGAGGGTTCAAAAGTAATGTCCAGAGTCAAAAAGAGTAACGTTAAATACAAAATTTTGAAATAACTCAAAGAATACTTTAGTGAGTAGCCGGTGTTATTAAATATGTCGGAAAATGACCATAAGATGCAAAAATGGTAGTTGTATATATATGCCAAAATATCATCGAAATATATTGGTAGAATGGTATGAAAAAAGAGATGGTTCATAAGTTTCAGACTCCAGATGGAATAACTTTGAGTACTTAGCGGCCCTCATAATTGTGAAAGTCTTATACTCATCTCTTGGGTGAATATTTTTACGTTAGTAACAAAAACAAAGATCGTTTTCGGAAAAATAACAAACCCATGCAAGTGATCAAAATTCTCAGCAATGATAAGGATAGAATGGCAGTTCATATACTAGTTTGCTTCAGGTCAAAATGGCCTATGTGCAGATGTTTAGTGCCATCATTGTATGAACCATAGTTGCACTGGCGAACCATGAATCGCAGTTCGAACCGCGATTCGCAGGTTTTGTTAGGGTTTTGAGAATCGTTCTTTTTTTTTATTTTTTATTTTTTGGGGGGCGGGGGGGGGGGAATGAAACAGAATTTGAAACTGTTGAAGCTGTTATGGTAGGATGGATGTCAGGACAGACAATCTAAGAAAAAAGGGGGTGGAAGCCATAGCAGTAATTAGGGAAAGGCTAAATGGAGGGAGAGTTCATTCTCTGTGGTTTGGACGCCAATGCTTGAAACAAAGAATTTTAAAATCTAACTTGGATATTCTTAAGGTCATAAAGCAGACATGGTGAGAGCTGTAGAAATAGAAGGTTAAAGAGGACAAGCTAATACATAGGATGGGTAATCAGGGAAGGATCAGAGAGACATTGAGTGGTAACAGACACAGGCATGGAGGAGTAGAAAAGGACTGTCTATATAAAAAGCCAGGAAGCAGGATATAAGGAACTAGCAATGGAGATGCCATGCTGCATATTTGATGGATGAAAACCTGGGAAGTTCTCAAAGTTAATCATATAGAAAAGAGTCAGAATTTTCCTAGAATTGCTACTTGTGGAGAACATGTCTAGTCACAAATGCTGAAATTGAAGATGATCATGAGTATGCCAAGTAGAATCTACATGAGCCAGCTGCATCTCTCACCTGAACATATCTCAATCATGAAGTGGAAGTTACTCCGATGAGATAAGGAGTCGCTCTGTGCTCTTATATAATTCATGTAGGAAACAATGAAAAGTATTATCCATAGTCAGTCACCCACGTCTTTAGGTGTACTAGTACCATCACATTTGTTGATCTTAATTTTGGCTTTTGGATGCAGGAGTAAGATTATAAAATGAATCTGAAATGGGCAATGCAAACTGTGCATGAGGAGTTGATGTATGATCATGAAAAATATGACTGCATAATATGTGGAACAAACTGAATGTGCCAGGGAGACAAATGGATGCCCGAGTGTGTAAGGGAAATACTCTAACCAATGAAGATACAAATGGTGCAGATAATGACAGACAAAAAAGACACGCATGTGATGACAAAGGAACATCAGGACAATGCATATGAGCAGCATAGGAATAGAAGAGTGTTTTATCAGTGAAACAGGGAAACATATGAAGATGAGCATAAATTAAACTTTTTGTGGATTACAAGGGTGGTCCCACAAAGTCCAAATTACAAATATCCATGGTCCATGTAGATATCCCCGTGCATGATATTTCAGCTGGAGCTATAGGAAAAGATGCAATATTACGCATAATAGAACAGTTTAAAGAGATGGGAATGGCATGTCAAGAACTATGAGAAACAAAAGGCCTTCAATTTGCTACATCAATGCAGAAAAGCTGCATAAGGCATATGTTACCTGACTCTACGCATTATCAACAGAACCTACCTTTGAAGAAGAAGGAAGCATACTGCGCTTCTTACTGCCAGAAGGAAACAAAATATGAATTTTCAAAGATTGAACAGCATGCTGTACCATAAATATTAACACAACATTGCATGACGCAATCTGAAATTTGAAGTTGTAAGAACAAGGCAGAACCAAGTACATTCTGCAAGAGGTCAAATCAGGACACATACTGGACCCATAAGAGGATGCCTTACTTTCAATTCAGCAGCAGCCACAAAGTGATCGCGGATTCCTTCGAAGATCCTTGCCACCAAAGCATTGACAATCTCTTCAGATGATGGCGCAAGTTTGCGATTCCAAAGTGTGTTCTCTAAGAGATCTACAAGGCGTGCCTGTGCCGTTTGGCTTACGCTTAGAGCGTCAGCATTAGCCAAAGCTGGATTAACATTGCCTTTTATTTCTTGGCGAGCCTTGCTATCTAGCTTGTTACCATTTCCAATAGGTGTTTCCCCAGTTATGGCTCCAACTGCACCCTGAACTGATATTGTTGTCTGCTCACAGTTTGACATTGTATCTAGAAATTGCCGCAGACCCGCTCGACTCTGCAGACATAAGAATAACAGAATATTGCGTTTTACTTAGCACGTTCCAATATATGACAAAAGACAGCAAGAAGTGTAGGGATTTTGACAAAAGATGCCTTTGACATTACGAAAACAAGAAATCAAAGTTGAATACAGCCACGAAAAGGAACTACTGCCAAGGTTAAAAAGGCAAAAGCTTGCACATACCCAGACCATAAATTAAGAATTCAGAGCTATTTTACAAGAACAAAGTCTGAGGTGATGATCAAATACCTTATTGTGTAAAGACCATGTAACGTAACGAGTTGTGCTGAGTAAATCTTCCATACACCTGAGAAGTAGGAAAAATAAAAGTCCAAATGACACATCACGCTTGCAAATAATTCAATAGCAAAGCTGATCCCCTAGTAACCTTCTCTTTTGTGGAGATGGATGAGGCACCTGTTGTTAACTAGACTATTTAGCTTTTCAATTTTATAAGTTTAATCAAAGGAAAGCAAAATAGTACACAAAAAGTCTGTGATTAGCAGAATATCCTTCAAAGTTATCCAGTACAGTTAAGGTAGAAATTAGCAGGCAAAGTATCTATCAGTCAAAGTGCAGCATTCATGAGGACCAACCATGTGGCCTAATAAATGAGCACCTAGACAACATAACTAGAAGAGAAAGCAAAACCAAAACTTTGAAGTTTGTAATGCATGTCCAATATACATGCATGAAGCAAGAAGGAGCAGAGTGTTCTTCTATCCAGAGAACTACATGTCCTAACATCACAAAATATCCAAGCCTTAGCTTTGTATATTGCTCTTATTAGAGAACCCTTTTGAAGGTTGTGATATACTCGATAGGAGCAACACAAGTCAACATGGAAGTAGAGAGAAAGAAAGAAAAGAAAGAAAGCTTTATTAATGTCTTTTCCATGCCAAAAGGCATATAAGACCAAATGGAGTACATGTCAAGTATGTGAAAACCATGGGAACGTATATAAACGTCTCCAAGAAAAAACTATGCATAAAAGAGAAATGAACAACATAATTATAAACTACAAATTGCCAACTGTTCATATAGCTGCCAGGAGTAGAGTAATATCATGTAGTGCTGCTGCTGAAGAAAGATATGATACGAGCTGCAACATGAGGTAACATGGACCGTCGCTGACGTCGTCTAGGAGGGTGAAAACTGTGTGCTCTCGTAACATGGCGTGAAGTGCGAACTGCAACATTGAGTGATACACTGTCTCTAACATCGGTGAGGTGGTATGTCATCGTCATCGTCATCAGACCGTGTCCGTCTCCTGGTGAAGAAGGATGTAATCTGAGCCTGAGAGCTAGGATGTGGCTGGTTAGCTGACTGGTACATATCCTGGCGCAGCAAGACCATCTCTCGTAGCATAAGTGCGACACAACGAGAGTCCTCATAACCAATCAGTGCTCTGAGTGTAGTAGGCATGTCACAGAATAGACAGTGATATCTCCCTCTAATCTCATAATATATGGGGCATCTGAAGATGAAATGCTCCTCGGACTCTATCTCATGAAGGGGTCATAGCAGGCATAGTCTCTCCTCTCGTGGTGTACCCTGTCTAGCTTCCTCAATGAGGGCTCGAAGTGTGAATATGTGATATGTAGTGGAATAATGAGCGCGGAACCCTGCCTGACCCAAAGCATGTAATCTCCTGGACTCTGCTCTGAGCTAACTGCAGACTGGAGGATGGTGCCATATAGCTTCGCGAGAACATGTCCAATCATAATAGTGCGTTAATTACCAAGTACCATGGGGTCACCATTTTTATGGATAGGATGTATGATGTTGGTGCACCAAGAGGATGGGAAGCCCTCAACAACGGCATGGTTAAGGAGAGTGGATAAGGTAGGGGAAAGAGTATCGGAGGCGTGAATCAATAGCTCAGATTCAAGGTCTTAAATGTCCCTGGTGCGGTGGGTTTTCAGCTTTTTGATTGCTGCCCGAACCAGGTCAGGGGTGAAAATGGTGAAGTCTGAAGGTCGAGGAGAGATGGAGATGGGCGTATTAGTGGGTATAGTGTAAAGCTGGGTAGCATAGTCGGTCCAGATATGTAAATCGTCCAGTAGAGGGGGTGGGGCACGAGGGATAAACTCACGCCAAAAGGCACCAGAGGAGGAGCTGAGAAGGAAGTTCACAAGACGGGTTACCTTCGGTGTCATCATAGGCACATTTTTTGCGATGGAGTGTACGATTGTACAATTGTCGTGAGGAGCGGAGGAGATGGCGGGCGTGGAAACGAGCATGTGTGACAGAGTGGTGAAGGGATCGGCATTCCGCGTCATACCACGGTGGATGGAAAGGTCGGGATGATTGTGGATGCACTGGTTTGTGTTTATGAGGTTTAGAAGGGAAAGCGAAAGCAGCAGCAGTGTGGAGACACGTGGTGAGGAAGGCGGCTTGTGACTCAAGCGGTTCACTGTGTGGAAAAGAGTGAAGTAAGGAGGCGAGAGATTCCTGGTAGAGTGGGATGGAGAGGGGGTGGAAGGTGTATTTGGTTGCACGGGAAAGGATGGACTGGTGTAGAGGTTGTAATGGTGGAAGGTGGTCAATAGCGAAGATAAACGAATGATTGGAGAGGGTGGTAGGGGAGATATGGAATCTATGAATGAGAGGGATGGATGACGGTGACCCCATGAGGTAATCAACCACACTATGACCGCCACTGTGAGGATGACAAGTATAGCTGCCAGAATTAGGCCAGTGAGGTAGGCCATTATAAATGGCTAACTAATGTGCCTCACCAAACTGTATCTGTAGCATCATGGAACTCTGTCTGTCATGAAGTTGTTCGGGCATTAAAATCCTCAGTGAGGAGAATATGCCCTCGCTCTGCAAATCTGATAATATCCACTGAAAGGTCCAAATAAGGTGAGCCAACACCCTCAACAAAGGAGGAGGACTCTGGAGGAAAATAGCAGGCAGCAATGAAGATATCCCTGTCCAAACCAATCACTCGTCCTGTGATATGAAGCCAAATATATCGTGCATGTTCATCATGCCTGACAAACTCAAACATCTGATGAAGGGACTCTCTGTATAGACAAGCCACTCCTCCCGAACCACGGCCACTGGCTGATCTAGTCTCAGATCTGTATACTGAATCCCATCTGTATCCCGGGAAGGTGGGTAAACCGCGCACCTGGCTCTTGTGAGTCTCCATGAAAAACAATAGGTCTCGACCAGTGATAAAGTCAATCAGATCACCTACTGTAGAAGATGAGTGGATGCCATCACAGTTCCATACCCCAATCTGAAGATGGTATGGATGGGGCCCCGGGATGCTCCCAATCTCGGGGGCCCCAAATTCCTAGCTCTGGGAACTCCTAGGGGTGCCAGCAACAAATCGTATCTGGCCATCTCGATATATAACCCGTCTACCAGTCTCTCGAGCAACCTAGAAGGCTTTACGCCTCTCCTCAACCTGGATGTAGGTAAGATCGTCATCCATATATATGGTAGTGCCACATAACTGGGATCTACAGCGTAAAGCTTCTCTGCAGCTGTCTAGGGATGTGAAGCGAACGATCAATGTAGCTGCATCTCTGGTGGTCCTCCAAGCTGTATCTAGCCCATCTGTCACATATCCTAGAGTGGTCTCAAGAAATCTCGTAGCCTCGACAATGGCATCCTGTGTGTCTGGTATGCCACGAACCCTAATTTTATGTGCCTTTTGCTCCCTTGACCGCTTTTCCGAAATGGTGGCTGAGATGACCGAGGAGATGGGAGCGCTAGGCTTGGTGCCTTTCTTCAATACTATTGCCCATGAGAGGGTTTCTTCTTTATGTTATTCCATCTTATTTTCAAATTCCCGTATCATAGTGGTAGCCGATTCCGAGGCCGCAACTTGTTTAGTACTGATCGCTTGTTCCAATGAGGCAACTTTGGATTCCAACAGGTTCTTTTCTTTGAGTAAGGTGACCACTATTCCCTACAGTTTTGAAAATTCCTGTTTCAAAAGCTAGAAATCCGCTTTCATTTGGTCAGCTTCCCAGGAGGAAGAATGGCCAGATTGATAGGATTGGAGATCAATGAAGATGTAGAAGAGGTGGAAGAAGAAGAAGATGAAAGAGGGGAAGGAAGAGCAGAGGCAGGGGGGGGGGTGTTGCATCAGAGGCAGCGAGTGCAAGGGGGGATGGACAGGCAACAAAGGCAGGGTCTGGTCTGGACCAGCAGGGGGTGGGTAGGCAGCGAGTACAGGGTCTGGACAAGCAGCGGGGGCAGGGGTGGGCGGACATCGAGGGCAGGGGGTTGGGCAGTAGCGAATACAGGGGGGGGGGGGGGGGGGGGTTCCAGCGAGGATAGCGGGTGGGCGGACAGCGAGGGGGGGGCTGATTCCAGCGAGGAGGAGATGGAGGAGATGGCAGCAGCCAACGAGGAAGAGATGGCAGCGGTAGGGGTAGGGGAGCGGGAGGAGCTACGTGTGGAGCGAGGGGGGCCATAGCTGAGAGAGAGAGAGAGAGAGAGAGAGAGAGAGAGAGAGAGAGAGAGAGAGAGAGAGGACGGACGGGGCGGATCAGGTGCCATCACCACCATCACTGGGCCAAGAGTGGATTGCAGGGCCAGGAGCGGATCAGGAGTGGGCTAGGTACAGATTAGGTGCCATCACCACCATCGCTGGGCCAGGAGCGGATCAGACGCGGACAATGCAAGGCCAGGAGCAGATCAGGAGCAGGCCAGGAGCGGATCAGGAGAGAAAGAAAGAAAGAAAGCTTTATTAATGTCTTTTCCATGCCAAAAGGCATATAAGACTAGTAAATGTACATGTCAAGTATGTGGTAACCATAAGAGCGTATGAAACGTCTCCAAAACAATAACAAAAGTAGCAATCTAGAGCTAAAGCTATAAACTGAAATAGATGTGATGCTATTAGAAACATGTGGGAGCATGTATACTGCTAACAGTCATGAGTGAGGTATGACGCTATCATCTAGTCCTGTCCTGCTGGTGCTGATGATATAGAAGGATGTAATACGGCCTGTGGCATGAAGGGCCACTAGTGGTCTCTGACGTCGTCTGAGAGGATGAAGAGGTCTTTAGGTCGAGTAGCTCGTGCTGCAACATGGGTATGTGTGGGACGCTGTCTCTGGTCTCTGTGGGCAAGTAAGTCATCATCATCATCGTCACCGTCATCAAAACGTCCTCTCCTCCTGGAGAAGAAAGCAGTGATCTGAGGCTGAGAAACCTGACTCGGCTGGGTTGTCTGATACAAATCCTGTCGTAGTATAAACATCTCTCGTATCATGAGTGCCGCGCATCGGGAATCCTCATAAGCTATGAGCGATCGTAAGGTGACAGGCGTGTCTCGGAACAAACAGTGGTATCTCCCTTTGATCTCGTAATATACCGGGCACCTAAAGATAAAGTGCTCCTCTGACTCCACCTCCTCTAAAGAGCATAACTGGCAAATCCGCTCCTCTCTCGGGGTATCCTGGAATCTACCAGTCTCAATAGCCAACTGATGTGATGATACACGGAGCTGTCCCAATGTAAATCTGAGGCAATGTGATAGTCTCGAGTCCAAATAATGTGGTAAGACCGGGAACCTTGCTATGTCAAGCTCAATAAAATGAGTCAAGTAGTAGCCGGGTTTAACCCCAAGTTGTCGCCCCCAAGCACGGTCGAGATAGGCCCAATATAAGATGCGCTTGATATACTGATGAGTACCTGAGGGGAGCTCTGTAATGGAGATACCAAATGACTCAAGGAGCAAATGGGATGCCTGAGAGAACCACGATAGTCGATAACCTTGGTCATGAAGAAAGTGTGAGGAGACAAGTGTTGTCTGTGTATATCTCATATCCTCATCGGGCAGAGCCTGGATTCTCTGAATGTATGTGATAAGCTGGAACGCGGCATATATCTGAATGGGTGGAACGGCAAACTCTGCAAGAAGGATCTCATGTGGAACCGAGGGCTTCGCCCGAATCATACGGGCTAACATGGTGGTCTGCAATCGTGAAATGCTGGCCCAATGTGATGAAGGGAGGTCGGTGCACCATGTCTCTGCTGCATATAAGGCTGTGGGGGTGACAATAGTATCAAAGAGTCTACACTTACTGCGAACATCTCGGATGAGCTTCCTGAAACAGAACCGCTCAAGCTGAACAAGAGAGGAATGCCCCTTCCCAAGTCGGGTGGTGGCAGCTTGCCGCATGCTGAAGGTAGAACCAGAGGAGTATCCCCAAATAGGTATAAGAGGAAACTACCTCTAAGGCATGTCCATCTAGGATGAGCTCCTGGCGCTGCATGAAGGCTCGAGAAGTGTTGAAGACCATAACCTTGGTCTTCGCAATGTTCACCCCCAACCCCCATCTGGTACAAAATCCTTGTAAACAATCCAGCTGCTTCTACAAACCCTCTCTGGTCGGGGATACAGTGTCTCTGAATGAGCAGGGAGCGTGGTACAGAATCGAAGGCCTTCCTGAAATCTACAAAACAGCAGTAAACCCTCTCTTTCCTGTACTTAGCTTCCTCGATCAAGGCTCGAAGTGTAAAAATATGGTCAGTGGTAGAATAATGAGATCGGAAACCTGCCTGCCCCAATGCATGTAATTTCCGAGCTTCCGCCTCTGAACTCACTGCAGACTGGAGTATGGTACCATAGAGCTTCGTGAGAACATGTCCGATCATGATGGTGCGGTAATTACCAGGAATCATGGGATCACCATTTTTATGAATAGGGTGGATGATGTTGGTGCACCAGGATGAGGGGAAACCAGAGACAACGGCGGAATTGAGGAGAGTGGCTAGTGTGGGAGCAAGGAGGTCGGAAGCATGGGTTAGGAGTTCAGATTCAAGGTCTTCGATATCTCTTGCTTTATGGGACTTCATTCTCTTGATGGCCATAAGTACCATGTCAGATGTGAAGAAGGTGAACTCAGAGGGGCGTGGGGAGATAGAGATGGGTGCGTCAGTGGGTATGGTATATAGTTCGGTAGCGTATTCGGTCCATATGCGAAGGTCATCCAGGAGGGGTGGTGGAGCACGAGGGATAAACTCACGCCAAAAGGCGCCTGAAGAGGAACTGAAGAGAAGATCAACAAGACGCGTTCCTTCGGAGTCATCATATATACGCTTTTTTCGGCGGAGTGTGTGACGGTAAGAGCGCCTGGCGGAGTGGAGGAGATGAGGATCGTGAGTGCGGGCATGGGTGACAAGCTGACGAAGAGAGCGACATTCAGCATCATACCACGGGGGGTGTGGGGGTCGTATCGATGAGGAGCGGGTGCCTCTGCTTTTATGGGGTTTAGATGGACAAGGAAGGGAAGCAGCGGTATGAAGAGAAGTGCTAAGAAAGGCAGCTTGAGTCTCGACTGTACTATCGCGAGGGAAGGAATGGAGCAATGAGGTTAGGAACTCCTGGTAGACTGGTGTAAAGAGAGAACTGAATGTATACTTGGGTGCCCGTGTAAGCAGGGGGTGTGAGGATGGCTGGGGAGGTGGGAGGCGGCCGATAGCGAAGGAGAGAAAGGAATGATCAGAGAGAGTGGTGGGAGATACATGAAAATCAGAGATGAGAGGTATGGAAGATGGTGATCCCATGAGATAATCCACAACACTATGTCCACCACTGTGAGGGTGACAAGTATAACTGCCAGATTTTGGCCAACAAGTTAGGCCATTGTAAATGGCTAACTCATGGGCCTCTCCAAACTGCAATAAATGCTCACCGTAAGGGGTAGTAGGTCCCAAGTTGTCCTCTGAAATCCTGGTAACTCCCATATCATCGCTGTCAAAGGCATGAACGCGGAGCTGGTCGGTGATGTCATAGAACTCTGACTGTCGTGAAGAGGTTCGGGCATTAAAATCTCCAGTGAGGAGAATATGCCCCCGCTCTGCGAATCTGATAATATCAGGCGATAAATCAAGGTAGGGTGAACCTGTGCCCTCAGCAAAGGACGAAGACTCTGGAGGAAAATAACAGGCCGCCACAAAGAGGTCCCTGTCCAACCCAATATCCTGCCCAGTAATATGAATCCATATATACCGTGCATGCTCGTCGTGTCTGATGAACTCAATGCTCGGATGAAGAGACTCTCTGTATAAACATGCAACACCTCCGGATCCACGATCGCTAGCTGATCTAGTCTCAAGTCTGTACACAGAATCCCATTTGTATCCTGGAAAAATAGGTAATCCTCTCTCCTGACTCTCATGAGTCTCCATAAAGAGCAGTAAATCCCTGTCAGTGATGAAATCGATCAAGTCGCCAGCAATGGAAGATGAGAGTAAACCATCACAGTTCCATACTCCATTCCGGAGATGGTGTGGGTGGGGCCCCGGAGCACTCCCGAACCCGGGGACCCCAAATCCCTAGCACTGGGAGTTGCTAGGTGCGCTGTCAAGAAAAAGCACTCGTCCATCTCGGTAAATGACTCGTCTGCCAGACTCACGGGCTGCCTGAAAGGCCTTACGCCTCTCCTCTACCTGGATATATGTGAGGTCGTCGTCCATGTAGATAGTGGTACCACGTAGCTTAGCTCTGCACCGCAAAGCATCTCGACGGCTCTCGAGGGAGGTGAAACGAAGAATGAGTGTGGCTGCATCTCTAGTGGTCCTCCATGCGGTGTCTAACCCCTCTGTCCTATGCCCGAGAGTGATGTCAAGAAAGCGTTTAGCTTCAGCCAATGCATCCTGTGTATCTAGAACTCCACGAACTCTAATATTGTGGGATTTTTGGTCTCGAGATTTCTCTTCCGAGATGGTGGCTGAGATAACTGAGGAGATGGGAGCGCTGGGTTTGGTGCCCTTTTTCAAAACTGATGCCCAGGAAAGGGCCTCTTCGTGTTGCTTCTCAATCTTGGTTTCTAGCTCCCGTAGCATGTTGGTGGTGGATTCCGAAGCTGCGGCCTGTTTGATTCCGATGGATTGTTCGAGTGAGGCAACCTTGGACTGCAATAGCTTCTTCTCGTTGATCAAAGAAGTAACCGTTCCTTTCAGCTGTGAAATTTCATACCGCAAAAATTGGAAATCTGCCTTGAATTGATCAATCTGCCAAGATGAAAAAAGTTCAATTGATTTAGAAGGCGTATACGGAATAGTGGCTGTAGACTGTGGTGCCGTGAAGGAGGAAGAGTGAGCAATGATCGGTGTGGGAAGAATAGGGTCAGAAGATAGAAGAGGAGCTGAATCAGGGGAGCAGCCATCAGAGAGGGGGGTGAGAGTTGTAGTAGGAGAGGGAGATGGGTCATCAAGGGGGTGAGGTGAAGTGGCAGCGAGGGGGGGGGCAGGAATGACAATGGGGTGAGGTGAGAGATCAACGAGGGGGTGAGGTGAGGGGGGTGACAAGGAGGGGTCAGCGAGGAGGATGGGTGAGGGGGTGGCAGCTAGGAGATCAGGGAGGTCAGCAAGGGGGGGGGGGGATGGAGCAGCGAGGGGGGAAGGGGAAGGAACAGCGAGGGAAGGGGCAGCGAGGGGGGAAGAAGGAGCATCGAGGGAAGGGGCAGCGGGGGGGGAAGAAGGGGCAGCGAGGGGGTTACGGGAAGGGGCAGCGAGGGAAGGAGAAGGAGGAGGAGCAGCGAGGGAAGGAGAAGGAGCAGCGAGGGGGTTAGGGGAAGGGGCAGCGAGGGGAGGTGAGTGGTGAGCGAGGGAGGTGAGTGAGGAGGTGGCTGGGGATCGTGCTGATCTACGAGCAGGGGCGCGAGGAGGAGGAGGGGCCATGGTGGAGAGAGAGAGAGAGAGAGAGAGAGAGAGAGAGAGAGAGAGAGAGATACCAATGGGAGCATATAAAACGTCTCCAAAGTTGTAAGAAAGAAAACATCTAATACGGACTAACACAAATGCGACACTAAGAGGGTATGTGCATAATAGATGTAGCAATGTCATGAAGTCCTGTCGGTGCTGACGCTATAGAATTATGTAATGCGAGCTGCAGCACGAGGAAGTTCTGGAGTCTGTTGACGTGATCTACGAGTATGAGAAATGTGTCTCTGCATAGGAGGTCTGATGACCCCAGCAGCAAAGTGGTGATGAGTAAGTAGTACACTATCTTTGATCTCTATGAGCATGTAAGTTGCCACCATCGTCGTCGTCGTCATCATCAGGCTCTGTGTCTCGTGATCTCCGCCTAGAGAAGAAAGAAGTAATTAGCGGCTGAGGAGTAAAATGTTGCGATGTCTAACATAGATCTCGCCGCGATATGAACATCTCTCGTACCATATGAGCAACACACCGGGAGTCCTCATAGGCTATGAGAGATCGTAGAGTGGTGAGCATGTCTTGAAACCAAGTGATATCTCCCTCTGATCTCATAGTATGCAGGGCATCTCCCCTAAAGAGCATAACTCGCAAATCCGCTCCTCTAGGAATACTGTGGAACGTCCCAGTCTTGATAGCTAGCTGGTGCGAAGACACCCTGAGCTGGCCCAATGTGAATCTAAGGCAATATGACAGGCTTGAATCCAAGTAACGTGGCAGGACTGGAATCCCTGCTGCGTCTAGCTCAAGAAAGTGGGTCCGGTAGAAATCAGGCTTAACCCCTAACTGGCGACTCCAAGTCTGCTCGATAGAGAAATCGTCTCATATACTGATGAGTGCCTGAGGGAACCTCTGTAATGGAGATACCAAATGACTCAAGTAGGAGGTGAGATGCTTGATAGAACCACGATAATCTATAGCCCTGATCAGGAAGATAGTGTGAAGAGGACAATGCAATCTGTGTATCGTCTGTCCATATCTGGCAATGCTTGTACTCTCTGAATATATGTGATGAGCCGGAGAGTTGCCTCGATCTGTATATATATATAAAGAGAGAGAGAGCCTCGCTACTCACTGCTATCTGGAGGATGGTGCCATAGAGTTTTGCCACAATATGGCCTATCATAATGGTGTAGTAGTTTCCAGGATTTATAGGGTCACCACTCTTGTAAATTGGATGGATGATATTCGTACACCAAGTCAAAAAATATCTGGATATAACAGCTTGATTAAGTAAACTGGCCAAAATGGGTGCAAGAATATTAAAGGAGTGAATAAGGAGTTCAACCCCTAAGTCATCGTCGTGCACGACAGGTACACAATTTCTCAATGGCTATAGTAACCATATCGACTGTAGAAGGACAAGGGGAGATGATGATGGGAGTAATAGTAGGGATATTGTAGGGAGTAGTGGCATACTCAGTCCAACAATATAAGTCATTCAATAGGGGAGGTTGGGCGCGAGGGTGGAATTCTCTCCAAAAGGATCCAGAGGATGAACTAAAGAGAAGGTCAGTCAGTCCCTTCCCATCTCTATTCTCATAAGTTTGCTTTTTACAACAACAAGTCCTACTATATAAACGCTTGAGTATATGTAAGACATGTGGGGTTTGGGCTTATTTGAATTGGAGATGGAGATATTTACAAAGTGCGTCATACTAGGGTTTATGTGGCTGACGAGAACAAGCAGGGGAGTGACGCTGATGATGTTTGGACAAGAAGGCCATGGAAGTAGATATATGGAGCATAGTTGTCAGAAAAGCGACTTGGGTCTGAAGTGGGCTATCATGTGGAAAATACTGGAGTAGAGAGGAGAGAGAATCCCAATATAGGTGTGTACTCATGGTCAAAGGTATATCTAGGTGCTCTCGGTAAGGTAGGGGGAATGGATGGAGAGTGACATGTCATGGTGCCATGGGACAATGTGAGAAAGAAATGATCTGCCAATGTGGAAGGAGAAACAATAAAATATGAGATGAATGGTTTAAGAGATGGTGACCCCATGAAATAATTCACAACACTATGACCACCACTATAAGGTTGGGAAAAAAACACTAGAATGTGGCCATTTCAATAAGCCATTCAAAATGGCGAGCTCTTGTGCCTCTCCCGAGTCCTACCTAAAGAAAATACTCACCATATATCGTGGTTGGGCCATCAAGCGAAGGAAGCCACCATAATACACACTAATATCATCATAATCAAGTATCTAGTACAACATCAGCAGAAATCCTGGTAGTACCAGCTGCCAAGTGGCAAGTGTCGACTGTGCACGGAATTGGCCATGTGTCGATGTTAGGAAAGGTCAAGGTTAAGCGGTGCTTGAGGATTGTGCATAAGTGAGCCTAGAGAGAGGCATTCCTCATCATAATCTATGCAGCAAAGGTTGGGAGGAGACAAGGCAGCCAGCTCCACCATGTTTTGTGTTGTACATGCAGGGAAATCGACAGGGATCAACATTGCTGATTGTTGTGCACAGGATAAGCTACGTTTTAAAGTGAAGTTTTAGATGTGGAGTCTTAGATTTCGCTTGCGAATTAGGTTCAGGTTTCAGCGTCGCGGATCACATTCCGATTTCAGGAGCAGGATTAGATTTCAACTGCGGAACAGAAACAGATTTCATTTCAGGAGCAGGATTTTCAGTTCGGAATCGGAATCAAGTTACGATTTCAAAATCGGATCAGAACTAGGTTGTTGTTGCGGATTGAAATCAGGCTACAGTTGCGGAGCCGAATCGGAAACCCTTGTTTGCTGAAAATTTCGACCTCTAATCAGGTGGACAGGTTTGCAACACTGTAAACATGGATCCGTTGGAGGGTTCTAGCAACGAGATACTGAGAATTGAGGAAGTGGCAGCCAAGGTGGATGCTATGGAGGTGATTTTTCAACAAATCCTTGAATGTTGAAGGCATCAAGATCCTCACGGGAACCGGAAGCGGCATGATTGTTCAATTGTTTCATTTTGTGGAGGGCTTGCATGGAAGTCTCAAAACCTTTCGTTGTAAAGAAGCAGACTCATAGCCTCAAGGAGCAGTTCAAATAGCTTTGTGTTTGAAACACAGTAATAAGGTTAGTGGTGAGCCTTGGCCTCAGGTGGTTTTTTTTTGGCCTTGGGATAAGAAAAGGCTCAAAAGATTTATGAGTCAATTTGTGCAAAGGCAAGTTTCAAGGTGACCTGAAAGGAGTAGGGGCTTCCGAGGATAGAGGATTGTATGGGCAGTATAATGTCCAAAGAGGTCAACGTCCTTCAGTACGACAAGTAGTTGTAGCTTGTATGGACAACGATTGTATGGGCAATCCGATGTTCAGTTTGGGCTAGTGATCTTTGTTGCTATTGTTGCATGACCAAGAGTGTTCCAAATGTGAACGTTTCTTTGCTTTGGTTACTTGGGAGGATGCATGTGGAAGGAATGTCCACGGAATCCATTGCAAACTTCATGCAATTTTCTAGTGAAGCAAGCACGAACACCTATGGCTATTGAAGAGCTGGAGCTAGATGAACTCTAGGGAAGTACTCTTCAGCTTGTGAACGTGTCAATGATTAGGTAAGGTTGATGTTATTTCTTTTGCCACAATTGTTTAAAATGACGCAACACATGTATCAGTTTCCAAGTACTTCTTAATTGTTATGACTGGACAGTTGTGTGGGAAGAATGTGTGTGTTCTATTTGACACTAGGTTCTCCCATAACGTACTTGACTTTGATTGAAAGGTTGACTGTGAGCATGCAACCATCCCTGTACTAGTACACAATCGTGAGGGCTGATGGAAAGGGTACAATTGGGGGAGGTTTCAGGGTTGTGGATATGCCATTAACCATTCACAGTTAAGTTAAGAACTTGGTTGTATGATAATGTGTTTGGCGTGCTTTGATATGGTACTTGGAATATCTTGGCACGTAGTACGGAAATTCTACATCGCTTGGGGTACTCATGTGTGCAAGTTCCAGCGCGATGGTAGAATCCATTCACTTTGAGGTGAGCCCGATGTGCCTCCAGGACCTTTGATCATGGCAACATAATGATGTGGGGGTTCACTATAAGTATATGTGCTTTTGTTTTTGTTTAATATGTTTACCGCTCGTTGCAAAAGTAAGATATGGCGCTAGAACAAATTGACTTAGGAACCTAGACCAACAGATTGGTCATAGCGTATGTGTGTGGGCTTATCGACGCTTGAACTCCCCAGGAGCAAAGGACGGTATGGGACGCCCAATGTTCAAGGAGTTTGTCAAGCCTCGATATCCTATTCCGCATATTGATGATCTAGTATTGTACGGTGCTACTGTTTTAGCAAAGTTGTTTGAAAAATGGATATCGCTAACCCAGAGTTCATGAAGTGCATGTGCATAAGGCTGTCTTCAGAACTTGTTTCGGTCACTTTGACTTTTTGTTACGCCTTTCAGATTGACGAATGCCCCAGCAACATGTATGACGTTGATGAACGATGTACTCAGACCATTTATGGATGACGTGTTGGTTTACAGTTGTGGTGACGTGCTGCATGTAACTCACCTTTGAATTGTTTGTCAACCCTGAGGGATAAAATCTTCTTTGCTAATGATAATAAAAATAGCGTATTTGGGTTTTATCATGTTAGCTGAAGACATAAAACCGAATGCAAGGAAAGTTGTTCTCCTTCCATGGCCTGTACCTACAAACTTGATGGTATTGAGAGGCTCTCTTGGATTGTTTGGGTTTTATTGCAAGGTGTGAAGGGTTGTTCACACATGGCTACACCTTTGACCGATATGCTATAGGATAGTAAGTGGACAAAAGTTCAACAGTGAAGTTTCGACGCTTTGAAACAAGTTGCGGCTGACTTTGTCACATTAAAGATAGTAGACCCTCAAAAACCATTTGTCATAGTAACGGATGCAAGTGATATCGCCGTTGGGACAATTATGATACAAGACGATAGGCCAGTGGCCTTTGTGAGAGAGAAATTCAACCCTCTTCAAAAACGTTGTATGTCATTGTCCATGCTTTGAAAGCATGGAGGCATTATTTGTGTGGTGCGGGTCTATATATGCCGACCATGACATTTTTATGTATTTCTGCAATTAAACAGGTAGGCAGGTATTTCACATGGAAATTCGATACAGGAAAGGTATTGAAAATCGTGTGCCTGATGCATTATCTCGTATAGTGTATCAGATGTCTTTTGTGGTCATAGAGAATGACTTGTTATGGTTTAAGTTTGGATCAATTTCACCATGTATTTTGGCGCCACGCAACATTGTATTCTCTCAAAGTTTCAATAGGCTTTCCAAGTTTGTCAAACATTATAATATAATTTATTGATAAGATTTTAACCTTTAGTAGGCCCAAAAAGTTTGGAAATGAGGCCCTAGAGGGAATTTTACATGCTACCAACTATATGTTGGAACTTTGTTAATTTTGCATGTAGAAGAGGGCGCATTTTTCCTATTGTGGAAATTTGTGGACCAAGGCAAATAATGCCAAGAATCATTGCATGAAGAGAGATGTGAACACCCATGCATAGAATTTGCATGCTTGAGTCTTAGCATGTGGGACACCTACACTGACACTTGGAAGCCATGCACATCACATATCATTTGTTCTAATCTATAAAAGAGACCCTCCTCCTCCTAGTGGGCGCACTTCAGATGGAGAGGACTTTCTCACATATGCTATTGTGTTTTGCTCTCTTGTGTGGTAAAATTTCTTGCTCATTAATGCTAGTGTTATGCTATCCATTTGTTTTCTAGATTGGTATTTTATTGGATCTTGTTTCTTTCATTGTAATCTTGCTAATGTAATGTTCTTCATGTTGAAAGTTTGCGGACAGCAAGTATTCGAGATCCATTCGGCCTAATTGAAGGAGCAATATCATAGATTAATGATGCTAGAATGCACCCTATAGCATACACTATCATTCTAGTTTATGCAGCAAGTTTCTTTCGTGAGTATTATGTAATTTTCTGCTCACATCCTCTTCATCTTCTTCGCTGTCCACCATAGCTGGGCAGATCCAATCACTTCATAAGTATGATCAATCATTGCATAATCTACAATTTGCTAGCAATTTACTTTTGCATGTGCAAGTATTAGTCCATGCATGTTGCATGCATGTCTCCTGAATTTTTCAGATTGCTTGCATGTTGATATATTTGCATGCATGTTGTTAGTTTTGAGCTATTTTGATTTGTAGAAGACCATCAAGGATTCCTAGATTGGTAAACCTTGATTCAAAGATCCTAGCTATCTCTATTCTCAATTTTATAACATGACCTAATTGTTGAGATCAAATAGATTCAGCAAGAGGATGCTCATTGTTTATTGTAAGGAGGTTGTGAGAGAGGTAAATCTTGGCCAAGTAGAGTCTCAGAAGGAGAGCTTTGATCTCTTTCCTCACACTTGCCTGAAGTATACCATAGCAGATGGTATAGTTAAAGGAAATGGCAAATTCCCCATTGCAGTTGTAAAGGGCCGTGTAGGGAGATTTTGCATTTATGTTATGATAGTACTGGTGCTAATCATCCTGGTGTGGATTGGACCTATGAGATGATCCTATGTAACTTTTAGTGGTCCAATATGGTTTTAGGCCTACTAGTCTTGTTACGGTGGGAATTCCTCAAAGTGCCTAATACAGCTGATGTCTAACTCAATGGGTGAAATGTTTGAGTTACTTGAAAAAATTTAAGACAAGCCATCGTGGTGCTAGTGAGAGCCGAGTGCGATCGCCAGTAGTATGGGATGTTGGTTATCGTAGGAGGCTTGAATTGGGCCAGTTGTTGTCAACAACTTCGGTGTACGGAGATGAGTCAATTGTGACTCTATTCAGGAGCATGTAGAGGAGATCCATGAGCCAACAAGTATATTGGATAGGCAGGAGAAATGTCTGTGTAACCGCTTGATCTTTGATTTATTTAGTTGCTTGGCATGGAAACCTCTTGCAGATGCTACCTGGGAGACCGCACACAGTTTGCATGCACAATACCCTAGTTTGGTCATCGCGGACGATGTCCTTTTTGAGTGGAAAGGGATATTAGAGCCTTTACTCCCTATCCCAGTTATTTACAGTTTTCAGAGACACATGTACGTTTTGTAATTATTGTAATTCCTGAAATGGTTAAGTCACTGACCTGTGGTGACATTTGTATGTAATTTGTAAATAAACTGTAATTAGTTGGCATTGGACCTCAAGAGTCGTGCTTAGCTTTGGCATGAGGTATTGGGTCATTTATTAGGAGTGGCTGGACTGACCTCCTAAAAATAGGAGTTGAGTAGTCAACGGGACACGTGTCATATGCTCACTGGAACACTCGGTCCAGTGAATGAGTGACACATGTCAGGGCTGACCGGTCAAAACATGACACGTGTCACATACTCACTGGGACACTTGGTCCAGTGTATGAGTGACACATGTCAACCTACTCACTTGCCTATATGTCAGGGTACTGCCAAGTGGCAAGTGTCGACTGTGCATGGAATTAGCCATGTGTCGACGTCGTTAGGAAAGGTCAGGGTTAAGGGGTGCTTGAGGATTGTGCATAAGTGAGCCTAGAGAGAGGCATTCCTCATCATAATCTATGTAGCAAAGGTTGGGAGGAGACAAGGCAGCCAGCTCCACCATGTTTTGTGTGCTCTGATGTTTGTACATGCAGGGAAATCGACAGGGATCGCCATTGTTGATTGTTGTGCACGGGATAAGCTAGGTTTTAAGTGAAGTTTCAGATGTGGAGTCTGACATAACCTCTTGTAATCCACACACCCGAAAGCCTCCATCTATATCCGCTTTCAGAAGAACAGGAGCAGCCCAAGGTGATTTACGGGGTCTTATACCTCCCATTTTAAAGTAATTATCAATTTAATTAATAATTTCTACCTCTTCCTTCTGAGTCTAGAGATAGGGTGACCACCTAGAATTAACTCAATCATGCGAGGATAGAGTCTTCACTTGATTTGCCAGAACTTCCATCCACAAAGTGTTTCGATTATTCATCTCGTTGAGTGCCGCACTCGGTTGCTGGCAAATTTGGAGATAGGTCAACATGGGAACCGTTCCTTCTAGACTTGCATTATCTTCGGCCATTATTGATCACCTAAATAAGAAATTGCTTTAATTAGTTGACGGATCCCAAAATCTTCAACTATAAGTGAGAATAATTGTGACCTCATAAACCGACTAATTACATCATAGTAAGGCCATTTGCTTTTTAAGCCAATTTCTTTTCAATCAATAACCAATAGATTTACATAAAATTCAAAATGATTTCATTTCTTTCAAAAATTTACGTAACTGGGATTTTTAAACTCTGTTCGATATGGACTGAAACCGTGAAATTGATTTTCTTCATCGAACTCTCAGTTTCACTGTTATCAATCCAAATTGAAATAATCTCGAAACATCCGGCATGCAACAAGATTCACATGCAATGATTTATAAAAAAATCGATTTTTTTACGTAAACTGCCTAACTGAACTAAAAAATCACTTTTTAACTACTTACAAAAATTGTACTCATGCATGAAATTTCATCCCGAAAACTATTGTAACTCGTTGTGCCATGTTCCTACACATACAAAAATGATTTTTCCACAGAGGACATGCAACCTATTGCTTAACTTTCCGACATGCAATCAGAACATTTCAAAAATTTGTCGTTGAACTAGAAATTGCCAAACTTTCAATGATCATAAGTTTTGCTACAGAAAACCAAATTGGACTCTGTAAAGCATAATATAGAGGGAGTACGTTCGCAAGATGTCTGTCACACCACCATAGACTGTACTATTTTGAATGTCTTGGAGTTTTGGTGTACATGGCTTACTACCTCAAATTGAGCTTATCTTTCACATCTTCAAGTTGGCATGTTACCTAGTGGGTAAACCTATTGTACGTCATCATGTTATGTTCGCGGAATTTGATGTTCCCCTTCTGCTACAAGTGGAGGCCATTTTCAAGTTGATACTTTATTTGCAGCAAACCAAGGAGATAGAGATATTGGATGATGCCATATACCTATGGATTAATCGTTGATTTTATTTTTATAATCTGCATACTCTCAGGTAGTGAAGTTATTAGGATTGTTTGGTATACCATTTCACAAAGGTCTTCCACAGGTGCCTTTTGGCACATGTTCATTCCTCATGCTCCACCTCCCCTTATTGATGAATTCCAGACATGGACCACATATGCCACCTCACTATACACTATACCCACTGATTCACCCATCTCTATGTCCCCACGCCCATGTGAATTCACCTTCTTCACTCCCGACATGATCCACACGGCCATTAAGAGAGCTTTTTGTACTAGATGGGGTTTGAGAGTTAACATTGCGAAGACCAAGGTTATGGTCTTCAATACATCCAGGGCATTCATACTGGAGGTTGTATCATCCTACACTTACTTAGGTGTCCTCTTTAGCGGTCCTATATTTCCTATGAGGCAGGCTGCTACAACTTGACTTGGGAAGGGACATGTTTCCCTTGTACAGAGAGAGTTCGGTTGTATGTGTCCACAGTTCTCTATTTACATAGTAATGTCTATCTCTTTCTTTTGACTAAACTTATAAGGTTGTCTCAAGATGGTTTGACTACCTAGAATCAACTCTATTTTGTGATCTACCGATCTTGCTTCCAATCAAACCAGATACTTCTATGTTAGAAGGACTTTAAGGTTCAAAGGAAAATGCTCTCAACGATTGATTCTAAATAATGTTAACAGATTATTTTCCTAATCTAGAGTCTTTGATAGATACAAGACACATAACCTATCAATCAATACCAGCTACTAATGACTACTTTTAAAATCACACCAAGTTGAACAATACCGACAAACTTCAGTATACAGTATATCTTATCTATAATGTTGACATACATTTGAGACAGACAAGACAAACTAAAGCCACATGTTCTTTTTCAAAAGCAAAAAAGACAACCAGTAATGATACCAATGCCTCCTAGTACAATGAAAATGATAGTCATTTCCCACCAAGCTCCAAGCAACACATGCTTATATTCTAATTCCAAGACAAATCTCCTCTAAGCTATAGACATCATATATGCACTCGTCACGTTTGCTTACAACATTTCTAAGCATACAAGGCAAATTTCCAAAAATTACAATTAAACAATATGCACCAAATGAACCTACTTTTCTCGGCATGCTCGTTCAGTAGTCTCCACAAAATTGTGGAATGCAGCAGAGACTCGTTTCATGAACATATTATGGCCACTAAGATATTCCCCATCTTTCTGCAAATAACAAGACAATCGGTTGAGAGAATTATGCATGGTTCTTCTTTAAACACTCATCTCATAGCATTCAGTTTGAATACTTCAAAAGAACAACAGAAATGGTTGCAATATCATGCTTGAAATACGTGGCAAACAACAAGAAAAGGGACTTTGGATTTAGATATATACTTCACCCAAAGTACATTTGATTTTCCAATCAGATCCATAATATATATTAATCAAAAATGTTTGGTTTTATTCGTATCAATCATATATTTTTATCGATTAGAAGCTTATCGGTTCTTTCAAGTTTGATCTTTTGGATCAACTATACTGGATTGGCTATTGTTTTACTTTTCACTACAATTTTGGTTCTATTCTGTACACATGGTGTTAGCCTTCTCATGTTGCATTTGCTCAGAAACATAGCTCCGATGCTCCACATCCAGCATGGCCTGTCCAGTCCCAATCCATCGGCACTCTTGCTACACTGATAGCTTATATGCAAAAATGTCATGGCCGCTGGGCCTTACAATAACACACTCTACACACTCCACTTTTTTTGGGGAAATGTTTGATTTGATCTAAGAAGCATATTTGCAAAGGTTGAAGTGAAGGTTATGCAGACCAATGCCATCTTTAGATTTTAGATCACAATATACTATCAAGTTAGAAGAGCACTTGGTGAATCAAGCACAAGCGCTCATCGAGTTTCTTATCTTCCTTTATTGAAATGAGTGATACGGTCTTTAACAAAGAATGTTATGATGGAGACTCTACATACTAAAAAAGTAACTTTCACTCCAATAAAATGCTTGGTCCCAAAATCATGGAAAACTCACTTAGATTCATGTGTGTACTATCTTTTGAAAGCGATACCACTACACTTGAAACTCAACAATTTAATAGCAATGATAGCTAGGGAATGCACTGAAACATATTTTCTTCAGTGGCTAAACAAGATTGGAATACGAGATAGTGGCACGAAGTAGAATAACATGAAAGATAGGATGAACATTAGAAACAAGAAGCAACTTGAGCTGCTAAGTAAGACAGGTAAGGACTTCAAAAATCTTGAAAGAATCATAATAGCGTGTTACAAGAGAGTATCTTCTTAAGTTTAAGCATTACAGATCCCCCAATGTTAAGTGGGCAAAAGAAAGTCAACTTACAAGACTACATCGACATTCTTCAATTATACCAGGAAGTTTCCATTAAGAACTACTCTCTAAGATTTGCCTTTAAGTGTTAAGGACTAAAAGATGAGCTTAAGATACTAAAAGTGACAGCTTGTTCATTCCTTTCTTTAATATTTGATGATCATAATCTTTGAGTTATTCATTCACACAAGTAGGATGATTATTTTGAACTAGTCAAAAATATCTAGCTTCAGCTGCAGAGTTGGTGTAGAGTAGGATCACAACGTTCAGTACCTGCATGACATCAATTTGAGTTAGTAGAGGTCTTTCACTTGCATGGGAAAAATATCCATTGAAATTAGTCAAATATATTGGTCTTTAGTCTAGAAAAGTGATAGATTGGATCAATTTCCTTGTTGCAAACTTTGCATGCTTGCTCTCTAGGATGAATTGAAGTTACTCAATAGCTATGGTCAGGATCAGTAGGCTGTAGGAACTATATGGGAGCTTAAAAGGTCGAAATTTAGAGGACAATGGATCAACTCATAATTTTATTAATTCTTGTCTTGTGCAAAAACTCTGCCTGGAAACAGCAATCATAGATATGAAGTATATCTAGCTTCAAGTGCAGAGTTGGGGACTTGAGAAGTCAAAGTACCGCAGCTCCCAGTAGTCATTCAAGATTACAGAGAATTAGATGATTTTCATGTTTTAGATTTAGCACGCACAAAATATAATTCTTGGTCAATAGATCACATAATTGAGTTAATACCCGGAAGTCATCCTATCTCAAAAAGAGGAGATAGAGATTATTAATCAGATTGAAAATTATCTTAAGATGGGACATACAAGACCCAGTAAATTGCCATTGGGGTGCTCTTCTTCTTCTAAAAGTGAATAAAGACGAAGGCTTCCCGATGTGTGTGGATTATAAAGGATTAAATAAGGTAACCTATTAGAAACAAATATTCATTGCCCGGGATGGATGATCTGGTTGATCGGTTAGGTGGGGCTAAATACTTCACAAAAATTAACCTCGGAAACGAATATCATCAGATTAGAATTCATTAAAGTGTTTGAGCTGAAAACTGGTTTTCAGACAAGGTTTGAACATTAGGAATTCTTAGTGCTACCTTCTGGTTCAACAAATGCACCTGCAATATTTCAACATATGATAAATGATATTTTTCGTCCATGTCTGGGAAAATTTGTATTGTCGCTCAAGGGTGAAGCTGTTGAGGGATCAGTTTCTCTTTGGTTGGGTGGTTTCGCTCCAAAGCTATCCACAACAAGATCTTCTAGATCTACACAAGGCAATATTTACAGTAAAGGACACCATTGTCCAACAAGGTCATATCACTAAATTGTAAAGTTGCTAGTCGGATCAAACTTGTGGTGTTGTCCTTAATCATTTTGGAAAACTGCCTGAGGCATGTCATTGACATCCCAGTCATTGGAGGAAGATCTTTTAAGCTACATTTGAAAGGCTAGCAGGAACCTCCAATAGAGACGATCCAATAATAGCTAAAAACCGTCGAAAAATTTTGGGTGTGCCTTCTGAAATTTTAATATCTTCACTTCAGAGCTTTAATTTAGGATAGCAACACATTAGCTTACTATTGATGAGTTCATAACTTAACATATGGCCAACAAAAATTTATAGAGCTTAGCCAATAAGCAAGTTCGGATTACCGTCCATACTTATTCAATTTCACAAAGTCTCCATAGAGCAAGGTTGCAATGGTCACAAAAAGAAGGGTGAGGAGAAGGAAACCTCACAATAGAGGTGTAGCATGTCTCATTGTTATCCCTCGAATTGAGATAGTATGAAGTACATAGGTACCCCATTAGAACATAGTTTGTTTACAAATACCTTAAAAAATCCTTTTTAAGGATTTTAGAACACAGGACTTTGTTAAGTGGTAACACAATGTATAGAGTCTGACACATGCCCGAAGCTAGAAGGTAAAAGGAGAAGTGTTATAAGCTTTGAATGGAAGTCCCAGTAAACAGCGGCAGTGACTCTAACTATCCTACAGTAGCGAGATTCCTTGTCGCATAAGTAGTGACATGCACAAATGGTGTAACGACTCTCGCTGTCTCCAGCATGGACTCATTGAAATTGAATTCTCCCTGAAGATGCAGACTGCCAACGGCTAGACGGTAAGACCCCATGCACCTTTACTATTGCTTTGCAGTGCTAGCCTAGTTTTATGCATTGAGTGTTGCAATGTTCACATAGTAGCAAAGATAGATTGATTGGTCTTCTAATAATCTGTCCATATAATACCACATTTTTTATAAGATACCACTCCAATAATTTTTTGTGCCTTTGCATTATGATATGACAGGTTTTTGAACATGAATACCCAGAGCTTATTGCTTGGTAAAAATGCATGCAGTTATTTTGCATCAAACCTGAGAGCACCAGAGCTTCATCTCTCTTGGAAAAGCAGTCCTGAAGCAATGAAAGCTTAAATTTTCCACCATGCATGTGTAATGCAAACTCTAGCCTTTGCAACATCGTAGATGGCATTCGTTGTCAAATTGCTTTGTATTTGTGGCTTTGAAAACTTTCCTTCCTTTGTGTATTGCCTTTGTGTATTGTTTATAAGTATTTCTAGATTGAATCGCGGTTCGAACCACGATTCACGGTTTTGGTTAAAGTTTTGGAAAAAAAATATTTTAATTCATTTTGGTGGGTAATATCCATTTTAAGGTAAATATACAGCTGAAACAATGCGCCAAAAAACAGCTCATAAGGAAAAAAAACAGTTTGAACAGCAATTCTCTGCCATTGCCTGAGAATCGTGATTCGCGGCAACTATGATCTAAAGAATCACTTATGAGCACACTACAAGCAAATTTGTCAGACCCTATACTTCTAGTTGAAATGTTGAACAAGCTATTATTTCCCCAAGTGCATAAATCATGATAGCAAATTTCATCTTACGTTCTGGTCGATTTTATCCTAAAATAACAAGTCACGGTTTATAGATAGAACAGTCCAACACTAATATAAAACATATCATAAAATTGATAAGCACATGAGGAAGAACTAACCTGGAGCAAATATAATGCTATAGGTAACAGTCTTCTCAAAATATGAGATAGTCGAAAACCTAACTGCATCCATGCAATAAATGGAAGTCTGAATTCACGCATGATCTAAATATATCTTCAAAAAGCAATACAAGTTAACATCAACAATCAAAAGCAATCAAGTGGAAAAAACAAATCTATAACTAGCACTCCATCCTCCTACTATCTAGCAGCACATGCAAGGTCCACAACTAGCCACAAATGAATGATTTGAGTACATATTGGAACATAGTCACTATCTAACCATTGTTTAATAACTAAAAGATGTTGCATCTTGTCGCACTTGTGAAGTTCTGGAAAGTTAATTGGGTCAAATCAAAGGACCTTTAAGAGCATGATGTGCAATTAAGATTCCACATGTGCTTAGCATGATGACCCAAAACTAAAGTGCCTAACTAGAGGAGATTTGAATAAGAGAGCCTATTTCAACTTCCCTCCAAAAGTGAGTTGGGATAGGGCAACATTCAATCACAAAAGCAAAAATGTGTCTAAAAGCACACTTTAGGATAGAGTATCTAAAAGAAAAACTAAGCTAGCTAGGGTAAGGGCTTCTCCCTAAGGAGAACAATATGCAATAGTTTTCTGTTAATTGGATAGACTTTAATGAAGAACGTATTCGTAGTATGTGCAACCCCCAAACTCTCTCTTTGCAATAACATGCCCAATCATGATAATGCAATAACTATCCGGTATCACGGGATCACCACTCTTATGGATGGGATGGATGATTGAGGAAAACCTAAGGCCATTGCTTGGTTAAACAAGGTGGCTAGGGTGGTGGGTGAGAGTATGTTAGCGGCGTGGATGAGGAAATCTGCCTCTAATTCCCCAATGTCATTTGCATAGTGTGTCTTCAGCCTCTTAATGGCAATCTGTACCATATTCGAGGTGAAGAACTAGAAATCAGAAGGTCTGGGCAAAATGGTGATGGATGTGTCTGTGGGAATGGTGTATAATGAGGGGGCATAGTCGGTTCATGCCTGCAAATCTGTTAGGAGAGGAGGTGGAGCACATGGGATGAACTCTCACTAGAAAGCACCTGAAGAGGAGCTAAAGAGGAGGCCGATGAGCCTCCTCCCTTCACTCTCTTGATAATCCTGCTTTTTCTTACGAAGTAAACGTGGGTAGGTGTGTCTGGTATCACATAGGACATGGGGAGCACACTGCTGTGCATGGACACCCTACTGGGTGGTAGTGAGCTCAGCATCATACCAAGGCTATTGAAGAGAGTGTGATGGAGTGCATGACTAACTCAGGTAACTCAATGACCATCTCAAGCAACTCAGGTAACTCTCCCACACAATAAGATTGAACCTTGCTCACGGAAGGAGGCTCACAAGGTGACGCAAAAAAACACTCAGAAGGAGTAGTACTCTCACAATATGGCTCAAGATAGATATCCTGATCAACTGCTATATCTGAAACAACCTGAGCATCATTGAGTAGTGGATCCTTTTTGCATATTGCAAAACTTAGTCTCATTACATACTAGTGAGAGCTTCCTTTTATTACAAAGGTTTGTGATATTCCAAGTCGATTTGTTGTGTGCTCCTATTCGCAATGATGAACCATTTGATGCTGATTTACCCACAAACTCAAAGTAGTTCTCTTTCTTGCCAGCGGCTATCATTCAAAGGTTTAGACGGAAAGGCCAATGAGGCTGCAGTGTGAAGAACGGTGGTGAGAAGGTCACTTGGGATTTAAGTGGGCAATCATATGGGAACATGTTCATACAGTGATCAAAACAAAGACTTGAAGAGCTCCCACTCACTCCGCCATTTACTCAGAAACTGCTCCAAACCTAAAAAGATAATTTGGAACCTGCACATCTTCAAACCCATCAAAATTTGTCACTCAAACTACAGGACAGATTCAACAAAGAGAACTTCTGTCAATTACTTTCAGGAACTAGTTTCTTGAGGTAAAACATATCAAAACAAAAGTATAAACGCATTCTATTGAAGGCTTCCACTGTGCCTTCTGCTTATCAAGAACCCACTTCAAGCTGTTAGAATGCAGCATGAGCCTTGTACTGCCCAATAGATCAAGAGGTTGTAGGCTTCCTGCTTGAATATGCACTACTTCAACTGTTCTAAACAAGTCTCCCATTTCCCATGAAGATAGAAATTAGAATATGAGCCTATGATTGTGGACAAGCAATTACTAACAGTTTCGTCAGAACTGAAGTACATGAATATTGGGTAGATAATGTTCTGCTCAACAGACATCACTCACAGTTTAACAGTCTGCAAAGATATCATAATAGGTATAATGTGACACTGTGAAAATCTATCATCTGCCAAATGTTGAAACCTGTAGAGTATTGGTGAATATATTTCCAGAGCAAGGACATTGCAGAGGTTCAGTTTAAAAAACTCACTTTGCAGACACAGTGTTCGCTCTTTTAAGGAGGACCAGCAAAGGTGCCTTATCATGATTCATGAGCTTATTACAATGAGTTGGACCTAAGTATCTCACCTGATGCAAAAAGGGCTCGAACACGTCCCGAGCTTTCGCCACAGCGATAACGCACGCTGTTCTGCAATACAAGCAACTCCTTTCTTATGTTCACACTGATCGAAACAGAAGTCTAATTTTATAATGAAATTGGGTTCAGGTACCTGAAGTAGTTTGTTCCATCATGAATGTCTTCCACACCACATGCATTTACAATCTCTTCTCTGCTGATTGAGGGACACTTCATTCCTCCAACGACAAAGCGAAATTCTGCCATGGCTCTATGGTACTGAGCTCCTCCATACAAACGCATTCCAGCATTCTGAATGTGAAGAAAATATAAGCTTGAGATTGGAAGGCTAGCTTACAAGCTAGCAAGGCTAGCTTGAGATTGCAAGGCTAGCTTATCAGTTGGCTTAATTCCATCTATAGCATCTAAAAGGCCTTGGGGTTCAGTGTCATAGGTTGACTTGGCGCTCTCTCTCTCTCTCTCTCTCTCTCTCTCTCTCTCTCTCTCTCTCTCTCTCTCTCTCTCTCATTACTTGGAGTCATTACACACGCTCCCTCTGTTACCACACTTGACACGTATCTTTTTCGTCTTATATGCCTTTTGGCATGGAAAAGAAATTAATAAAGCGCTCTCTCTCTCTCTCTCTCTCTCTCTCTCTCTCTCTCTCTCTCTCTCTCTCTCTTGTTTTGGAGACGTTTCATACGGTCCCACTGTTACCACAAACTTGATATGTACATTTATAGGTCTTATATGCCTTTTGGCATGGAAAAGACATTAATAAAGCTTTCTTTCTTTCTTCTCCCTTTCAATACTGTCTTCTTTTTCTTCATTGGCACTACATCTCCACTTTTCTCTTAACTATGATGTCTACACTTCTTAGATTTAGAATTCTTTTAGTTTGCATACTCTTGACTTGCCTAAGACATCACATGCTGAATAAATCAGTGACCACACCCCATCATGCCAATAACAAGGGCCATTCCCAATTCTAAAATTAGCTACTCAGATAAAGAGGAGGGTGGGGTGCATTCCCCGACACAAGGGCGCCATCTATTTCTAGGAGTTCTAAGGGGGGACCTCACATATATACACACATAAGAGACAACATGCCTTTGGAGATGCAAAAGATATAGTGACATGGGTAATCCATAGACATGAGAGACTAGTGTTCATAGATGAACCTTCACATAAGAAATCTTCCACAGACCCCTCACCCTAAGGAACCCACATCTCTAGGGCCAGTGGGAGTGCCCAAGAAACCTATCTATCCTCTGTGTAGAGTGAATTCGCAAAGTTAGACCATACAGTCCTTGTTGGCAACAAGCGGCCTTAGATATTTAGTTCAATTGGGGGACAATCTATTTTCTAAGAGGAACATAAGAATGCGGAGAGGGATTTATCTCCAATTTCAGGACACACTTGCAACTCAGTATTCTATAGTGCGACCAGATCTATCAATGGAACATGGTTGCTTGCCTTTACAGAGCACTATTTCCCACAAAAGGCATCTAGCTTTGTTATCATATGCCCCAGTTGGGTACGTGAAGGTTCACCAAGGGTCCCCATCCGAGGCTAGAAAATGGATTAGTAATATGGCAATAATGATAGTTGAGCCATCATGCATCGTATGGCATGGACAGCATGCGCATATGAATGGCTGGTGTGCATGTGGATGAGTGCACCTACCATAATGCATACAAGAAGGTAGTGAGAAGAATTAGATCCATAATTTTACAGTGGATAGTGTGCACATGTTATCCTTGGATAGGTTTGCCATATGCGCTACCAGAGTAAGATCCCCAAATATCCTAGGATTCAAAGTGGATGTTGATGGTATTGGGCACCGACATTTCATTTTCTTGATCAAGCCTCAGAAGTGTGTAGAACAACTTCAGGCTCTAGGATGATTCAGAGGTGATTCTACAATATGCAAATATCCTAGGATTCAAGGTGGATGTTGATGGTATTGGGCACTGACATTTCATTTTCTTGATCAAGCCTCAGAAGTGTGTAGAATGACTTCAGGCTCTAGGATGATTCAGAGGTGATTCTACGATATGCAGTCCAAAATTATTACGTGGAGCACGAATTGGACCAGTTCAAGAGTGCATCACCAGAATACACCTCAACAAAGATCCAAGGTTATGGTCTTCCCTTCGATACATCTAGAGCTTCCAAGTAACGATAGGAACTCATCTTTGACAGGCAAACATCAGTCACATTGCATTCTCTCATAGCATATGACGACCCGCATCTGTTGCTCTCATCATACGGGAGATGTTCTCAGTACAGTGGAATCAACAAAGTCACTCCAATATACAGCTTTAAATCACATCCTTCTTCTCTAGAAGGAGACTACAGACAAATC
This sequence comes from Diphasiastrum complanatum, assembly GCA_029204225.1. Taxonomy (NCBI): domain Eukaryota; kingdom Viridiplantae; phylum Streptophyta; class Lycopodiopsida; order Lycopodiales; family Lycopodiaceae; genus Diphasiastrum; species Diphasiastrum complanatum. Next base: position 67,495,203 of record CM055095.1, on the reverse strand, counting down.
CAGAATCAAATAATGATGACAATGAGATTCACATAAAGGCCAGAGACGATTCGTCACTCCACGTCATGTTGCACTAAGCGCTACCCGCCCTACCTTGAGGTTACACACATCTCATAAATGGCCTTCATGATGATGACAGCAGCAATCTCCAAACTGATTCTAGCGACAGCTCAATCACATCATTCTTCAAGAGCAGTGGGACATGTCACATGATGACATTAACCACTATAACAATACATGATCTCTTTGTAGCCAGACATTTATTGTATTGTATTTCGCTTATGTATTGGTAGTTAAGATCTACATGCATTTTTTCTATACTGTTTCGAAGACATTTCATATGCTCCCACTGACACTACACAATTGACATGTACTTTTTTCATCTTTGATGCCTTTTGTCATGGAAAAGACATTAATTAAGCAACTTTTCAACCATCGTTGTTGCCTGCAGCCCCTTTAATGCCAGTGAATCTACAGGAAGCCCCTTCGATGCCAGTAAATCTGTAGCCAACACTCTTCAAAAAGGCAGGCACTCCTCATATCCCTCGGCCTCTATTTTACCTCTTCCGACACTCTACACCCCCTTAAGAGCATATGAGCAGTACCTATCTTCCTACCTTGAACAATTAGCAATGGAGTTTCGGAAAAGTGATATGATGCAACTTAAAGCAAATGTTAGATCGTGGTTGGAAGAGAGGGATCCAATGGGAGCCAAGATTTCTACATTGGAAGAAGAACTAAGCAAGCTATGTGTGCAAGGGACACCATGCACACCACCACGAAAATCCAAGAGCTAGAGCAAGAGTTGCATCAACATAAAGAACTTGGGCATGATTATTCACGACAGAGGATGGTAAGGCCTCACCACATCAAGTCACAATAGTAAAGGCATGGATCATGCTTGGAAAACAAACAAAAAAAATGCCACCCTCATCATCATCTGCTTCACCTCATTAGAAGAAAGACGATCAATGTTACACCTTAAAGCTAAACTAAAGGGAGCAACTATTTTTCTGGATGATGACCTCACATATTTGCAAGTTGAAGAAAGGAGGAAAGTATTCCAAGAAGCTTGTGAATCAAGTAGGGTATATATGGATGGACAAGTGAAATTCATTGACAGCAAAAAGAAATATGTAATTTCCCTAGGCACAAGAGTGCCTCGGGTCCCCGATGTCTTTATAGCAACATGTTATTTTCCTCCTATGACATCTTATTTTGTTGAGGTTGCTGATTTTGAATCCATCCTCTAATATTATTAGTTATTTAGAGTAAGGTCCTAAATTATTGATTGGTAGGTTTAATGCTGGCACCGGTTTACATCAAACGGAGTTCATGATGTTTCTGATCAGTGTCGCATACAGGCTATTGATGATAGGGATTTGGGTAGTGCCAAAATTTTTGCTGAAGATCTAAGACCGAGCATTACTTATTGTAAGGAGAAGCACCTCCAAGATCCTGCTTACAAGACACACACAAAGGAATGATAGTGGAGCCAAACCTCCCAACCAGTGAGAAGATATAGATCGATCTCCAATAACCTCACCCCCGTGCCATAGGATAGGATGCAAGTGTAGAGATAGGATCCTGGCAATGAAATCATATAACTGGAATGGGAATAGGGCGAGTTTCTCCTAGAGAAAATAGCCATACTTTACCTGTGCATGTGCCCATGCAAACCCAAAATATTCCCATACATGCTTTTCATTACTATTGATACTCTACACCATTCCAATAGCCGTCTTAACCCATGCAACAGCTCGACATGTCATAAGATGTGTGACTGGGTCCTCACAAGGTTATCAATTACATTTCTGGCCTGGTTCAGGTGTAACCAATAATCTCAACTACTGGAGTACCGTGTATCCAAGTGTAGGATTATGCTGAATTCTATATACACAACGTGGAAGTAACATTCTTCTCCCGTTGAACAGGTCCTGTCCTCAGAACAGGAAAGAAAACCAAAAACCATTTCTTTAACTTTTAATATTCACCCATAAAATCATTATCCTTAGTCTGACTTCAAATATCAAACTAGTACTCAAAGATTGAAAAATATTCCAAATGTTTATCTCTGCTCTAGAGTACATTTGGAAAGTACACTAAGCGATAAATTTTTTCCTTCGGGTTTCGCTCTCTATAAGTTAGTAACATCACCTGCATGTAAAACAATTTACATGAATCACTGGGTGAAATATTACCTAACTCGGAAGATCAAAGTTAAAAAAAAAACTAGCAATTACAATCTGAAACTATCCACAATTTCTTGTAGATAATTCATAAATGCTTCTCGGTACAAATACTCTTAGAGCATCCAAAATTCTAAGGTATAATAGTTCACCCAACTAGAATCTCTAGGAGATCCATCAAGATAAAAAAATTATTTAAGCTCAACTCTGAGTATCCTAGATACTCTCTTGAGTTAAATGCCCTTGTTTCTATATCTCATGCAACAAAATAGCAATCATTTAATCCTATTAGATTTGTCTGTCCCCTATAACAACCGGAGATCTAGTTTGGAAACCATACACAAGCAATTACAGACTATAATTTGTAGCAGAACACTAAACAAACTCTCCACAAGTGAAAACAGTTTACTTTATGAGAATGCCTATGAGACACAAACATTCTCAAGTTACTGAAGTATAGAATTTTAGATTTACAAATTACTGATCTAATTCTTGACTCACTCAATAGATCGAGAATTACTCATCATACATAAGAATCGTCACATTTCCTTATAATCCTCAGATAATAATCAAGTACCTATTTATGTTTCATCAATCACAAATATTTAGATCCTTATGATTCGTCAATCATAATTCACTAGAATAGAAGACGATACTTAATCATTAAGGGATACTGGAGTATATGTCCACCCTAACTCAAGAAATATAAGAATCATTCTAAAACCTTTTTCACTACGAAAACATATTGGATTTAAGAATATTCCTTCACCCCGGAATCTCAACAAAAATGCGAGTTATCCAAGTTCGATATGCAACAGCTAATTAAAGACAGAAGGAAAATCAAAAAGGCACTAATCACTATCTTCAACTACAAAAACTTTGGATTACTATCTAGGATTGAATCTAGATACCCAAAGTTCTACTGAATTCCATATAAATTCAGTTGTCATTCTTGGAATCATTATGATTCGTCATCCAACTGAGCTCTCTGGGATGCAATCACTAATAAACTGAATCTATTTCTCGATTGAGAAATGACTCACAAACCATGCGTCTTACAATCAAGATAAATCAAAACAAACAATTTTTGGTGAATTATTTTCACACTGCTTGTTTAAGCAAGTAACTTTATCCATGAGTAACCAACCAATCAAGTTAATTGTCAATGATTCAAAAATCTCAAATGACCAGGTGCAGATCTCAATTGTACTAGTACAACTTTAGATTCTTATCAAAATCATTTCTAAGTTAACAAATAAATTTCCCATGAAAAGATCTGTTAACTCTGCAAGTATTTGTTCTAAACAATACCCCTTTGGGATTATTGATGTCCCATACCATCAACTTTCCCTCCAAAAAGATCCTTGACCTCATGATCTGACTTTTCTAGAGATCCATTGATCCATCTAGTTGTCCTTTAATCCTTGTAGGAAGATATCCTTCACTACCAAAGATTGGAAAGTCCATTCACTTGGATCACTAGCATGCCTTTCAGATGGATATACAAGATCAACACATGACTTTGTGATTTTCCAAATACCCCAACTACAAAACTTAATTGCCCGGAACAGAATGCGTTCCGTTCCAGAACGCGTTCCCATCTGGAACGGGACTCCCAAAAAAAATTAAAAAAATACGTTTTTTTACAAAGAAAAAAAAAACCATATCCTGAGAGTTGATAGACAACGGGCAACCAAATACAGGCAATCGGTGTGTGTCACCACAGTTTAAGACTGAGCATCGAGGCAGGTGTCAATATACGGATTTTGCTGGGAATCTGCGGAAAAACGTAGTAATCAGATAATCAGATTGAGGAACAAACCCGTTTCAAATATCTAGCGGATTTATGCTGATGCATTGATTCGATTGCATTAGGATTATACAGAAACTCCTGGGCCGGGCCTCAAAATTCAAACGACTGATTGACTCAGGATTGTCCAAAACAAAGCAAATGCTTACAGATCAGAAATTGATTTGATAGTTTCTTACTTAGAAGCCCTCAATTTCAAATCGATTTGTGAACTGTAGCGTCCCTCAATGCATTATAAAGCGTCCCTCTATATATTATCAAGAAGAAAGATCGCCAGTTCTGAAGATCACGTCCAGCAGGTGGCATTTTGATCTGGTTCTTCTTTCTTTAAAAAAACGTTCCGACCCAGTACGTTCCGGAACGGACGGAACAGAATGTTTCGACCCATTTGGTCAAAACGGGCTTCTAAGCTACAAAATACATTTTCAAAGCCCACTTACTATCCCTAATGTCCCCACTACCTCCCGCCTTGGAATTTTCAGTCCCCTAAAAATCTCATTCGTCTAAGGCACAAAGAAGGTTCAAAGAGATATAGTAAATGCAAAATGAATTATCGTAGAAAAAAGTCTAAAACATTTGTTTTCCATGAACAAGTTATCCTATAACTGGGTTGAATACGCAAAAATCATCCACATAAATGCATAATAGCACTAAACTAAACTTTTGCCTATACTCAACCATAGGATTAAACTCATGAAACAAATTTTTTAACTTTAAACAATTCCTATCATTTAAAAACTTTGCCAATCAAAAAATTGGACCGTTTTCCTTTTCATTAACCGGCTTGGCATTACTCCATTTACATTTAGGAACTGTCAAACTCTAAATATGAAATTACATGAATGTGAAACCCCTCAAATTAGATTTCAACAACCCCTATATCGTATCCAACAAAAAGAATTTGTCTAGATAAAGAGTCGAATCCTCATTCAAATTTCACTCTGTCTGGCCATTCCATATTATCAAGCAATTTTAGGTTCAGATTTTACAAGTATCTTGGACAAGCTTTTGCCTGATCCATTTCTAATGATTAAAATCAATTATAAATGTCCTAGCAAAAACAACCATTAACTTCAAAATTTAGCCAACTTTGAAATTTAATAGAAAAAGAAAAAAAATTCATTCTAATTCTCTATTTGGGAGTAATTCGGCTCCAGAACTTAAAATGTCATCACAGTACCCATTGTTCTGGCAAATTTGCGAGAATTTGCAGTTTCTTCAGTCTTTTCTTTGAGTCATCTATAAGCGGGAAATAGCTTAACTTTAGTGAAAACACTATAACCAAATCCAACTGAACAAAATCTTCAATATGGTCATTTCACTAATCTAAGTTCATTCCATAGATAAAGTAGAAAAACTGAAATCTTGACAAAAAGAAATAATAATAATAATTTTACGTAACTCAAAAATTATGACAAAAATCTTGTTAGTATAAAAGGCAATCGAAATCGATAAATCAATATATTGTTCGATTCTGGATGTCACTAATCCAATGTCAGACTAGCATGCAAAGCATACGACATCAGTTACAAAATGTCATTATGGAATTTTTATGTAAAACTCATTTTTTATAGAATCCATTAGCCACTTCCACTGGCCTATGCTAAAAGCGTCAAAGTACATGCGTGTAACCACTCAAAACAACCGTAGATCTACCATGCATGTCAGATCACTCACATAATCGCCATGTAACCAATTTCCACAAGCACAGTACCATAAAGTTGGGAACAAAGTAGACATGCATTAAAACAATTTGCGTTTTTTGCAAATTTTACTCACAGCAAAACTTCAAACGGCCATAACTTGAGCTACAGTGCACCAAATTGGTCGCTGTAAAGCACATTACAGAGGGTAGGCATGTTTCTGAGATGATTGCCATGTCACCCTACCACCTAAGCTTTACACATGTGAGTACAGAGAGTGCAAAAAATATGTAGGAGGGAGCACTTTTTCTAGAGGCATGTGCTCAAAAACACCAAATTGCTCTGCATGCACCCCAAGAGGCTTTACCAACAGTCTCGAGCGGTCCATTAGACTTCTCAAACTTCCACGAGACAAAGCATAAGCTTTTGGCAGCCAAATTCCAGCGAACCGTGAAACATTCATTTTGAGCTAGAGAGAGAGAGAGAGAGAGAGAGAGAGAGAGAGAGAGAGAGAGAAAGCTTTATTAATGTCTTTTCCATGCCAAAAGGCATATAAGACCAAAAGGAGTACATGTCAAGGATGTGGAAATCATGGGAGCATATATAAACGTCTCCAAGAAAAAACTATGCATAGAAGAGAAATGAGTAATATAACTGTAAACTACAAAGTGCCAATTGTCCATAACTGGGAGCAAAATAGCTGCAAAAATTGAACACAAGAACGAGAGAGAGAGAGAGAGAGAGAGAGAGAGCTTTATTAAAGTCTTTTCCATGCCAAAAGGGGCATCTCAAATAGACTTACGGAAGCAGAATCTCTCCAGCTGGACTAGGGAAGAGTGTCACTTCCCAAGACTAGAAGTAGCCGCCTGTCTCATACTGAAGGTAGGACCAGAGAAGAGCACACCTAGGTAAGTGTATGAAGAGACCACCTCTAGGGACTGTCCATCAAAGGTAAGCTCCTGGCGCTGCATAAAAGCCCGAGAGGTATTGAAGACCATAGCTTTGTTCTTCGAGAGGTTCACCCCTAAACCCCACTAAGTACAAAAGGTGTGTAAGCAGTCCAACTGTCTCTGTAATCCCTCTCTGGTACGGGAGACTAGTACCACATCATCCACATAGAGAAGGATGGCAATCAGAATGTCTCCAAGCCGACAACCGTCCCCACCACACGGAGAGATGACCTGCTCTAGTTCGTCAATATATAATCCAAAGAGAACTGGTGAGAGAGAGAGAGCATCCCTGCTTAACCCCAATAGTGCTCCAGATCTGCTCAGAAATGCCACTGCCATGACGAAAACAGCCCAAAACCCTCTCATAGAGTAGGAGCTTAAAGCTCAATCATCTATAAAACAATAACTGCAAATATAATGCCTAAAGATGGTTGGCCCAGTCAGGGTCCAGCAGCCTAGAATCGAATATCATGATGCCTATCAGCCTGGAAGAAGTGGTGGCAATTTTAAAAATTAAAAATATGGATGATTATTAGAAAATCAGAGGGCTTGTCCGAGGCCTCAAAGATGAATATAAAGTAGAGGTCCAGAGAAACTCGCCTACTACCTTTGAGCAAGCTCTCAAATATGCTCAAATCTATGATGATTCAGTGGGTAGGAAGAGGGCAAGACAGCAGCCTCTTTCTGAGCAGCCTCCTCAGAAAGACTTTCAATTTAAAAAGAAATTTTTAAAAAGAAGGAAAGAAGATAAATTTAAAGGTGAAGCTCCTCAGAAACGCCCTTCACTCATACAGCCCTTAAAACCAGAAGATTTTGAGAAAGCCAAACAAGAACGTTTGTGCTTTCTGTGTATGGGCAAGGGACACACAGTCAGACAGTGTCCCAAGGGGCCTTTCACTAAAAAAGATAAAAAAGATAAGAAACAAGTTCATCTTGTTCAGACTGTAAGTTTCCCCAGTGACTCGGCAGCTTCCGAGATCAAAGTGTATCATGAAGATCATGAACATTGTTGTCAGCTAACCTCTGCAATGCTAGCGAGACCCTTCAGCTTTGGGCCGCATGACCTAGTACGTATGCATGGGAAAGTTGGTAACCAGTCAGTAAGAGTTATGGTTGATGATGGGGCAACCCATAATTTCATCAACTACACCCTGGTTAAAAAACTTAAACTACCAGAAGTACCTAGTCAGCATAGGTACATAGTTTCACTAGCTAAGGGTGAAGATAAAAAAATCTGGGAAACTATGGTAAGTAGTAACTTGAATCTTGGTATTCAGGGGTACCAAGATGAAATAAACTTTCAGATAATGCACCTGGATCGCACAGACTCTGTTCTCGGGAGAGATTGGATCTACAGTTTAGGACCTTCCCTCCACAAAAATTATCAGGAGAACACCCTCAGCTTTCAGCATAAAGGCCGAGAGATCCAGTTGCATGGGGAGCATGATGTTCCCAACAGCCCTATGGTCTGCAATTCAGAGCTCTGTCAGCTAATCGGAGACGACGACCATCAGGTATTCTTATGTGACTCTCAGTTTATTCCTAAAGTTTCTAGTTCTAGTTCTATACAGCAGAAAATCAGTAAATTAGAAACTTTATTGTCTAGATTTAAAGATGTTTTTCCTGAAGATTTGCCACATGGTTTGCCACCTAGCAAAGAGGTAGATCATGTAATAAACCTAGTACCAGGTACAGCACCTGTTTCTAAACCTCCGTATCGGGTCAGCCGAACAGAGGATGAAGAAATATCTAGGCAGTTAACAGATTATCTTGGGAAAGGCCAAATTCAAACCAGTAGTTCACCATAGGCCTCACCAGTCCTATTGGTGAAAAAGAAAGAGGGGTCTATGCGTCTTTAGGTAGATTACAGAGCCCTCAATAAAGTCACAATAAAGAATAAGTACCCTATGCCTCGGGCAGACAAGTTGTTTGATCAGCTCGATGGGGCTAAATTTTTCAGTAGACCTCAGATTGGGATCTCATAAAGTCCGTAGTAAGTTTGTAGTCGTATTTTTAAATGACATCCTCGTCTACAGCAAAACGAGGAAGGAGCATCTAAAACACCTCAGAAAGGTGTTTCGACTGCTCAGAAAGGATAAGCTTTATGCTAAACAATCCAAGTGTGAATTCTTCGTTGAAGAAGTAGCATATTTGGGTCACATTATCTCGTCAAATGGGATTAAGATGGACCCGAATAAGGTTAAGCCATACTCAGTTGGCTGAGACCTCAGAATATTTTGGAACTACAGATCTTTCTTGGTTTGGCGGGATATTACAAACGATTTGTCAAGGAATATGCTCAGATAGCAGTTTCCATGACAAGTCTTCTTAAGGGGAAGGGAAAGGAGTTCATTTGGGAGTCCGCACAGCAGGAGAGCTTTGATGCTCTCAAAACAGCCTTAGCTACAGCACCAGTTTTAAAGTCGTCGACCCCAGTTAGCCATTTGTGGTCGAAACAGATGCTAGCGACTTTGCAGTTGGTGCTGTGCTAACTCAGGGTGGACGACCAGTTGCGTTCGAGAGTAAAAAACTCGAGCCAGCTCAGACTAGGTACAGTGCCTATGAAAAGGAACTCTTTTCTATAGTCCATGCCCTTAAGACTTGGAGGCATTATTTGTATGGTGCTAACTTTGAGGTCCTGACAAACCATGAAAGTCTCAGATACCTTTGCAATCAACCTGAGCTTAGAGGTCGGCAAGCTCGTTGGGCAAAGTTGATGCAAGAGTTTGATATGTCTATCAGATATAGACGGGGGAAATCCAATACAGTAGCAGATGCCCTTAGCAGAATGCCTATGATAAACGAGCTGAGTTTTACTCAGATTCGTAATGAGTTACTCGAGTCCTTGAGAGGGAAGTGCCAGCATGATGCATTCTTCTCTACTATCTGGAACTCAGTCCAAAGCAGACAGTTACAGACTCCAGAACCAGTTCCCGGGGCTGGTGCCAGTTCGTCCAAGAATATGGCAGCTTCTGTTGAGGATGATGATGAATCCGAGTATACGTCAGATGACGTTGAGGATTCTGAGCCTGTAGTACCCAAGCAAACCCCAGTGGTTGAGGGTCAGTTGACTCAAGGATTCAAATGGAAACAGTATTCCATTCAGGACGAGTACTTGCTCTATAGAGATAGAGTATGTGTCCCCAATTCATAGGATTATAGGCAGCAGGTCCTATATGAATGTCATGACAATCCTAGTGCGGGACACCCAGGCATACAGAAGACCTATGAGCTTCTTCGTAGGCAATTTTTCTGGCCCAGTATGAAAAAGGACGTCCAACAGTATGTAACCAGTTGCCAGAAATGTCAAGTAAACAAAGCAGAGCGTTTAAAGGCAGGAGGGTTGTTGCAGCCCTTAGAAATACCAGCTGGTAAATGGGAGAGTATCTCCATGGATTTTATAGTAGGCCTGCCTAAAACCCAAAAGGGTAATGACGCTATATGGGTCACACTTGACCGTCTGACCAAAATGGCTCATTTTATTCCGACCAAAACAACCGTTAGAGCTCCAGAGTTAGTGAGGTTGTTTGTAGACGGGCTATTTAAATTGTACGGTCTACCTTCAGCGACCGGGACAATAAGTTTAATGGAAATTTTTTGGTATTCCATCATCTCCATACTAAACTTTATATGAGTACCATCGACCATCCACAGAGGGACGGTCAAACAGAGAGGGTAAATCAGGTGCTGGAGGATATGCTTCGTGCATACGTCAGCAAGAAGCAGACTAATTGGGAGGAGTATCTCTCGATATTAGAGTTTGCTTACAACAGTACCAAACATTCAGCTACGGGATACAGCCCATTTATGCTGATGTACGGTTTTCAACCACGCTCACCCACAGCTGTAGGGTTTAAACAAGAAAAAGTTGAAGCAGCCAGAAACTTTCTAGAGAAGCGTAGCATTAGGCAGTCCCAGGATCGAGCCAGGAATTATGCAGATCCACACAGACGGGATGTGCCATTCTCCGCTGGTGAGAAAGTCTACTTGAGAGTTCCAGTTGACTCTAAAACCCTCAAATCAGGAGTGTGTGCTAAGTTGTCTCCTAGGTATTGCGGTCCCTTTACCATCAGTAGGAGACTAGGCGAGGTCACCTATGAACTAGAACTCCCACACAGTAGTAAGGTTTTTCCAGTCTTTCATGTAAGTCAGTTACGAAAAGCCTTAACCAGATCAGAAAATCTGGTAGGGGACAGTGTTCTAGTTCTCCCATTGGATCCTCAGCAACCTCCACATGAACTGCAGTCGGCCACGTCAGTGCCAAGTGGCCGACACTTGGCAGTTGCATGCTACCAGTCCTCACACTGGGCTAGGAGGGGCTTACTCTATATCAGGGAGTAGGCAAGGTTGGGTGGATCAGTTAGTGTTTGCCCTATTGTGATGTTAGGATCTATTACAGGATGGTATGCTGTGAAGGTGTCACTGGGTGTGCCATGGACCTCTACCGTCAGGTAGGTTGTCGATGTCATCTCTGCTGCCGTGTCCATCTGGGCTGGGGCCTAATGGCTGACTGTCTCTCTGGCCGTCGACATGGTCTCTTCTGCCGATGTATGGAAGAATCTGGAATCTCGGCCTCTCCATCTGAATCGTAGCCTATGGATACGTTGGATCTCTGTCTCCAACGGGATATGCACTCACTGATGCTCAACTGTACCAAGGAGTGTGTATCAGGATCTAGTCTCCTCCTCCTCAAGTCTGACATCTCCCGAATCATCAATGCGACATAGAGAGAGAGAGAGAGAACTAGAATTAGAATTATATTAATGTCTATCAAGTGCCCATGGGCACATAAGACAAATAAAAAGTACATCAGACAGGAGCATTGTCCACGTAGGACTTATTCCTATAAGCTAAACCAGATAAAAAACAGTAAGAAAACCAAAGCTTAACCTCCAGCTCTGTCGAGGGTACAATAGCAGTAGCTTAACGACCAGCTATGCAGAGGGAAAGAGAAGACTGATATAAGTTAACTAGCTAGCTAAGTGGACACAAAAAACTATGTGATATGGTGAGAAGCAGGTGCTGGCCTCAAGTGAGGCCTCTGGTGAAGAGCCCTAAATCTGGAGGAGCGAGGAGGACGCTGGAGCTTCGGTCGTCGCACTGGAATGCCTATCTCACGGTCAAAAATCTCATCTCTATCTCTCTTTTGGGAAAAGCGCGTAATGTGTGACTGGCTATGATCCACATCAGAAGCATCCGATAAAAGAGAAGATCTCAAAGTAAACATCTCTCATAGTAGCAAACCAACACATCTCGCATCTGAGTAGGCAAGGAAAAAACCAAGTGTAAGTGGAGTATCTCTGTATAAGCAATGGTATCTGCCTCTGATCTCATAGTAGGCTGGACATCTGAAAATGAAGTGGAACTCATCCTCAATCTCCTGTAAAGAGCAGCACTGACAAATCCGTAGTGGTCGAGGTGTGTCTATGTATCTGCCTATCTCAATAGCAAGCTGGTGAGAAGAGACCCTAAGCTGACCAATACGGTAGCGTAGGCCGAAAGATAACGTCTGAGATAAATAACCAGACGAATGGGTCAAGCTGAAGAAGATGAGTGTGGTAGAAATGAAGCTTGACCTGTGATGGATCTGGGTGAGACCAGACAGTGTGAATGTAAGCCCTGTAAATCTGCTGGCGAATAAACGCGCGTGTCCCATTTGGGAGATCAGATATAGATAAACCCCACCTACTCAAAAGGTCAGAAACACACTGAAAGCATGAGGACTTAGCCTGCTGACTAGCCAGAGTGCGAGAGGATGTGAAAGCTGTAGCCATGTATCTAGATGAATCAAGCTCTGAGACTCTATGAATGAATGTCATAATCCAAAATATAGTATCACTGGATAAGCCTGGACACCACGTCTCCACTGAATATAGAGCAACTGGAGAGACAGTAATAGAAAATAGGCAACAGCGCGTATCAGGATCATGTACGTAGTAAATAGAGGAAAATCTCTCCATCTGGACGAGCAAAGTGCCCCTTGCGGACCCTAGTCAATGTAGCTGGTCTAAAAGTGAGCAATGGACCCGTAAAAAGGACACCCAGGTATGTATAAGAGGCTACTATCTCCACTGGCTGCCCATCATAATAAAACACCGTGTCTCTCATATTCTGCCGATTGGTGTTGAACACCATGACCTTAGTCTTACCAATGTTCACCATCAAACCCCATGTTTGACACAAAGTATATAAAGCATCAAGGTGCCGCTGAAGTCCCAATGCTGATCTCGATAGTAGTATCACATCATCCGCATATAGTAAAATAGGGATAACAATAATTGCTAATAGACAGCCATCTCCACCCTCTTCCCCAATAATCCGCTCAAAATCGTCAATGTATAGAGCAAAGAGAGTAGGGGACAAAGGACATCCATTGTACTATGAATATAAGAGGACCATCCATCACCATCCCGAAAGCAAACCAACACTCTCTCATACAATGTGATGATAGCAGCAATGATCTCCCGAGAGAAAAGCCAAGTGATGCCAGGCGCTGGAGTAAAAGGTGTCTCGAAACATAATCAAAGACTTTGCGGAAGTCCACAAAGCAACAATAAACCCTCTGCTTCATGAACTTGGCCTCCTCAATAATACATCTCAGGATGAATATTTGGTCAGTCATGGAGTAGCCAGCGCGAAAACCTACTTGTCCCATAGCATGTAAACCCTTTGTCTCTGCTTGAGAGCTGATAATAGACTGCAAAACTAATCCATATAGCTTGGCCATAGTGTGATTGATCATAATAGTGCGGTAGTTGTCTACATTCAAAGGATCCCCGGCTTTGAGTATAGGGTGTAAAAAGGTTGGTGCACCAAGACGTGGGAAGACCAAAAATGACATATTGGTTAAAGATATGGGAAATGTATGGGGCGATAACGTGAGCGACTGGTTTTAGGAAGTCCATGCGTAAGAATTCAACATCAGTGGCCTTACGAGTTTGACCATTTTTAATGGCGTTTTCAACCATGGACGGAGTAAAGAGGGTGAATTTTGATGGGCGTGGGGAAAGAGAAATGGAAAGAGAGTCTATTGTATATAGTTTGGTAGCATAATTTATCCATGACTCTATAGCAATAGGAGCGGATTTACAAGGGTTTTTAGAGAACATCCGCCAAAAGAAGGTGGAGGATGGGGAGGCCAGAGCATCGATAAGTTTTTGTCCCAAGGACTGTAGATAGGCTGTCTTTTTTTTCACTTTGTGCCATTCAATATGGCTAAGGAATAGGCCTCTGCTAAGCCAATCAACTGCTCTCCAAAGTGAGTAGCCGGAGTATCTGCATCCTATGCCATATCTAATGTGCGAACCTGTAGGAAGTCACTCTCTGCATGAAACTCTGCTTGCCTGATGCTCGTGCGTGCATTAAAATCCCTTGCTAAAAGAATAAGGCCTTCGCTGTGCAAAGCTGAATATATCATCTGAGAGAGCCTGGAAAGGATCACCACCAAAATCCGCAAAGGATGATGTCTGCAGTGCAAAATAACAAACCGCTAGAAAGAGGTCCTGAGAAAGCCCCAAAACAGTGACCAAAGAGCTATAACCAAATAAACCGTGCAAATGGATCACTTTTGACCAGTTTAAAATGTACTAAAAACATCTTTGGTAAGACATGCAACACCACCTGAACCACGAGAGGTCTTCCCTATCAAGAAAGGCCGATGTGCTGAGTGCCAAGTGTAATCCTGTATGAATGGGAGTGGTCGGTATAATGATTCAGGAGTCTCTACTAACAAAAGGATATCACATCTCAGCATAAAAGAATGGAAATCGCATGCCAAAGAAGATGATAGTATGCCATTACAATTCCAAAAACCGATACGTAAAGGCTTAGGGGAACTCGGGCTGCTCCTTTGCGCGGGTGCCCCGAATCCCTATTGTGAAATCTTATCAAAAAAATTTGGCTTGCTTTAATGAAAACCACCCGCTGATTCCAAGCATTTAGAGAGAGAAAGAAAGAAAGAAAGAAAGATTTTATTAATGTCCTTGAATACCCTAGAATACATAGGACTAAGAAAAGGTACATGTCAAGTGTGCACATAGGAGCTTAAAGCTCAATCATCTATAAAACTAAATAACTGCAAATACAATGCATAAAGACAGCTGGCCCAGTCAGGATCCAATAGCCTGGAATCATATATCACGATGCCCATCAGCATGAAAGAAATGGTGGATGGTATGCTGTGAAGGTGTGATTAGATGTGCCCTGGACCTTTGTCGCTGGATAGGTCGTCGGTGTCGTCTCTACTGCTGTGGCGCTCTGGGCTGTGATCTAATAACTGATTGTCTCTCTGGCCGTCGACATGGTCTTTGATGCCGGTGTACGAAGGAGTCGGGAATCTCGGCCTCTCCATCTGAGTCGCTGCCTGTGGGTACCTCGGATCTCTGTCTCCGACGGGATATGCACTCATCAATGCTCAGCTGTGTCAGGGAATGTGTACCATCTAGTCTCCTCCTCCTCAGGTCTGACATCTATCGGATCATCAGTGCGACACATCTAGGGTCCTCATAAGATATCGAGGTAGAAAGTGTAACCGGGTGCTCTCTGAACAAGCAGTAGTACCGCCCCCGTATCTCATAGTAGGCTGGACATCTGAAGAGGAAATGTGACTCGTCCTCAGTCTCATGCATAACACACATGCTACAAAGCCGGTCCTCTCGTGGGGTGCCACTGTATCTGCCAGTCTCAATAGCCAGCTGATGTGAAGAAACCCGAAACTGACCCATCGCTATCTGCAGACTATGTGATATACTCCTCAGCAAGTAACCAGATACTATGGGGCAGCCAGCCGGATCAAGAGATAGAAAGTGTGTACGATAAAACTCACTCTTGGTCCCTAATGGACCCTGCCAAGTGATATGAAGATATGATCTGTAAAGGAGGCCTCTGATGTACTGGTGGGTGCCCGCAGGTAGATCACTGATCTGGATACCCAATGTGGAGAGGAGACGGCAAGCCTGGGAGTACCATGAGAAAAGGTGTCCCTCTGAGTGTAGGAGTTACGTATAGAGCCACAGCTGATCTAGAGCTAAGCTATGAAAGCATCACATAAGCAAGACTTAAGCTATGAAAGCAGCACATAAGCAAGACTTAACCCTAGAAAGCAGGAAAGAGAGAGATTAAGGAGGCTAAAGAGAGAGATCAATATCATCAGCTGAATGACAAATGACACAGTTTCCCTACTTATAGCCAAGAGGAAGCCCTAAAAGGAAGCTTCCAGTGGCTAGGGCCCAACTGGGAGGGATAATAGTGCGCCCTCCAAGAAGGCCCCCACTCTCCAGTAATATGTCCAAATGGCCTAATAATGAATAATAAGGCCAAAGGCCAACCATATAGTCTGAATGTCACTAATGAATAAGAAAGGGCCCAAGGCCTGCTTATGCATAAAGTAAAGTAATTGTAAATGTAAATGGACGCGGCGAATGTAATGAGCCGAGTCCATAACTGTAGGCGCCGGGATGAAGATAAAGCTGCTCTTTAGAAGTTCAGCCTCTAGCTCATCAATGTCTTTGGCTTTATGGGAATGGAGTCGTGTGATGGCCTTTTCTATAAGTTCGTTAGTGAATATGGCAGAAGTATCCGTGAGACAGGAGGTGGGAAGAGGAGGGGTATTTGGGATGGTGTACAATGATGTGGTATATGCGACCAAGTGCTGAGGTCTGTGATCTGTGGTGGGGGTGACCGTGGAAGGAACCTCTTCCAGAATGAACATGAGGAAGAACTAAAGAGGAGATCCATCAGTTTCTTACCCTGACCAATCTCCTATGTGATTTTCTTTTTTTTTGTGGTTCTGCGGTAGATACGAGATATGGATTTGGTCATATGAGGAAGATGGGAGCGAGCATATATGAGGTTCTGATGTAGCTGGATGCATTCCTGATCATACCAGGGGTTATAGGGTCTATGACGTTGCTGGTCTTTGGGCCGTGGGGATGGAAAGTCAATGGAAGCTGCAGTATGGATGGTCTGGACAAGAAAGAGGAACTGCTCCTCTAAAGTATGCTCATGTGGGAAATAGGTAAGGAGATCGGAGAGGGCTTCTCTGTATAGTGGTGTGTGATGTAAGTGTAGCGGTAGGTGGGTTTAGCTGTAGGGGTCGAAGAGAAAATAGGTGTGATGTGGAGATGACCGACAGAGAGTGAGAGATATGAATGATCAAAAAGAGTGGTGCGGTGTACAGAGAAGGATGAAATGAAGTGAAGGAGAAACGGTGAACCCATGAAATAGTCGACGACGCCATGTCCTCCACTATGTGGGAAGCAAGTGTAGTCACCAGAGCCTGGCACCTGAAGAAGGCCATTATAAATGGCCAGTCCATGAGCCTCACCCAACTGAAGCATC
This sequence comes from Diphasiastrum complanatum, assembly GCA_029204225.1. NCBI lineage: Eukaryota > Viridiplantae > Streptophyta > Lycopodiopsida > Lycopodiales > Lycopodiaceae > Diphasiastrum > Diphasiastrum complanatum. Next base: position 67,478,273 of record CM055095.1, on the reverse strand, counting down.
TGCTTCCCACATGATGTGACTGGACCCGCTGCATCCGCCGATCGCCGTATAAGACCAAGATCATCCCAATCAAGTGCATGTATCCGCTGTGGGGGGTAGCTGAAGAATGGATACCATTGCAGTTCCATAAACTTAACCGCAATGCTTTTGTGAGGGCCCCCGAACCGCTCCCAAGTCCGGGGGGCCCAAATCCCTATGCCTCAGATTTTTGGGGGTCAATGTATCGGGCCTTACCATCCCGATAGATCACCCTTTTTCCCAGTGCTTTGGCTTCGCTGAAAACCTTCCTCCTTTCGGCAACTTGCATAGGTGTGAGATCATCGTCTATGAAGACAAGGGTACCTCTCAGCCTAGCTCGTAGCCTAAGGACAACTTGCCGCTCCTCTATTCCCGTGAACCGTATGATGAGTGTAGTTGGATCTCTTTTAGTTCTCCACGCTTTTTCCATTCCGTTGTGATGGTGGGGAAGTGTATCCGTGAGGAAACTGGATGCTTCGGTAATTGGAGCCTTAGTATCTTCAATTCCTCGCACCCTCACATTCAGAGATTTATACTTCCGCATTTCTTCTTCGGATATGGTGGCTGAGATGACGCTATTGAAAGTGTGTGTACCTTCTTTACCGTCTTCTTTGAATAGAGAGGCCCATGTTTTGGTTTCCGCCTTATGTTGCTCAATCCGTTCCTCCAATTCTTGGATCTTTGTGGTGTTGGCTGGTTCTTCTTTTCTGCTCAAGGTCTCTTCCAAAGATATGATCCGGGCCATCATAGTTTGCTTCTCAATTGCCATAGCTTGTATTGTGGTTTTCAATTGACCCATTTCCATCCTTAGGTAGCTAGATTCCAGTGTAATCTGTTCCATGCAAGAGAGAAGGTACTGTTCAAATGCTTCAGTAGGAGAGTAGGCTTCTTTAGGGAATGAGAGAGGATAATGGGAGGGGGCAGGAGAACCATGGAGAAAGGAGAGGGCCAAGGAAGAGGGGGGAGGGCTGTGAGCAGGCAGCGAGGGGTTGGGAAGGGCCAGCGAGGGGGTGGGAGGGGCGGGAGTAGGCTGAGCAGACAGCGAGGGGGTGGGAAGGGCCAGCGAGGGGGTGGGAGGGGCGGGAGTAGGCTGAGCAGGCAGCGAGGGGGTGGGAAGGGCCAGCGAGGGGGTGGGAGAGGTGGTGGGAGAGGGAGTAGGCAGCGAGGGGGTGTGTGAAGGGCCAGTGACAGGCTGCAAAGGAGAGGGAGGGGGTAGCAAAGGAGAGGGAGGGGAGCGAGGGGGAGGGGAGCGAGGGCTCCCCTTTTTTCTGGCCATAGAGACCCGCTGAGTGCGATGGAGGTCAGAGGGGAGGTGAGTGCGACCAGGGTAGGGCGAGCTAGGCCAGGGCAGCCATCACCATCGCGAGAGAGAGAGAGGACATTGTGATCGCCACTATGTGGGTGGCAAATGTAACTTCCTTAGAGAGAGAGAGAGAGAGAAAGCTTTATTAACATCCATGATGCCAAAAAGCATATAAGACTGAATAGTAAATCTCAAGTGTGTAGTAAGTAGCCAGGGAGCATAGTAACTCCATAACAATGAAAAGAAAAAAGAGCATAATCCAAAATACATGTGAAATACATAAAATATGTGAAATACATAATAATTGTCCTTGAGTGAGCTGCATCAGGGGGAATAAGTCTACAAAGTGTGCTTATGCTATCCACCAAGACTACTGAAATAGTCAGTGATCCGAGGTCCACTGGCAGGTAGTGCAGCAATGGAAGGGAAAGGATGCTGATGTCGTCAAGGACGGTGGAGTAAGCTCTGATACTGAATACGATGAGGTCTCTGAGGGCGTATTCTCCCGATATGTGTGGACATATGAACTATGGTAGTGTCCAGGGCTAGACGTCGTCTGTTAGAGTCCAGTTACGACTCTATCACAACCTCGGCACGGTCGGTTACCAAAGGGCCTGAGGCCTAGTATTGGCAAGGGTCGGGGACCGACGAGGACATCTGTCCCAAGTAGAGACCGGTGCGTCACAAGCAGTGATCCGGTGTGGCCACCTGACAAGCTGTCAAAGATGCGGTGTGTCGTGACCGTCGGGACCCTAGCCGTCAGTGACGAGATGCTAGCCGGCAAGTAGTCGGGGTGACCAAGTGGGTCACAGGTCTTTGGCGGGGCACGGGGGTGGTACCCTATGAGTCACTCAGTATTCACAGGTCACATGGGCCAGGCATGCCAAGTGGACTGATCACCCACAGGTGGATGCCATGTGCTAGTTGATGGGAACAGCAGGTAGAAGGACTCAAGGAGGGGGTGCCTATGGTTGAGATTTTCATTCTACACACCGGCTTTCTTGGATTCACGAGCTTGAAGAGACTTGCTTGTGACAATTGGTATCTCAATAAGATAGATCTCAAAAGTGGATACCATCAAATACGGATTCGAGATGAAGACGTTTAGAAGACGGCCTTCCGAACCCGTTTCGGTCATTATGAGTTTTTGGCTATGCCATTTGGGTTAACCAATGCCCCAGCCACGTTCATGATGATCATGAACGATGTTTTGCGAGACTATATGGGCAAGTTTGTCGTCAATTTTATTGACGATATATTGGTTTTTAGTAAAGCGGTCGAGGAGCATGAGGTTCATCTCAAGACCGTTTTTGGCAAGTTACAAGCTTCGGTCTTGTACGCTAATGCTCAGAAGACAGAGTTGTGTAAGATTCGTGTCGAGTATTTGGGTCACGTAGTGACAGCTGAGGGTATTCCGCTTGACCCAGCCAAGGTGGTTGTGGTTAAGAAGTGGTCGAGGCTTGCCAATATACGCCAATTACAATCTTTCTTAGGCTTTTGTAAGTTCTACCGGCGGTTTGTTCACATCCACTTGAGATACCTACAGAAAGGTGGGAAAGCATCTCTATCGATTTCATTGTTGGGCTACCCAAGACCCATAATGGATTCAATTCCGTTACGGTAGTGGTAGACAGGTTTTCCAAGATGGCTCATTTCATCGCAACGACCAAGAAGGTCACAGCTCCGCAAGTGGCTGAGTTGTTTGTTCAAAATATTGTCAGGTTACATGGTCTTCCGAAGTCCATAGTTTCTGACAGGGATCCCAAGTTTACGGGAAATTTCTGGATTAAGGTGTTCGCCAAGCTGGGAACACAGTTGCGGATGAGTAGCTCTGAGCATCCTCAGACGGATGGTCAGACAAAGCGAGTGAATCGGATCTTAGAAGATATGCTAGGGCATATGTAAGTAGTACGCAAACGGACTGGGTAAAGCATTTACCGCTATTGGAGTTCGCGTCCAATGATAAGAGACATGCGTCCATTGGATTGAGTCCATTTGAGCTCAATTATGGTTTCAGGCCACTGAGTCCTGCAATCATAGGGATTCCACATAGGGTACCTAGTGTTGTAGAGTTTTTGGCTCAGATGCAGCAGAAGCTAGAGTTGGCACGAGATAACTTGTCCAAGGCTATAGCTAGGGCAGAGAGTTATACCCATGAGAATCGTACCTATCGGGAATTTGAGAATGGAGATTGGGTGTATTTACTAGTCCCTTCAAAGTCGAAGGTGCTACGCACAGGAAAGTGCGTCAAGTTATCTCCTAGTAGGTATTGTGGACCATGGTTGATTATTAAGAAGGTGATCCAAGTAGCTTATAAGCTACAGCTACCTATGGGATGCAAGGTGCATCTAGTATTTCATGTTAGCAAACTGAAGAAATGTTTGCACAATGGCGATAGCCTAGTGGAAGGTCTAGTGTCTCTGGAGGAGAGAGACACCACAGGTTATGGGCCAGAAAGAATCCTAGATCGAAGGGAGCAATGATTGCGGAATCGTCTCCTTCAAGAGTATCTAGTAACTTGGAAAGGGCATCCGTTGTCAGATGCTACCTGGGAGACGCAACAGGCGTTGCAGAAGTCTTACCCAGAGTTTGTCATCGAGGACCGATGACTAGCCAGAGGAGGGAAGGATTGTTAGAGTCCAGTTACGACTCTATCACGACCTCGGCACGGCCGGTTACCAAAGGGCCTGAGGCCTAGTATTGGCAAGGGTCGGTGACCGACAAGGACATTTGTCCCAAGTAGGGACCGGTGCGTCACAAGCAGTGATCCGATGTGGCCACCTGACAAACTGTCAGAGATGCGGTGTGTCTTGACCGTCGGGACCCTAGTTGTCAGTGACGAGATGCTAGTCGGCAAGTAGTCGGGGTGATCAAGTGGGTCACAGGTCTTTGGCGGGGCATGGGGGTGGTACCCTATGAGTCACTCAGTATTCACAGGTCACAGGGGCCAGGCATGCCAAGTGGACTGATCACCCACAGGTGGATGCCATGTGCCAGTTGACGGGAATAGCAGGTAGGACTCAAGGAGGGGGTGCCTATGGTTGGGAGGTTCATTCTACACACCGGCCTTCTTGGATTCACGAGCTTGACGAGACTTGCTTGTGACATCGTCGGCGAGCACGGTGAACTGGGCCAATGTCTATGTCATCCTCCAACACTGTATTCGCACGTGGACGACGGCTAGTGAAGAAATCTGTAATCGGCGGTTGAGTGTCACTATCCACTGGAGTATGAGCTCTCCGCAATAAAGACATCTTGTATAGCATAAGAGCGACACATCGAGGATCGACATAAGTGATGAGAGAGTGGAGAGAGGGTGTCTCTCTGAAGAGACAATGGTAACGTCCACGAATCTCATAATAAGTTGGGTATTTGAAAAGGAAATGCTCCTCTAACTGCGCCTCCCCCAAGGAACACATCTGACATAATCTCTGCTCGCGTGGAATACCCCTGGTATCGACCCGTTGCAATAGCCAACTGGTGAGAAGAGACCCGAAACTGCCCAAGAGTGAAGCATAGGCTATGTGACAGACCATGGTCAAGGTAAAGTGCTCGTACAGGAAAACCTGATGTGTCCAACTCCAAGAAGTCCGATAGAAATCTGGCTTTACGCTCAACTGCCCCTGCCAAGTGTGTTGAAGGTAGGCACGGTAGAGAGAACGTCTGATATAATCATGAGTGCCTGCTGGGGGAGCCGAGCGTGAAATGCCAAACGTACTAAGGAAACGTACCGCCTGGGAATACCATGCAAAATGAACTCCATGATCATGTAATAATCTCGAAGATGAGACTACAAGGAAAGAGTATCTATCAGAGGGGAGAGTTAGAACTCTCTAAATATATATAATGAGCCGAAAAAGGGCAGCAAACTCCGCGACAATAATCTAATGCGGGACTGAGGGCTTAGCCCAAATCATCCGTGATAACATGCTGATCTGGAGCGGGAGATGCGAGACCAATCCAAGGAAGTGAGACCTGTGCACCATGCTTCTACCGCGTACAATGTTGTGGGAGTAACCATAGTGTCGAAAAGGCTACACTTACTGGGAGCATCATATATATGACTCCGAAAACAAAATCTCTCAAGCTGGACAAGGGAGGAGTGACCCTTCCCAAGAGGTCGATCAAATGTTGCCTGTCTCATACTAATTAGAGATTAGTGTTAGATTTAGGGTTTAGAGAGAGTCGATACCATGTCGAGGAATGTTACATGACCCTTGAGTCATCAAGTATGTACTATATTGTATGGATCATAACAATAGGTGGGACTTGGGAGGTACGTATGGATCATGACAATAGGTGGGACTCAGGAGTTGGATTCAAGATTGATCGTTCATTGATTATAATGTGCATTGCAATTTAAACACTGAAAAAGCATTGGTTTTGCTATAATAGAAGGCTAGGAAAAAATTCCCTTAAAAAAGAAAAAACCCTTAAACCAATTCACCGATTCTTTCCCAAGGCTACCGATTCTTTCCCATTTCAAGCCCTTTTTGAAAAGGTCCATGAAACATTGGGAGCACCATTGGAGTGAAACAGGGATGTCCACTCTCATCTACTCTAGTTAGTTTGAAAATTGATAGCTTGAGAAGGTTATCGACAATGGTGGTGGTCTAGATTGTAGCATTGGAGATATAGTGATTGCCATATTGTTATATGTTGGTGATGTAGCTCTAGTCTCACCATAGAGAGAAGCTTCAGGTACATCTTGATTTCCATGCAAAGACGAGAGTTTATCTTTGAAAGCTTTGGTGGTAGTTTCATCCTATACATGTCTAGGTGTGCTATTTAGTGGCCCTATTTTCAGCATGAGACGTGCAGCTTCAACTCGACTAGGGAAGGGTCCTGCCTCCCTGTCCAGTTGAAGAGATCTTGCTTCATGACATACATTCATGATGCTCCTAGTAAGTGTCGTCATTTTGATGCTATGGTCACTCCCACATTACTCTACACAGCTGAGGCTTGGTGTGCAAGCCTAACCTCCTCTGATTGGACTAATATATCACGGTCATAAGTCACTATGCTTTCTTGAATGACATAGGCCAAGCCCTCAGTTCCAAATCAAATCATCATTGCTAAGTTTGCAATTCCTGACATTACTACTTATTTAAAGACTGACACGATACTTTATGTTCTCTCATCATCTACGAGGATCCCAGATGTATTTCCTTTACGATACGCAAGATGTCCTTGATGCGGAGAGATTGGTGCCAAGATCAGTTAAACTATCGAATATACAACCTTAGATCACATTGTTACCTTCCTTGGCCTACCGGCCTTAAAATGAAAAATTATTACTTAGCCATAAAGCATTAAGAAGTATAGCCTCAAGATTTAGGAAAATCATACGGACAATGGTCAAAGATATCTACGATTAGCTTACATCTTACAACCTCAAGATAATCATAAATTTTTAATAGGCATAACACTCTATCATGGTATGTCCAGCATTACTAAGTTGGAGGCTAAAATTTGTGAAAGATAAATACCGGCATGTGCTTGTAAGGCATTTGAAGACCGTCACTCCCAACAAATGCTCCTGCATGGACACGTTCATCTTGCAATGTTTCTCCTACATATAGATTGAGGGAAATTAGATCCTCGAATTGAACATGCATAGAAGCATTGGAAATGTTTAAGAAAGACCCTTTTATAGGAATAAAATTTATGGCGGTCTAATATTTGGAACTCCAACTTTGGAAATCATTCGTGCTAAAGAAAAATAGGATAAAAAATCTAAAAAATTGACATACTAAAAGTTGATCGCAAGCCTCTATTATTTACCTCCAAAACCTACTTTGCATAAAAATGTCTTGAAAGAAAATCGACACTATGCATGAACCTTGTAACCCTCTAAAATTTAAAAAATTTATTTTTAAGTCAATATTGGAATTGCTTCAACTTAGTAGCAAAAAGAGCATCATCTTGATTATAATTCACTACATTTGAGTATTTTATAGAATGGAATCCCCCTAGTTCAAAATTATTTATCATAAGAAATCACATAAGCAATAGTGGAAACAAAAACTAACCAAATTAATAGACTAATGACAAGAAAGTTATCATATTAACAATTTCCAAGAGCCACTAAGGCTCGGCACCCTACCAAAGGTTCCATGACTTACTGCGTACGCAAATGCCTATGAGTTCCTAACTAGTTTTCAAGTGACATAAACATGGATCTATTTTCATTAGTTGGTACTTTACAAGTCTAATTGAATCAACAAGGTCACAAGTATATATCGATATTATGTCTAGGATTGTACCCAACCTGGCAAGCGAGACATGCAATCTTCAACCTCATGGAGTCCACCCACAAGTTTCAAAACATCAACTATGTCATGCATAGCACGGAGCCACAGACCAACTTCTCACTATGTTAGTGCCCAAGAGTAGGTGTAGTTGCATGTACAAACATACATTCACATCAACTTTTGTACATTAGTACAGACCACCATGCTAAGTTTCTATTACTTCACCGAAGGTGAAGAGCAAACTCAATCTTGATGAAGAATAGCAATAAAGAGCAAAGTCAATCAATAAAGACCCTACTTCCTCATAGAAGAATATGGAAAATTTATAGCCAGTGGGTATCACTAAAGATAGAAAGAATAAACACAAACAAGTTGGCTGCAACTTGGATGAAGATCTCAAATGCGAACAAGGTGTCCTCTAATACAGCTAGATAATATATTGATGTAATGTCAAAGATAGAACCCGATATAACAAATGAGATGTGCTATCTCCAACCTTGTACATCCACCCACAAAGTCTCATATCATAACTCCACCAAATGTTACACTGTGCCTATCTATTTCATCAGTTCACACACAACCTTCATACATTTGTACAAAGACCGATCTATGGAGCTTCCATCACTTCTCCAAAGGCGAACAGCGGACAGATGAAGACCAAAGCTAATCACATGAACTTCCTACTTCCTCATAGAAGAATATAACAATTTTACATTTCATTATTTTATTTTGCTCAAAGCCTAGGTAAAAAGCTTAAAATGAGTGGCATTGGATGTTGAACCAGCCAGGAGTTTTCTGAATTTTTAATCTCTTGTAGTATTATATTCTAGTTGCATTCTTTTTTTTACTACGACCAAATAAAACAAGAAATTGTTTAAAACTTACCAAATTTATCAGGAGGAGCAACAACTGTCCCTTTCAAAAGTAAAGATAGCTGCTCAACATTTCAACAATTTCCAAAGCTTCTCATTAGAATCAAGAACAAACATAAAAAGGAAAGCATAAACTGTTGCAAAAGGAATAAGGGTAGAAAAAGAGGGTGGGGAAACTTGTCCCATTCCATATATGATCTAATATTTCCAAGATGAACTATAACTTATGGCATCAAGTATGGAGTATGCAGGACAAAGAGATAAAATAGAACCTCTGAAATTTCCAATACTGACATTACGTACAAAGCAAGTACCTTAGCTAGAAAGGAATCTCGAAAAATTCGCCCCTTCTCTTTCAATCTCAGTCCATCCAAATCACTGCAAAATGCACAGAGAGCTGGTTTTAGTAGACAGATAGGTAGTTAAATGGACAATCAAAGAGAGATGGAGATAGGTGGAGAGGCAGATAGACATAGAAAGTAGGTAAAATGCATGCACATGACTAAATAAATAATGAGCCCTCAAGCAACACAGGACCATACAGAAACTTTTGTAAACCCTCAATAGAATGAAATGCTCATTGAAAGCAGATCAACGGTAATCAAGATTGTCGTTTTCAAGAATATGTTTTGAGGGAGTTTGGAGAGAGCATAAATCAATTGTCCTAGATATTGTTAAATCAACTTTGGAGTCATAAGTGAGCGATAGTGTAACGCTATATATTAGCAAAATTCAAAATGGGCATTGCAAACAAAGAAATACACATCATCTTGTGAAATATCAATAATTCCATTACATACACTGTAGAAACCATCTTAGATGGATGTACATATTTGTCTCTTAATAGTGTAACTACTCTACCTCCCTCTTTGAAAAAAAGAACATGCTTTTCAAAGTCAATATCAGATTTACTAAGTAACCATTCATAGCCTAAAATTATCTTCATACATGCAAAGTCCAGAACATGAAAATTAGCTAAACTATTGAGCACATTTGGCATCTCTATTTCACACCTTCCCAAGGGATCTCATCAATGCATCAGAAGATTCATTTACCGTACATAGCAGCGGTGAAGCTACAGCATCTACCTCTCACATAGCATGGTCCATGGACAACCAGCAACTAGTGAGTAGTTGCCAAACAACATGGCTAGCTTTGCAAACTGCTAAAATATTGTTTTAGCTTGATGTTGTTGCTACTGGTGCAGCCCTAGGTTCTAGCTACGTCTCTGTTCACGCACATATGTCATTGCAAATCATTGAGCAGGTACTGATGGAATGTAGCCACCCCTGCTTGGAGTGGGCTAGGACGATCACAAACACCAAGATTCGCATCTATGGGGTCGGAGACACCCTGCAAAGTATGAAGAAGCCTTGAACTAATGTTGTGATACATCAATCGCTCACAATGATCCATAGACAACCTATTGTGCTTCTTCATTTGAAAAAGCACCTAGGTGATCCAGTTCCTCTCACACGCTGATATCGAAAAATCTTGTGAGAGAAAGCAAATGGCAACCCATTTCAAAATATGTGTCAAACCCCCAAAGATGTCCACCAAGTCTGGTGTCAAGCCCGGTGTCCTCCAAGGTCCTCAAAATAATAAAAGGACCATGCCATCGCTTGAAGAATGACCCCTTTGATGGAACCACTGCCACCTATCTAGAAACAGGCCCCTTACTTCTTCCAGCCTGCAAACAATCAGGAGTGAATATTCGAGTCTCAAGAACCCAGATTCCGATTATCAATATCAAATTTGCAAATACTCATTACTATAAACCATGAATGTTCAATGAAGAATCAACTTTCAACGTAGTAATATACCTGTCAGCAACTATGCTGGTGCAACTCTGAAGCTGCTCTCCCAGCCTATCCATGAACTCATAGAGAAGGCCTAAAGTGCAACCCTCTCTATCAGGAAGGCACAACACACTATAGATAGGCTGCATGGATGTGACAATGGCGCGTGCATCATCCCAAAATGCAGTAAACATCACGGTCGCCTCAAGTCTCTTGGACCTGGCCTCTCGTGATGGGCCCCACTCGGCCCAATGGTTTGAAACAACCATTTGTCTTAGGCTTGCATGCACTTTTATGAGTCGCTCCAAAACAAGGAACATAAAGGCAAACTCAAAACAAAATTGCAAATCAAAAAATTGGAACCTGGTAGTTAGTAGTTACCCAGTGGGGGCAGGCCTCAGAAGATCCAAGCTAGAATGGGACTTGCCTCTTGATGACAAATCTCACCAAGAATCGTGCCATGTCTACAACCTCCTTGACCCAGGGTAATCTTGCAATGTCTTCAACCAGGAAATCAAGGCAGTGCAGCACATGGAGTCCAGAAAATCCAAGGGTACCTCTCATTCACAAGCTTCCCCATGGCAACACAATTGGATGCATTGTCCGTGACACGTTGCATTGGAATTCCGACAAAGGCTTAATCATAAATCATGAACATTCAACATTGAGCATTCCGTAATCCGCAAAAAGTCACAACGAACGTCGAAAGTCACAAAAAATATGGCAAATGCAAACTGCAACGTTCAAAACAATAATCACGATTCACAATGTAACTTCAAAGTTCAATGTTGAAACTTGAGAGTGCATACCTGGACAACATTTTCTTTTCCGACCTCCTCAATGGCCTATCAGATGTACTCAAACAATCTCCTGACATCCGACGTATCAATGGACCTCAAAAACATGGTGCCCATCCAAGAAGACACCAATATATTCACAATATGGCGCCTCCTTGCATCGGTCCAACCATCTGATAGGATGGTGCATCCATACCTAGAACATTCGACAACAGTCTCAATATCAAGTAACCTGCAGGCCTCAGGCTACTAGGTTACCAGCTAGAGCACTCAGCATTGAACACCAAAGAGTCAAATAAAGTTGAAATTTGAAAGTTGAGGCTTTTAACTTACAAATTTGAAAATTGACAATTCAAAGTTGAATTTTAAAGAACTAAGGACTTCCTAATGGGTTGTCGGTCATTAACCACGAATTGTCGCTAACCACATAGCTATCTCATCCTCAACTGCTCCATGCTCAGGCCCTCCCACTCAACACCAATATGAGATAACTGCTCGCATCATATCCCTCCATGCAGGGGTCATATCCCTCCATGCAGGGGTCATAGCCAAATGAAAGGGGAGGTCGCACAAGTAAAAGCACCTCCTAACAGCAAGAGCAGCTGCATCCCTATTCAACTGTTGGAAGATTGCCACATAAACATAGCCCGTCTCTATCAACTCCAGCCCTTCCAGCAGCACTAGTGCCCCCGCACTTGTGCCCTAAATCTGATAGCCAATAGACGAAGGAGATTGAGCAGTATGATGATTAGAGCAAGAATCGGGACAAATCTCATACGCAACTGGTAGCAAATCAAACGAATCAAGTAAAATGGTAGTAAGGAGAGCAAGTAACCGAGATAAAGCATCATGAGAAAAAGAAGTCCATTCAAACGTAGCACCTTGTTGAAGTAAAGAGTGAAGAAGATGAGCAATAGTAGCAAAATGAGTAGCAATTCCTAAACACATACGAATAGCATGAATATATGTAGGTATGGGCCACTAGAGGGTAGCATGGACATAGCCAGAACGTAAATCAACCGTAGATAAGATCTGAGGTTGACCCAAGCGATGAAATAAATCATGCATGTGAGGAATGGGGTATTGATTACGAATAGTAGGATGATTTAGAGCTCGATAATCAATACATAGATGCGTAGTGCCTTCTTATTAACTAATAAGATAGGAGCTGCAAAAGGATTCTTAGGAACGATGAGTCGTTGTCGTATAAGATCGGAGAATTAACGTTGGACCTCGGCTTGATCAGAGGGAAACATACGATAGGCCGTTCGAGAAGTCGTATGGGCAGTGGGAATAAGATAAATACGATGATTGATAAAACGTGGCTTGGCAAATACAGAAGTGTATGTTGTGAGTATATCGAAAATTATAGATGGCCAAGACGTAACAGGGGACAGAGAACTAGCGAACTAAATAGATAAAAGTGTGGCGCAATGTGCCTTGAGAAGGCGATGAGCGAACTGCTTAGCAAAAATAAGAGAATAATCAAAAGTGGTATCAATACCAAGGAAAGTAAAAGGAGTCTTGTCAACCAAGAGAGAAATCCGTTGTGCAGTAAGATTAATAGTAACATCCCCCAAGGAAGCAAACCAGTCAGCTTCGAGGATCAGGTTATAAGGCTCAAGAGGAAGCACATGAAAGTCAGCTTGGCCAGAAAAGGTACCAATCTGATAACGAAATAGATGAAACATAGAGGTACTCTGAAGAGAATGAGAACTAGTGACCTCAACGTGTAGAGGTGGAGAAACAGGAATAGTGGGGGTGTGGATGCAAGGAACAACAGACTGGCTAAGAAAAGAATGGTGTGATCAGAATGAACGAGGGCACTGAACTTGCATCCAACAATACGAACACGTAAACAGATATGACAAGGGGCCACAGTGCGAGACCAAGTGGCATAATGTAATTGGGGCAAACACTCCGCGGAAGTATTAGGAGGAGCAGGAGGAGTGTCGTCAGAAGGGGAAGAATGAGAAAACAAAGGATATAACAAGGAGGGAGAGTGGAAGGAGGTTTGCTGGTCAAGATATTTATGCTATAAAGTAGAAGCAAACGACGTAGCACGATCAAAGGAAGTAGGTTGAAAAAACTGAACATCATAGCGTAAGGAACGATGTTTGCTAGAAATATAATGTTCAATAATATCAACAAGTGGAAGATCAAAGAACAGATAAGAGTACCTATAATCCAATAGCATACCCGTCTGTGTGAGTTGTCGACAGAGATCCAACTAAGACTGAAACCAAGTCAAATCGATCATCGTAGAATGAATAGCCACTTTAAACGCAGCCCAAGTAGTACAAGCATCAAGCAGGGACTGATGTATATGCCACCAAGTCAAAGTGTGGTCCGACAGGTGTAGTGCGGCGAGCTGAAGTTGTTGTTGAAGCATGCGAGGAGCAAGCTGGAAAGACTTCTCCAAGCACAAGAACCAATTCTGCAATTCCTTATCATCAAAAGAATCATGATAAACGGAAAGCGTAACTTTATCAGGAAAGTCACGAACCAGGGGGGCAGCACAAGCAATTGTAGACGATTGAGAACAGTGGTGGAAGGATAAGATAAAGGCGACGAAGGAGCAATGGACAGTGGAGTAGAAGTGATAGAAGGAAGAAGATGATTAGAAAGGGTAGAAATGGACGTGTGGAGAGTCTGAAGGGTGGTCATCATGGTCTGTTGGGTTGCGATGAGCTGATTGATGTGAACCAGAGAATTGTCAAGTTGAGTGTGAATTTCGCCACAGGAGGCGTCAGACGAAGTCATTTTGACAGAGATCTAGAGACAGGCAGATCTGAACAGTGATAGAAAATGAGGGAAGTAGGTAAGGCAACAGTTGAGGCAGGCAACAACTGGGAAAGGTAGTAGCTGAGGAGGGCAGAAACAGGTAGGCGGCAGCTAAAAAAAAATTCAGGCTGGTATTAAAAAAATTCAGGTGCGGACTGGGGCAAGTTTGGACTGGGGGAGGCGCAGCCAGGTAGGTGCGATCTGGTTAGGTCAGATCTGAGGGAGGCAGCACTGGAGCAGTGCAGATCCAGGGGAGGTAGCGCTGGGGGAGGTCAAATCCAGGGGAGGCGTCGCTGGAGCAGAGGGCGGATCTGAGGCAGGTGGGCAAGCAGGCAGGCGGAAGCTGGGGAAGAGGGAATCTGGGGGAGGCTAACCAGGGTAGGGCGCATCCAGGGAAGGGGGAGAGAGAGAGAGAGAGAGAGAGAGAGAGAGAGAGAGAGAGAGAGAGAGAGAGAGAGAGAGAAGAGAGAGAGAGAGAGAGAGAGAGAGAGAGAGAGAGAGAGAGAGAGAGAGAGATGTCGCTTTTGTCGTCGTAGATCCCGCAAAAAAAATTCAGCTGACAGGAAAGAGCTATGATACCATGTTATGAACAGATTCACAAATTTTGGTATCAATGATGCATAAAAGACAGCAAAAAGCATTCACAAAGCATTCTCCAACTAAGAAACTGTATGAATATCAATGGCCGCCGATAGCTCAGGCAGATCTCCAACTAAGATCTCCAAAATAGTACAACTCCCCTACAAGAAGCCCAAGACTCAAAATGATCCAAGCTACTAAATGACCAGCCTTAGTAGCTATTATAGTGGACAAAAGCTACCTCCCTTCCTAATTTTTGAATTTATAGGTGAAATTCAAAAATTAGGGCCAAATTTAAAAAACCATGTAAATGGTATTTCTAGGCCCGCCACATGTAATATAACTGCGTGTCCACAAATCAAGAAGGATGGACTATAATGTATGTCCATAACACTATCCACCATACCCACTGATACACCCATCTCCATCTTCCCCCATCTATGACATACATTCTTCACCTTTTTCACCTCTGACATGATCCTTGCGGCCATGTCAGAGATATAGAGGACCTTGAATTAGAATTGTTGATCCATGCCACAAACATATTTTCACCTAGCCTAGCCATTCTGCTTGGTTTTCCCCCGTGTCCGAGGTGGAATCTAACGATCACTTCTTATTCAAATGCCCAGTCTACTATGAGATCGAGGGGAGGTATCACTGCCTCTTTCAAGATACACCTAGCACACTGAGGTCCATTATAGCATATGAGAATCCATGTTGTGCTACACTCATGGTCAGGGAGATGTTTCTACTACAACAAGATCTATGTCAGCCAGTTCAGCCGAGTCACTTTGACATAAAGCTACAAATTACATCCTTCTTCTCTCACAAGAGATCATGGATTGATCAAGCATCATATGACAGCGACACTTCCCCGCATGGAGACTAGAGACTACGTACTACCCAGATTAATGTTGTCGGTAGAGCCACCATGAGAGCTGTCTGTCCTACCATGAGGAGAGACACGTCATTGACAGCCTTCCAGACGACACCAGCAACACACCCCAGCTCTACCTCCTGCAGCAGCTCGCATTACATCCTTTGTCATTACCAATAGGACATGATGATGACTATATATCATCTGCCTATCATTTATAACAACACATGTTTTTACATTTCATCTCTCATTTAGTCCAGTTCAGTTTAGATTATATTTAGTAGTTATATCTACATGTACTTTTCTTTACTATTTTTGGGAGGCGTTCTATGCGCTCCCATTGACACCACATACTTAACATGTACTTTTTGTCTTATATGCCTTTTGGCATGGAAAAGACAATATTTAAACTCGCATTCTTTCTTTCTCCTCCTATTGGTAGTCGTAGCAAATGAGCCCCAAATCAAGCTAAAACAATAAAAAAAAGTGTTCCGTGTCAAAAGGCAAGGGACATATATATATGATCGTTATAAGGAAAACGGACCTGCAAAATAAGGTTTAGCTTCGCCTATCTTACAACTTTCAACTTTATGCACTGTTTTACCTACATGTCTCACACGGGAGGCTGTGGTATAGGGTGTTTAGGCTTTATATTATCATGGTAATAAATTATTTCAGCACATTTAAATCGTACCACCTGATTCAAGTAAGAGGCCTTCACCCAATTCTGACTTGATCTGGAACTACATCCAGCCTGTTGATTTACTGATGACACAAATGGATATGTTGGAACCTGAGACAAAGAAAGGATGTTCCTTTACATTCCATTTCTTTTTGCTCACTCTTTTTCAATGCCAAAGTTTTGTTCTTGCTGTAAATGTTCGACGACATTCCTATTTTTATGGTATTTCTTTATGATCTTTGAGATTTAAGTTTGTGAGAAGCAACATTATAGTTTGATGGCTATAATCTGCAAGAAGATGAAATAATCAGAGATGGCAACAAAACAGGGTTTAGAGCAGAACATAAGGTGAAATGAAGAATTATCAAAAAGAGCAGGGTTGAGTGCAGAAGTACAAGATGATGCAATGCAAACATCAAAAAAAAAAGCAACTTTTCCACACAGCCCAAGTGAAACAGTCAAGCAGAGTTATCAAACGAAATTTTGGATTTGGCAATGGTACTGAACACATCCATCAAAAGATAGCTGTGGTACAAGGAGATCTCTTCACAACCATAGATAATTTCAGGCATGTAGAAGTGAAGCACACTCTACCTGCTCAACTATGTCAATGTAATCAATCACAAAGTCTTAGTCAAAGTATGAAGTGTAATGTGCCAGCCTAAATCTTGCAAGTTGCACTAGTTGATCTAAACCATTTACAAAGCAGAAGATGACGAACCTAAGTTCTTGAACAGTTTGATGCAGCTGAATGCTTGCATTTCGATACTCTTTATCCAGAAGGGGCACTATAGATGGTACACTGTCCATGTACCTGCAATCACACCGAAAACCATTTCTACCACGTAAAATCTTCACTTGATTATAAGGCACTTCCTCAAATAGAATGGAAACTCTTTCCTAATGAGCTGCACTTGGATCACAGGTATCAACACTTTCATACAGTTTCAGTTTTAGTATGAATATGAAGCTCACCTGCATTGAAGAAGATGCTCCAAGAACCATCTAAGCCTGCTCACACCTACATGGTTTCGTTCTTCTTTTAACAAAGAACGGTCCAGCTTTTCCTCCAACGATGCAATGTCCTGGGCTTCTCTTGCAGCCACAGCCTGCATGGCAGAAAAATTGGAGTGTTCACACTATCATTATTTCTAGGTACAGGGCTCAACAAAATCAATTATAAGACATACAAAACAAACAAGTGGAGATGGGCCCTGTACGGCAAAGTTCTGAAACGGAATGCGTTCCGAACAACATTCTGAACGCATTTGGTTTCGGAATGTGGAAGTAGGTGCAAGTCATATGCACAAAGATACCTCCACATTGGTTGTCATACAAGCACCCAAAGAACAATAGGTGAGCTTCTAGCACTTCTCCAAAGGTGAAGAACAAACTCAATTTGATGAGGGATAGCACTAGTGCATAATGTGTTCCATGTAAGTTTCTTCAAAAAAAGAACATGCTCTAAAGTATTTACATAAAGAGAATCAATTTTCGGAATCATTTATCAATGCTCACTTTGAAGCTAGCATACACCTTTCTATAAAAACTATTAGGCTCAAAAAGTTCACCTAATGCATGGACAAACCTTTTAGTAACCAACAAAGGGATGTTGGTCGATATATAAGATTTTGTCGGGCCTTTAAAAACACAAAATCTAGCCAAATTCTCAATGAAATACACAAACCATGTGGTGGGGGTGTAAACTTTGAGCCATACATGAAAAAAATTAAGTACCTAAATAGATGCTTGCCAAGACAAGAAAAGCATAATCCATCCTTTTTGGCCTTAGTCTTTCTATTGAGAAGTAAAGGGACACTTCTTGTATGAAGGACGAGCCATAGGCGATGCCAACTTGTGCTTCAAAATATGTTGCATCTGGATAAGATCCTTTTGCAAAAAGTCCTAACCAGTTTGGCCAAACTTACACAAAATCCTTCTTTTGGGGCCAACTTGCCACTCTAGATTCAACCTTGTTGCACACATTGCCCGACCTCTAAGAAAAAACATTTTTTGACCCTTGCAAAGTGCAATGGAGGCTAACAATTGAAGTGCAATGGAAGCTAACAATTGAATTGCAATGGAGGCTCACAATTGAAGTGTGATGGAAGGGCAGCTACAGTTACAAGCTAAGATTCACTAGCTATTCTAGAAAGCAGGACTTAGGCTAGAAAACACGAAAGAGAGAATATTTAATGAGGCTAAAGAAGAGCAACCATCATCAACTGAATAAAAGACTACAATGTTGCCCTATGTATACCCTACCGAAGAACCCCAAAGTAGGAATTCAAAAGTAGTGGGAGGCAGAAGATTTGGAGGGAGAATGGTGTGCCCCCCCCAATAGGAGGATCCCCACTCCAAATCAATATGACCAAGTCCTAATAGGGCCCAAGGCCAATACATGAATAAAAAGGGCCTATTGGCCTGCTTATGCATAATAAAGAATAAAAGAATGGACGCGGCGAATGTAATGAGCTGAGTCCATAACTCTCCACCGGCTAGCAAGCATAATGAATATCTCAAAAACAACAATGTAAGTACGCTAAATACTGAAAAAACATGAACTAATGGAAATACTGATGGAGAGGACATAAGTCGTCACAACAAATATCCCACAAGCAGCATACAAGACCCTCACAAACAAGGAAACCCAAAAACTCAATCTCAGCAACAGCAAAGGCACATTTTGACAATTTAGCAAAAAACTAATGCTTAACAAGTAACTCAAACACAAATGAGAGATGCGACACATGGTCAGACGAAGAAGTACTAAAAACAAGAATGTCATCAAAATAAACTAAAGCACAAACACCAAGAAGAAATTATTCATAGCATTCTGGAACGTGGGTGGACCATTCTGAACACCAAAGAGAAGAACACAAAACTCATACAAACCCAAGTGAGTACGAAACACAGTTTTATGCTCATCAGAAGGATGCATCCTAATATGATAGTATCCAGAACGAAGGTCAATCTTGGAAAAGATAGAAGAAGTGCCAAGCTAATCAAAAAGGTCATCCATATGAGGAATAGGATACTGATTACGGATAGTAAGCTTGTTCGAGGCACGGTAGTCAATGCAAAGGCGTTTGGTCCCATCTCTTTTAGCAACAAGAAGAACAGGGGCACCAAAGGGACTATGACTAGGTACAATGAGGCCATGACGTAAAAGAGAAGCAATCTTGAGCTGAACCTCATCACGTTCGACTTTAGACATACATTATGGTGCACGAGAAGGTGGGGTGGCAGCAGGAATAAGATCTATATGGTGGTTGACATCACGTAATGGTGGCAGAGACGTAGGTTCTGAAAAGACAACAGAATACCTATGCAATAAGTTAGAAATCGCCTGAGGAAGAGGACCCACGGATGGTAAAAGAAGAGCAGCAACTAATGTACTCTAAATGGAAAGAAGAGCTGCACCCTGAGCCTTTGGCAGGCTACGCATAAACTGCTTCCCGGTAACCAATTAATAATCACCCTGGGAATCAATACCAGCAAATGAATGATGCCGACCAGCATGAGTAAAGGAAAGTGTCTGTTGAGATAGATCCACAGCAACAATACCAAGTGAGGAAAACCAGTCCACCAAAAGTAATGTCATAACGCTCCAGAGGAATGATGTACAAATCTGTCTGACTAGAAAAGTCACCAATGCGATAATCCAAGCCCTGAAACATCTGAGAACTGAGAAAGGAATGGGAGCTAGCAACCTCAACACTGAAAGGTTGGGAAGCAGGAACAAGTGTAGCACGAATCCTAGTGGAAATGTAAGTGCTAATAAAGAAATGTGTATTGCATATATCCACCAAAGCAATACACTCGCCCCGAGATGCGGACACGTAACCGAATAAAGCGAGGACCAAGACGCCTAGCCCAAGTTGCATAAGCAAGCTGCGCATGGCAAGTGGCAGGAGCAGGATCAGCAGGAAGCGGGTTAGCAGGCACATCAGCAGGAGGTGGGTCAGGAGTATCAAAAATTTGGATGTAGATATAAAAATCATCAGGAGTAATGGCCTCATGGTAAAAGGGCCAGGAGTCTGACGGCAATCACGGGCCATGTGGTCCAAGCGCTTACAGCGATAATAGAGACGCTTCTGCTGAATCTCAACGAACTCTGCGGCTGAATAGCGACAAACAAAGGCGGAGCTGGGTGCAGGAGGGCGAACAGGAGAAGCAGGAGTAGAAGTCGGGGCAGGAGAAGCAGCCAAAATAGTAGGCGTCCCTAAACAAGGGCAACAAAAATGATAGGAATAAGATAACTTAGGGTACTTATGCTGCAAGGTAGTGGCCAAGAAATAGCATCAAAGAGAGTAGGAGGCCGGAAAGATGACACATCATATCGTAAAGAACCTCGAAGACCAGCAATAAAGCATGAAATAAGCTCAATAGGGTAAAGAAAACGTAAGAAAGCTCAGTAAACTGGTCAATATAAGTAGTCAACTCACCAGTATGGGTAAGGCTGCGAAACAGATCACGCTGGTGAACTAGCCATTGGGGGTCAATCATAGCCATCCGAAGGTCATGACGAAAGGTAGGCCATATATGTAACTCCTCGCGAGCAGGCTCAGAATGGTAAACACACCACCAAGTCTGAGCTCAACCATCTAGATGTAACGCAGCCAACTAGACCTTATGGGT
The DNA here is from genome assembly GCA_029204225.1 of Diphasiastrum complanatum. Classification (NCBI taxonomy): domain Eukaryota; kingdom Viridiplantae; phylum Streptophyta; class Lycopodiopsida; order Lycopodiales; family Lycopodiaceae; genus Diphasiastrum; species Diphasiastrum complanatum. The sequence goes on along the minus strand of CM055095.1, from coordinate 67,457,667 downwards.
TTCAGTCTTGGGATACATAAGAAAATAGGTCTCTAATTAAGAGAACCAATTCTCTGAAATATTCCCATCAGGTGAGCCAGAATAAGTGGTAAGTTGGATGCGATCACAAAAATCAAGAGCAAAATGTGGCTCATGATTTCCAGGATAAGTAAGGGAGGGAAAACCCGGTGGTACTGAGGGAAATCTAGGTGGAGAGCCAAACATACTACCTCTTGACCAAACGTACTACCAAAAGCACCTCCTGAAAATGAAGTGGGAGAGGTAGTAGTCGGACTCAGTATGGGGAATAAAGGGGCTTTGCCAGAACTATGAAGGGTCTTTGGCAGTGTGGTATCCCATCGAGGCAAAACAATCTCAAGGTTAGAAAGGACACGATCGATACGACTCTCAAGACGATCCATGCGAGCATCAATGTGCATGAAACGATCGTCTAAAGAACTCTGTGGTGGATCGTCCGCTGAAGAAGTAGCCATAGGTGATAAGGAAAAGACAAAACCTAAGGGAGAAGACGTTCGTCGTCACCCCAAGTTAGTCTATCTTCCAAAAATCACCGAAATGGTGCAAAAACAACCAAGAAAGATGGAATAGGACAGGGGCTGAAAAAGGCTGGAAATGGGCTAAAATGAAGAGGTAAGAGGCCGCTAGAAACGAGACAAAATGGCTGAGTTTTTGGGACAGCAAAATGGCGAAAATGAGGAGGGAACAGATAGGTGCCAAAAATGGCAGCAAATGGTAGGTGCAAATGGGCACTAAAAATAGCAGGGGATGGGCGTTGGAAATGGCAGCAAATGAAAAATGGCAAAAAAAGGGACTGCAAAAAGTGTGTAGGGAAAGCAAAAAAGCAAGCAAAGTACCTGGGTGGGTGCCGTGATCCTTCGTCCAACGGTAGTGCCAACAAGATAGGTGAAAAGCTGAAGATGATGAAGCCAATATAGGTGCCAACCAGCCACCAAAATCCTGTCAAAACAAGCTGCTAGAAATGGGCGCTGGAAATGAGCAAAATTGACGCTGGAAATTGCTGAAAAATGGGAGATGAACTGGCTGAAAATGGACGCGCTCGAAATAGGCATTGGTACTCCCCCAAACTACAACGAAAAAGCAGCAAAAACGTAGATGTAGATGGGCTGAAAATGGGTGCTCGAAATGGGCGATGATCCTCCAACAATGCTGAAAACATGCAAAAAGGTAGATCCGTAGGCTGAAAATGTAGGCTGCAGATGGGCGCCGTCCTAGAGAAAATCAGATTTGAAAAATATGCACCAACCTTATGCCAAGGAAAGTTCTTTGATACCAAGTTACAAGCTAAGATTCACTAGCTATGCTAGAAACTAGGACTTAGGCTAGAAAGCATGAAAGAGAGAATATTAATGAGGCTAAAGAAGAGCAATCATCATCAACTGAATAAAAGATTAGAATGCTGCCCTATATATACCCTACCGATGAACCCCAAAGTATGAATTCAAAAGTAGAGGGAGCAGAAGATTTGGAGGGAAAATAGTGCGCCCCACCAATAGGAGGACACCCGCTCCAAACCAATATGATCGAGTCCTAAAAATGTGACCAAATAGGGCCCAAGGCCAGTACATGAATAAAGAGGGCCCATAGGCCTGCTTATGCATAATAAAGAATAAAAGAATGGACGCGGCGAATGTAATGAGCCGAGTCCATAATTGCTACTCACTCGGATACCAATTGTCACAAGCTTCTCTCTACAAGCTCGTGAACCTAGAAGGCCAATGTGAAGAATAACCATGGGCACCTCCCCCCTCCTTTGAGTCCAACTATTTGCTATTCATGTCACCAGGAACGCAGCATCTAACAATGCGTGATCAATTCCCTTGGCATGCATGCGACTTGTGAGCCATGAATACTAGGTACCACCCCATGAACCACCATGGACCTACAACCCACTTGGTCACCCTAGTTACTTGCCGGGTAACATCTCGCCAATGACAGCTAGGATCCCAACAGTCACAATTCTTCGCTTTTGTGACAACTTGTCAGGCGATCACACCGAGTCACAGGTTGTGATGCACCTATATCCACTTTGACCAAGTGTCCTCTTTGGTTACAGACCTTCACCAATCCTTGGGCTCATGCCCTCTGGTAGACGAGCATGCCAAGGTTGTATTACAGCTGGTCACCAATGCTGCTTGAAAGGAGGACCTAAATATATCCTAATCTACAAGCTTTACCAATGGAAAACAACTAAAAAACCCTAAAAATTCGCCCACATTTTATCGACATCAAAGATTTTCGAAGAACTCTAAAAAGAGGTCAAATCAACATACAAAAAAAAAATAACCAAACCAAACAGACCACCATGGAGTTGGTTGAACCTACAATAGTACTCTACACGACAACTAAAAATTGATGGCAAACTCATTTAGCTCGAATTGGATCACATAAACAGCATCTATCCACACCCTACTCCTCACTACCGGCTCTCTAGCAAAATGAGGACACGACTTGTTTCGATAGAAAATTTAGGGTTTTGTTTTGCAACAAAAAAAATGTTTTGCACCAAAAGGTTTAGAACGGGTAATCTATGGGGCCTAGATAGAATCATAGTTATTGATCTTAATGCTTAGGCAAAGGAGGTAGAGTTGCAGTCAGGTCACAGCAGCTTTGGTGCACAGTGAACAGGGACAGCACAAAAGGAAGGGAAGACAAAAAGTCTCTCAGTTCACCCCATGTTTGATCCTGGCCTTTATGAATGATAGAGACATCTTTGTTTTCAGAGTCACAAGGTGGGATGAGCCATTAAGGAAGTGGGCAAAGAAAGTAGTTCTCATAAACTCGACATATAGTTGTTTGTCAACCTAGTCTACCACCATGTAAAGTTCTATAGCATGCTAGGATTATTGCAAACCATCGCTCTCCGCTCAGACTGAGAATCTTTAAACTTGATATGTAAGTTCACCCCAAAGATACAACTTCCAAACCTTTTGGTTTGAAACATTTGAAATGGGTTCCATACACACTGAACCTAGTTTTTTTCTTTTTGAAGATTTTCTCTTGAAAAAAAATCCCTTCCCCAAAAAGATGTTGAAATCACAATTTTTTAAGTAGACTTCTTTTGGGGACTAGGGACCCCAAAAAATTATGTTAAGTGGTCTTTTTATGTCTAAAGAGTCTATTTAAGGGAGCCCAATGTCATTCCCAATTTCTACTAATTTTAATAAAAAGTTTACAGTTCTTTTTTGAAAACAAAGTGTTTAAAATCAGGTGAAGTTCACAATGCTTGATTCTGGTCTTTCGTCTCAATAACTTGGATATGAAATTTACAATTACATGACAATTTGGGTGGTAGTTTTACAGTGTATTTTCTTGCTCTACATGTTGATTGTGTGCATTCTTTATCTATTGAAACTTTGATGTAACTCATTACATAAAAGACCAGAGCACAAGTTCTTATTGAGAAGTCCCAATGACTTGATTGCTTCCAATCTTGTCTTCAATGATACTGCTAGTCTTAGATTTGTTTCAGCAAAACTTGCTTTTTCTTAGGACATTCAATATGCTCCCACACTCTCTTACACATGCATGCATTTATTCCGCCTTGTGACAACTTTACTACCAAAAACTGTCATAATTTTGATAAGGATACTTCTACAATAAATAAAAGTGTTGGTACAGATTATTAGAACCATGGAGGCTGGCATATGGACAACCTCTTGCTGAATGCCGCATGGAATGCCTTTTGCATGAAAAGTAATTTCTTTACATATAGCAAATTGAAATTTGTTTTTGTTTTGTCTATAGCATTCCGTCCGTTTCTATTCCATGCATACAAAACAAGACATACCAAGAGAACCCAAACCACTTATAGTGTTTAGAACACACCACTTGAAATGCTCTTCAAAATCCCTCAATTCCCAGGATTTTGATCAACATGATAACTTAAAGCACTTTTGGCAATAATGATTCAATTCAGGCACCTGTTTTCGCTTGAGATTTGGGATTCTGAAGTAAGTACACAAGTGTAAAAGGCTGCTCTTGGCAAAACAACATGATTTCAAAATTATTGTGTACAAGATAAACCAAAAAAGTTTGAAGACAAAGCGCACATAAGCAATAGTGTTGAGAGGAACAAGCACACACACGTATCATGCTCTTTCAAAACTTACTTCTCGAAAGTGATCATTGGATCTGTAAACAGATTCACGACTGCTTCCAACTCTCCCAGATGGTACAGATGTAAAGAATGGAAAATCCCCAAGAATGTTGCCATCCAACAAACGAGTGGGCGGTCTGAGAAAAATCTCCACATCAGCAGGTCTTGCGAACTGGGGTATCTTTGTGTCAAGCTTTGTTGACACAATCACAGTCCTTGAAAGCTCTGGATCAACCTGGAAAGCAAGCCAAAGTTTTCTATCAAATATGTGAAGGGTGGAATCAGTCAGCCAAGTTCTTGATAAACAACAAATACACAATGAAAAGCAGAGTAAAAGCTGGTGAATTTTTCAGGAGATGCAGAGGCACCATTCTGATTCAAGTACAGTCTACTGATCCCATAGTCAACGTGGATCTGGAAGCAACTCAACTATTACTCCATCAACAAAACCGCCACAATGAAATCCCCAATGATAGTTTTCAAGGACAAAAGACATACATGCTATGTACAGTTTTGTCTGCTCAACAATGAAATTACAACTAATAAAAGAATTTCTCCTCATTAAAAGAGATTGCGTGACTAAGGGACTTATTCTGAATGGATGTCATTTTGCCCCAAATGAATATGTGAGTGTAATAGAAGTGCCCAAATGTATGTAGTCACTGGCAAGTATCTATCTAACTGGTAAGATGCACAATGGATTGGTCCAAATCCATAAAACTCCGATGCCCCATCTTGTATGCTGTGTTGTGCAGTCTTGAGTGTTTCGTTATGGGAGACCCTGACAAGCTAAGTTTGTCTGCAGAAGGGCACTTAAAGGCAACCTATTACTATTTCTAGTGAGCTTCCTTGTGGAAGGATCATCATGTCATTCACATATTGCTGCTTCTCTTCACGTACCTTGAGGCTGTAATGTAAATGTGCTTATCACTTGGTGACAAAGTTCAAAGGCAAAAAGGAAATTTTCTGGATGAGGAGAACAAATTGGAAAAGCTGGGCTGCAAACTTGAAATCGTACATTTGTGTCCTCCTACAACTGTTCTTCCGTTAAGTATACCCCATTTGACCCGAAATAAGAGCTGAAATATTCTCTTCACGCATGTATATCTAATAACACATCAAACTTGACAGTTAACTACTAAAAGCAATCATTATAGTGGGAACAGACGATTATGTACGCTTCCATGCATGAAATGAAAAATGATTGGAAAGTCTATGTGCTGAACTCTTCTCACATGTGCATTACGAAACTGGTAGTTCTATCCAAGCACACTAGATACTTTTGGATAACAGAATTTCTCAAGGGGCATGCATCTGCACACTCAGGTCGATGGTCTGATATCGTGCATTTGCAATGTAGCCATGCCCTCAACCAGGTTACTACCTCACTTACATGAAACATTGGATATACTCTAAATTTCTCTGGTTAGCTCCAACTTGTAAGCTGATTTTCAAAATGATCTACCACGGTCCACAATATCTAGGAAAAAAGTTGGTACACTTCCCCGTTCATGATTCCTTCAACTTCAAAGGTAGAAATATGCAGACGACATCCCCCACTTCAACCTCCTAGTGAACATGGTTTCCTCCCGCAGAATCATGAAACCTAGCATAGAAAAAACTCGGTTTCTTTTCATAAAGAACAAGAAAGCATATGATGATTAGTCTCCACCCATCCATAGTCACATAACCATCCATAATCACATGTGAGACCTCTATGGTCACATGCAAGAATTACCTCGTTAGATACATACACGTTGTGACCTATGTAATCACATGCATGGCATATATGACCACACATATATAGACACATGTTTGCATGCATGATCCTCGAGCATCATCATAGATTGAAAAAGGTGGACACAAAAACTGAAATCTAACTACTCACTCTATCTGGAGTCTATCTGGAGGTTACTTCAACTCCTATTATACCACTATAGAACATTGCTCCACCACAAATGGGCTCATAAGAGTCATCAATTAATGCTCTAGCTCGCTGCAAGAACTCATTCATAAGAAAAGTCAAAACCTGCATTCCCTCTAAAGGTCATGGCCTTTCAAGCTTCGTCGAACCTGCAAGAATAACTACTCAGCATCTGACTCACTTTTGGATCCGTTATATCACAAGAATGATAGAAACCTACATCTCCCCAAAAGATCATTATTTCCCAAGGCTCATCCCTTATCCACTTACCTTCAACATGCATACTAAAACAGCACCAAAAACAAACCATGGCATATAAATGACATATTCTATGCTAATTGAAGTCGCTCTCCTAGAGAATTTGAGATCAGAGATTGAGTGTATCTTAAAATCCCAGAAGATATGAAAGAGGAAGGCACAATTCAAGAGTGATTCCTGAGGTTCTTTGTTGCAGGTTGCATGGAGAAAGAGTCATCTAAAGTTGGAAATCTTGGTTCCTTTTCCAGGTTGGCATCATGAGAAAGAAAGAAAGGCTTATTGATGTATTTTCCATGCCAAAAGGCATAGAAGATGGAGATATATCTTAAGTGTGTAGTAACCATGGGAGCGTATAAAACAACTCCAAAACAATAATGAAGAAAAAATACATGTACATCCAACTGTAACCTAGGTGTACTAGGCTAAGATGAATATAAGGCTGATAAGTCTAGCCACAATATGGTGATATGAATAATGTCATTATCTCCCACTGCTATGGAAGGATGTAATGGACATTGCCATTGGGTGTATGTCTAGGCTAGGCTGTTGATGCGGTCAAGGAGGTTGTCGATGAGGTCTCCTCATGGTAGGATATTGTAATAGGTCCTAACACCACAATAGGGCAAACACTAACTGATCCACCCAACCTTGCCTACTCCCTGATATAGAGTAAGCCCCTCCTAGCCCAGTGTGAGGACTGGTAGCATGCAACTGCCAAGTGTCGGCCACGTGGCACTGACGTGGCCGACTGCACGTCGGGACCCAACTGGGGACCCTGTCTTGCTAACAGGGTCCCTAGACTGTGTTAGGCCCACCATGGCTATGGACCGTGTTGGGGCACACTACTTACACTGTCTTGCCCTGTTGGTCGTGTACGCTGGACACGACCCTGACTGTGGTATCTGACCTATCTATGTTCTCTAGGGTTCGGCACTGGTCACGAGCTCGTAACACTTCCTCCCCCTTAAGAACCGTCTTGGTCCTCTAAGACAAAGTCTAGAAAAATCTTGCGAAGGGCGCTGCCTATTTCCCAAGTGGCATTCTCAACAGGCTGATCATTCCACTTGACCAGATATTCTCGGTATAGAGTATAACGAGTCTGCATCTCTCTACTATCAAGAATCTCCTCTGGTTCATGTGGAGGTTGCTGAGGATCCAATAGGAGAACTAGAACACTGTCCCCTACCAGATTTTCTGATCTGGTTAAGGCTTTTCGTAACTGACTTACATGAAAGACTGGAAAAACCTTACTACTCTCAAGTAGACTTTCTCACCAGCGGAGAACTGCACATCCCGTCTGTGTGGATTTGCATAATGCCTGGCTCGATCCTGGGACTGCCTAATGCTACGCTTAGCATGTTCTATCATCCGGTTTAGGTCCTCTAGAAAGTTTCTGGCTGCTTCAACTTTTTCTTGTTTAAACCCTACAGCTGTGGGTGAGCGTGGCTAAAAACCGTACATCAGCATAAATGGGCTGTATCTCGTAGCTGAATGTTTGGTACTGTTGTAAGCAAACTCTAATATCGAGAGATACTCCTCCCAATTAGTCTGCTTCTTGCTGACGTATGCACGAAGCATATCCTCCAGCACCTGATTTACCCTCTCTGTTTGACCGTCCCTCTGTGGATGGTCGATGGTACTCATATTAAGTTTAGTATGGAGATGATGGAATACTGCCCTCCAAAACTTTCCATTAAACTTATTGCCCCGGTCGCTGACTATGCCGGAAGGTAGACCGTACAATTTAAATACCCCGTCTACAAACAACCTTGCTAACTCTGGAGCTCTAACGGTTGTTTTGGTCGGAATAAAATGAGCTATTTTGGTCAGACGGTCAACTGTGACCCATATAGCGTCATTACCCTTTTGGGTTTTAGGCAGGCCTACTATGAAATCCATGGAGATACTCTCCCATTTACCAGCTGGTATTTCTAAGGGCTGCAACAACCCTCCTGCCTTTAAACGCTCTGCTTTGTTTACTTGACATTTCTGGCAACTGGTTACATACTGTTGGACGTCCTTTTTCATACTGGGCCAGAAAAATTGCCTACGAAGAAGCTCATAGGTCTTCTGTATGCCTGGGTGTCCCACACTAGGATTGTCATGACATTCATATAGGACATGTTGCCTATAATCCTATGAATTGGGGACACATACTCTATCTCTATAGAGCAAGTACTCGTCCTGAATGGAATACTGTTTCCATTTGAATCCTTGAGTCAACTGACCCTCAACCATTGGGGTTTGCTTGGGTACTACAGGCTCAGAATCCTCAACGTCATCTGACGTATACTCGGATTCATCATCATCCTCAACGGAAGCTGCCGTATTCTTGGACGAACTGGCACCAGCCCCGGGAACTGGTTCTGGAATCTGTAACTGTCTGCTCTGGACTGAGTTCCAGACAGTAGAGAAGAATGCATCATGCTGGCACTTCCCTCTCAAGGACTCGAGTAACTCATTACGAATCTGAGTAAAACTCAGCTCGTTTATCATAGGCATTCTGCTAAGGGCATCTGCTACTGTATTGAATTTCCCCCGTCTATATCTGATAGACATATCAAACTCTTGCATCAACTTTGCCCAACGAGCTTTCCGACCTCTAAGCTCAGGTTGATTGCAAAGGTATCTAAACCTTTCATGGTCTGTCAGGACCTCAAAGTTGGCACCATACAAATAATGCCTCCAAGTCTTAAGGGCATGGACTATAGAAAAGAGTTCCTTTTTATAGGCACTATACCTAGTCTGAGCTGGCTCGAGTTTTTTACTCTCGAACGCAACTGGTCGTCCACCCTGAGTTAGCACAGCACCAACTGCAAAGTCGCTAGCATTTGTTTCGACCACAAATGGCTGACTGGGGTCGACGACTTTAAAACTGATGCTGTAGCTAAGGCTGTTTTGAGAGCATCAAAGCTCTCCTGCTGTGCGGACTCCCAAATGAACTCCTTTCCCTTCCCCTTAAGAAGATTTGTCATGGGAACCGCTATCTGAGCATATTCCTTGACAAATTGTCTGTAATATCCCGCCAAACCAAGAAAGATCTGAAGTTCCAAAATATTCTGAGGTCTCAGCCAACTGAGTATGGCTTTAACCTTATTCGGGTCCATCTTAATCCCATCTGACGAGATAATGTGACCCAAATATGCTACTTCTTCAACGAAGAATTCACACTTGGATTGTTTAGCATAAAGCTTATGCTTTTTGAGCAGTCGAAACACCTTTCTGAGGTGTTTTAGATGCTCCTTCCTCGTTTTGCTGTAGACGAGGATGTCATCTAAAAATATGACTACAAATTTACCCAAGTATGGTCTAAGGACACTGTTCATCAAGGTCATAAAGGTAGCTGGAGCATTTGTGAGCCCAAATGGCATCACCTTAAACTCATAATGACCGTGACGAGTCCTAAAAGCTGTTTTCAGGACATCTTTCGAAAAGGGCGAGATAAGATGTGCTACAAGTTTTAGAAAATCTACGTTTAGAGAATCATAGTCAGTGGCTTTATGAAGTTTGGCATGGTTAATGGCATTTTCAACCATGTGTGGAGTAAAAAGCGTGCAGCGGGCAGGTCGTGGTGAGAGTAAGGTAGGAGGGGAGTCTAGGGTATAAAGTTGTGGCATAATCGACCCAGGATTCGGTTGCTATGGGGGCCAAAATCGAAGAGGATGTGGTGAAATGTTTCCAGAAAAAGGAGGAGGAAGGGGAATCTAAAGAGTCGATCAACCTTTGGCAGAGTGATCGTAGGTATGTTATCTTCTTTGTTCTGGTGGCTTTATGATACTTTTTTTGGTGTTGTTTGAGTGTTGTAGGGGAGTGTAATCTGGCATATACCACATGTTTGTGAAGAGAGCGACATTCTGCATCATACCAGCAGTTGTGAACGCGTCTATGAGATGATATCGTCTTGGTGGGGAATGATGAGGACGCCGCAGATAAGAGGGACTTAGAGAGAAAAGTGGCTTGTTGCTCAACTGATGCCGTGAAAGGGCAGTTAGTAAGTAATTGGGACTTTGCGAGTCCAGAGTGAGTAAAAGGAACACGTTTGTTAGTAGAAGAGGAGCTTGGAACTTTAGAAGACGGGGCTATGTGACCAAGTGAGAGGCGTAGGAGTGAGTGATCAGAAATGGTAGGAGGTGTAATGGAGAAATCAGAGATGTGAGGGATCAAAGCAGGTGATCCAATGAAATAGTCAACTACATTATGTCCTCCACCATGAGGATAACATGCAAACGCTGATGAGGAAGGCCACTGTGTGAGGCCATTCAGGATGGCAAGAGAATGTGTCTCCGCAAGAGTAATGAACTACTCTCCAAAAGATGTAACTGAAGTGTGTGCATCCTGTGATACTCGATCAAGTCCCATATCTAGAGGATGAAGCCAAAGTCAGTATCTGCATGAAATTCTGTCTGTCTGGGGCTAGTACAGGCATTGAAATCTCCTGCTAATAAAATGTAGCCCTGCTGAGAAAAAACAGCAATATCATCTAAGAGAGCCTGAAATGGGTCCCCACCAAATTCAGCAAATGTCGAAGTCTGTGGAGCAAAGTAACATACAGCCATATAAATGTCCTGAGGTAATCCCAAAAATGAACCAATAGTTCGAGCATATGGATCTTGCTTGACCATCTTACCTGCGGTGGCTCTGTATAGCAAAAAATTCTGAGTTTTCTACGTCGTTCACATACATGCCTTCTCCAAATTATTAGCTGCCCTTAGCTTTGTTCTGCTTTCTTTTTGAAAGCTTTATTTTGGAGGTCATACAAACGTTTTGAGTATTTGTTATCCAGTCACTGGATTTTCTTGTGACCTACCAAGCTCTTTCAGCTTGTGTGCTTTGTTAAGATGAATAGACTTATCAAACAAAATTTGGTTTATTTTGTTAGATCTCGTGAGGAAACTTGTACAGGACCTGGAAACAAAGCATGTCGCAAAAAGATGAGGGACAGGCTGAATGACAGGTTTTATTTCACTCCTTTAATGTTTTTTTCCATATTTATTCCCTGAAGTGTGTGTAACCTATCTCGATGTGTGTCACAATTTCTCATGCCCAGTAAAATCTCCTGCCGATGATGATGATAAAAAACCATTGCAATTCCAGAAGCCAAGTCTCAAAATGGTAGAGGATCTCGGGCAGCTCCTAAACCCGGGAGCCCCAATTTCCTAGTGTGAGAGGAGGTCAAAATATCTTGGTTCGCCGTCGATAAAAACGACCCTTTGCCCTTTTTCTTTTGCTTCTTGAATAATCTTTTTCCTTGCTAACCATTGGGTATCTGTCAAATCATCATCCATATAAATGAAAGTGCCTTTGAGTTTTGTTCTAAGCCGAAGGGCTGCATTGCGGTGTTGAAGAGAGCGAAATTTGATAAAAAGAACGTTGTCATCAAATTTACTACGCCATGCCGTGTCAAAACCATCAACAACATGAGATAACTTGGAGAAGAGTAAATCTGTAGCTTCGTCTATTGGTTTACCACCGTTGGCAATACCTCTTACTCTAATGTTAAGAGCCTTTTTAGCCCTTCTAGCTTGTTCATCCACAACTGTCTCCAAATTGTTATCCTTCATAGAGGCTAAGATATGGGGGTGATTACCTTGTTTGAGGATCGATGTCGTTTCTTCAACCTGTTTTGCAAGTGATGAGAGTTTGCTGCCCATATCATCCGGTTTAAAGAGTGTTGCCCATGTCTTTGTCTCTTCGACTTGTTTTTCCAAGCAAGATATTTTGTTGGCAGTTTCGTTCGAAGGAGGTACATGTTCTGCAATCCGTTGCTTAAGATATACATTTTCTTGCTCAAGCTGCTCCACCCGTTCTTTGACACCCACGAGATCCATAACCAACTTGCCATTCGCCATTTCAAAAAAGTGTAGTTGTTTCTTAAGGCCGAGGATTTCGTTGCGGATGAAACCGATATCATAGGCATAAAGACTCTCAATAGGCTTGGATGGAGTGTAATCGACCGTGGACTGCAGATGCGTTTCTGTGATAGCAAGTGGATTGTCTGTGAAAATAGAGGGTGCACCAGTGATGCCTTCTAGTGCAGCCAGCGATGGAGATGTTGTAGGTGAAATAGCATCCCCCTCCATCTCATATGATGGAGGAGAAGAGGTGAATAGGGGGGGCGTAGGGGCAACCCCCCTTTTTTTAGGCGCCATGTGCAGGGTTCCCACAAGGTAGGGTAGGGTCACCAGGTCAGCGCTTGCAGGACAGCGCTAGGTCAAGAAAGATCGTGGGAATGAGGGACAGCGTCAAGTTAGCGCCAGCAGGAGCCAAGTCAGCGTCAGCAGGAGCAGTATAGGTCAGCAGGGCAGGACAACGCGTAGGAGCAGAACAGGTCAGCAGGGTAGGATAGCGGAGCCATCATGTCAGCAGGGCAGCCATCGCGCCAGGAGAGCTATCGCCAGGAGAGCCATCGCCAGAGAGAGAGAGAGAGAATTAGAATTAGAATTATTATTATTAACGTCTTTTGGTACCCAAAGGTACATAAGACAAAAGAGAGTACAAAAGGTGAGGAGCATTGTCCGCATACGAACTTATTTACTAGTAGAAAAGAGAAGAAGACAAGAAACTAGCATATCTATCTCGCTATCTCTAAGAAGAAGAAGTATCCAAGCTTGACCACCAACTTGCGAGGGTACAATGCAAGAGATTAACCACCTGCTCTGCGGAGGAGACTAGCTACGAGTAAGCTAAAAATAATGAGTGATAGTAGTAGTGGAGAGTGTTGTAGACTGGCGAGAAGCCCGTGAAGATCTAGTGATCCTGGATCTAGCAAAAATATGTGAGACTCTCTGTGTCTTCGATCTCCGAGTGGGGACTTCAAAATCCAAAACGGAAATGTCCTCTCTGTCTCGCTTCTCGAAAAACTGGGTAATATGAGCCTGGCTGTGATCCATATCTATGGTAGGTAGAAGTGAAGCTCGTGAGTATACATCTCTCTCAATAGAAGACCTACACATCTGGAGTCTGGATACTCGAAGAACGATCGCAACGTGAGAGGGGTATCTCTATATAAACAATGGTAACGCCCCCTGATCTCATAATATACTGGACAGCGAAAGATGAAATGGAACTCATCCTCCATCTCATGAAGAGAACAAAGCTGACATATCCTCTGTAATCTGGGAGTGTCCGTGTATCTACCCGTCTCAATAGCCAGCTGATGAGAAGAGACTCGGAGCTGTCCCATACGGTATCGTAGACCAAAAGATAATGGTTGTGTAAGATATGCTGGAAGGACAGGGGTACCCGTAGTATCCAACCGTAGTAGATGTGTGCCATAGAAATGTATCTTGACCTTATCAGGGTCCGGCTGTGACCGTATAGTGCGTATGTAGCTACGATAAATATGTTGTCTGATATAAGCATGAGTCCCGCTCAGAAGATCAAGTACAGATAAGCCCCAAGACCGAAGAAGGGCTGAGACACTGCCAAACCAAGAATGCTTGGCCCCCTGTCCAGCAATGGTGCGTGATGAAGTGAGAGCAGCAACAATATATCTGGAAGTGTCTAACTCTGATATCCTGTGAACAAAGGTAATGATCTGAAACATAGCACCGATAACCAGGGGAGGAGAAGCAAACTCCACTAATATGATATCATGTGGCACCGAGGGCTTAGCCCTAATCATCCTGCTAAGCATGAGAATATGGATACCGAGTAAGATCCCTCCAAGTATCACGTCTCAGCAAGTAAGATCCGAACACCAAGTCTCAGCAGAGTATAAAACAACCGGGGAGATAGTGGTAGAAAATAGTAAGCATCTGGTAGTAGGGTCCTGTACATAATATGTGGAACAAAATCTCTCTATATGAACAAGAGAAGTGTGCCCCTTACGGAGTCTAGTGAGGGTTGCCGGTCGGAATGTGAGTAGCGGACTAGAAAAAAGTACTCCCAAATAAGTGTAAGAGGTCACAATCTCAATCGGCAGCCCATCATAATAGAAGGTCACATCTCTCATATGCTGTCTATTGGTGTTGAGCACCATAATCTTGGTCTTCTTAGTATTATCCGTCAATCCCCAAAGCTGACAGAAGTGATGTAAAGCAGAAAGGTGTCTCTGTAAGCCAGCTGCAGAGGATGAGAGAAGAACCACGTCATCAGCGTATAGGAGAATGGGGATAATAATATCTGCTAAGGGACAGCCCTCTCCACCTTCCTCTCGAATAATCCGCTCGAGGTCATCAATATATAGTGCAAAGAGAGTAGGAGATAAGGGGCAGCCCTGCTTCACTCCAATGGTAGAATGGATCAGCGAGGACCAACCACTGTCGTCCCTGAACCGCGCCCAAACTCGCTCATATAAAGTAATGATCGCGGCAATAGTCTCTTCTGTGAAGCCAAGCGAAGATAATCTCTAGAAAAGGAGGTGTCTCAGAACTGAGTCAGAAGCTTTGCGGAAGTCCACAAAGCAACAATAAACTCTTTGTCTCTGATGTTGTGCCTCCTCCATGATGCATCGCAAAATGAAAATCTGATCTGAGTGAGGTAGAGTATCCTGGTCTGAACCCAGCCTGACCCATAGCATGTAAATCCTCAGTCTCAGCAAAAGATCCAGTAACCGTCTGTAAAATGGAACCATAAATCTTAGCCAAAGTGTGACCAATCATAATAGTACGGTAGTTTTCTACATTTATGGGATCACCTGCCTTGAGAATGGGATGAAGAATATTAGTACACCATGCGGTAGGAAAACCAGAGGTCACGGCAGTGTTAAAAGCGTGAGCAATAAAAGGCGAGATAAGATGTGCTACAGGTTTTAGGAAATCCACGTTTAGAGAATCATAGTCAGTGGCTTTATGAAGTTTGGCATGGTTAATGACATTTTCAACCATGTGTGGAGTAAAAAGCGTGCAGCAGGCAGGTCGTGGTGAGAGTAAGGTAGGAGGGGAGTCTATGGTATAAAGTTTTGTGGCATATTCGACCCAAGATTCGGTTGCTATGGGGGCCAAAGTCGAAGAGGATCTGGTGAAATGTTTTCAGAAAAAGGAGGAGGAAGAGGAATCTAAAGAATCGATCAACCTGTGGCAGAGTGATCGTAGGCATGCTATCTTCTTTGTTCTGGTGGCTTTACGATACTTTTTCTGGTGTTGTTTAAGTGTTGCAGGGGAGTGTAATCTGGCATTTACCACAGCCCAATGTGAATCTGAGGCTGTGTGATAATCTTCTAGCCTTACATCTTACTCAAAAAGAATAACCATTTATTGTTGAAAGTAACGAGATTGGTGTTTGTTATAGGGGCCATTTTTCTTCAATATCACAATGTGAGTGCTTGTCAATCTTGCAAACTTCTTCATCAATATCACAATGTGAATGCTTGTCAGTCTTGCAAGCTTATTTCTTCTCAAACCTGCCACAGTGCACACATAGAAAAGTTGTTGGCTATAATGTTGATCTTTAAAAGTGGTGTTCTGAATTTCAAGGTGCCCACTTTAATGTCTCCATATATTGTTCGTATCTGAAGAGCTTATTCTTTCAAAGAGAATCAAATGGTAGTTGGATGAGTCGAGTTGATAAAGAATTACTTTCTAAAGGATCCTTGCACTCAATAAAAATGCCAAAAATGAAACGGGGCGTGCTTTGTCGATTCAAAAGAGCTTGTACTTGATTCAAATGAGAAATTCGATACAATACTTGAAGGATCTTTTTATCCCAAAGAAGGACCACTAATTGGACAATATGAAAATTTTGTTTTTTATACACCTTTTGATATAGAGCCATTCTGAAAAAATCACATCATTTTCAAAACAGTACCTGCAAAACAGTCCTCCTAGTGGTGGCATTTGTCCAATCACTGCAATCTTCAAGGCAAAGTATAATGAACTCTTTATGTTGCATTTTACTACGTACAAGGATCTCCACTGCACGGGCTTGAGCCTGTCAGCACAGTTTGCTTAATCAAACATAACTACTTGCCACATCAAGCCAAACTTATTCTAGTGCAATAATTAAATGAGTGATCAGGCTAAGCCAGAAGCTAGATTATTGATCGGGTAGAGACCTAGAAATATTTCAAAAAATCTCTCTGCAACTCCATCTATTCCACTCAAAGTGTCTAGATTATGAAGAACCTCCAAGTGTGGAACTGACTACCTGCAAGTGTTGATTTTTAGCTCCAGGAGCAGCAGCAATGAGGCCAGGAGTATCAATGATTGTCAAATTAGGGCAGTATTTGTATTCAATCTTCACAATAATTTCTTTAGCCAAAAACTGACAAGCTTCACGCTCCAACCTCATATTTTCGGACTCAATATAAGCCTGATGCAGAGCCACATATGTCATTTGAATAACAAGACAAGGCGTAGAATGAAAGTGAAAGAAAAAACCTTTCTCAATGTGAAGCCATAATTAGCTGCATGTCTATGATGACGTGGAAAATCAGTTGTTTAAACAACCTCCACCTCATAATTCACAATCACTAGGCGAATCTACAAAAAGTGACATGACAGCCGAGGAGGACAGTTGTCATCAATTACGACTTAACTACCAAGCATTCCGTGCCACAAGATTGGAGACAAGTAGAGAGCTACCAAGCTTGGTTGTAGACAGATTGTGTATACAGAAGACCAGGCAGATTTAGCTAGCAAGACAATTTGTGTGACTTAAACCTAAACCCTTACAATTCTGAAGCCAATTTACAAGAACTGACCTGAGAGTTGACGACAATCGTCATCAACTACTAAACTACCTAGTATTCATTGTGACAAGGTTGAGGCTGGAGATGGATTGCCCACTGAAGAAGACACCACAGATTTGTGAAAAGATTGAGGCTGCGGATGAATTGCCCATTGAAGAAGACCATATGGTTTGTCTAGCCAAACTGATTGCGTGTAGGTTGGACCCTAAATCCTAAACCCTTAAGTTGTACATTGTTTTGTGCAACAATTGCAATTTAAACCTTTTTTAAAATTGGAAGTTTCATCGCCTTTTTTAAATTTGGAAGTTTCATTGCCTTTTTATTGCAAAAAATTTGGCTTCTTCAGGATATTCTCAAAAATTCAGAATCATTTTGCGAGTTACCAAATTGAACTCAATGTTTTATTTACATGATTCAGATCCATTCTAATCAACTGATAGCTATGATCTGCAACGAAGTGAAAAGATGATTATATAAACCCTAAACCCTAAACTTGTTATTGTTTGCACTCCCACAAGAAAGCGAAAAGATGGATGAAAATATAACCCAAATAAACACCTGCAGTGCTTCAAGGGTTTGTTCTTCTTCCCTTGGTGGAATGTCGTCCGTGACCAAAAAGCAGGTGGGCTCCAAGCAAGCTGCATTATACTTCATATGTAAAGTGATGGGTCTACGAGTCTTGGTTCCTCCACCCACATGATTAAATTGAAAGCCCATCAAAGCTTCTATCAGAGCACTTTTGCCATCAGTCTGATGTCCCACCACCAGAATGGCTGGAGCCTCGAACGGCTTTCGGAAGTCTTGCGCCAGACTGTGTAGGTCACTGTACGCCTCGTAAAGCTTCTCATTTCCAGAGGATGGATAGAAACTTTCAGATTGGAAGGTTGAAGAGAGATCGTTGGGACCATCTTTGGCTTCGCGATCCAAAAGGCGCAATCTTGGCAACAGCCTGTGTACATAAGCATTGGAGGCTGCATTGTGGAGTGCCATGTGACTGGAAGAAGAAAACCCATATGCCAAAAGCTGGGCAGAGGGGTATAATCCGACTGCTGAAGGTCCTGCACTGGTTGCTGCAGCTGCATTAAGAAGCATACCACCAACTGTAGACACATAAGCCGCTTTTGCCCCCGAACTGCTGTCTTCCATTGCTGCTGCTGCTGCTACAGAGGAGGTGGGAGAGCCAGCTGTCCAGGATGGCGCTCTGGGGGAAGAAGCATTGGAATTCTTTGGGGAGTTGGTTTGTGAGCGGGGAGTGTTTCCAGCCTGGGAAGAGATCCATCTTTCTGCGACCCCTGCTCTTTTCCCTTGGGGAGCAGGAGCAACTGCACTCATGACTCTGATACTAATAAATAAAGCGTGCAGAAAGAGGAGTGCAAATGCAGATTATTGGGTGATCAAATTATCCTCCTGAGCCAGCATTGTCATGGAAAAGAGCCTGCATGCTGATCACATACATGCAGTTGAAGCAGCCAAGGTAGCTACAGCTTCCAAGCTGAATTCAAATCTATGTAATGTCAGAAGCAAGCTGGAGGAGTACATTCTGGTAATGCTATTACGTTCTATATTGCCAAGGCTTAAATGCTTTTCTTCATAAGCCCAAATTACTCTCTCCGTCGACAGCCACATACGGTGGAGATAACGCCTCGATGCACCATTCACATGATGCCACATGGACCATCTCCACCATGTACGGTATCACCATCATTTAAGGGTGTCTTTCCATGCTACCCCGTCACCCATTAGCATGGAAATCACATGAGAGCCCTTTTGAAGCAAAATGCAAGTTGCCATCTAGGCAGAGCACAAATGCCTTCCTTTTTATTTGATGGCTTCCAACATCAAAAGTAGGAGGAAACCTATAATTTGTAGGAGGCAAGGGCGAAAGCATGGGCTATAAACCAACCTATGTTGTGTGAGAGCTAAACTTTGAAATATTTACTCCCTCTCACTCCAAAATGGGATAGGAGGTTTGTTGGAGGAAACTGACAATGCAACTATCTCACACCCTCTTTATGTAACTTTGAGGAGCTAAGGGGGTCACATAAAAAGCACATGACCTTCTAGTGGATGATGTGCTTATCCAATAGAGAGAGCAACTTTTTAATAAAAGGTTGGGCTAGTTCAGATGCCTTGACAATAGATTTTGTTGAGATAAATTGCGTCAATTTGGTCAGCGTATCAACCACCACCATCATGACCCTTCTTGGTTTTAAAGAGTCCAGTCACAAAATTCATTGAAATAATTTTTCATTTTTTATTGGGAATTTCCAAGGGATGTAACACACTTGAAACTTTAAGCCTTTATGCTTCTATAAATTGGCATTGTTCACGACCTTGAACATATGCATCGACGTGACTTTTCATCTTTGGCCAATAAAAGCTTTGTTTGACAAGGTCTAATGTCCTATGTATGCCAAGGTGACCGTCACAAGGGTTGGCATTACATTGCTGCAGGATTTGGGCCCTAAGGTCCTCCACATCCAGCACACATACCTTTTCTTTCTGAAACAAAATCTAGGAATAAAGTTTATGCTTTTCCCTAATATGCTTTCTTTAACTCGAAACGATTGACTAGGTCGGAAAGATAATGGGCTAAAATCACAAAAATATGCACGATTTTCAATTTAAATGATTTCAAATTTACTTGTGAATAATTCCATCGTCACAACATAAGATGATTTATTCCTCCTCTTGGGGCACCATTTCTCACAATGCCCAGGTTTGTCGGATAGGAAATACAAATCCTTTTTTATTGCCTATTTTTGTATTTTGTGTTTTACCATCGACTTTTTATTTTCTTCTTCTAATGAGCCGGGACATCCAACTCATCAAAAAAAAATTTCCTTCTATATTTGGAAATCTCATTCCTTTGTTACGAGGCCATTTGACCATATACCATCATATGCAAGAGTCTTACAAGACATTGTATTATCCATTTATTGAGGCAAAAAGGGTTTGTCAGTGTCTCTTCCCTTTAAAAAAAACTTGAGTCTCTACTAGTGTTGGGAATCTCGAAGGAGGATTCCTCAATGCATGAATTTACGTCTATCGGATTCGAACTATCATTGATAATTCGACAATGGTTCTATTTGATTCGAGCTTCAAAGTTGCAAGGATCAAAACAATCGATTCTAGAGACACACACAAATTTGATGAAGTTGTGGAAATGTGAATAGGTCAAGCAAGTCGGAGCTAGAGCATTACAATTGACATTAACTATCAGTCACGATAATATTACAACCTGCGAATTATGTTATCTGCATGCAACGAACCAAACGAAACAGAAAAATAAAACACACGACACGACTCTATTTTCTAGAAACAATTCGATTAAGTCGAAAGTATGTGTACAAATTGAGTGCATTCAAATGCTTGATCTTTTTAAAACAATACTCTGGAATAGAGAGAGAAAGATCGAATAGTTGTGCTCTGATAAAAAATTTGATTGAATAATCAGGGTCAATGTCTGATCAACATTTTCACTGATGTGCTGTCGAATATTTATACATGGTAGCTGTACAATTACAATCGGTAGATTTACAAATTGGATTGAGGCACTACGTGTTGTTAGCAGTCGCTATTAAATAGAATTTTATTTTTTTGGAGATTATGTTCGATCGTAAATAGTGTTAAGTGGTTGAAATCTCGAGTCGTGGTTGAACAGTCGAGTTGAAGAGTAGTCAAGTTGATGGAAGGTCCTTCAACAATTCGACCCGATAGTATCTTCGGCAATCGTCTACTTCGACTCGGTAGTGTCGACACTTGTTATTGATTCCCTTGTATTTCTGTAGATTGTTAGAAATCTAGTGTATTCCTACAAATTCTAAGATTTGCTTACAACAAAATAAATGGATCTAGACTAGTTGTAGATTATAGATGGAGAGGATAAAAATCCAACACCCCTCCCCGCCCACCCCCCGCATCAATTCTAGACACAAAATCCTAACAAGAACAATCATTAATTGAAGGTAGGTGTACTTTCTGGTTTTCCACTTGTGAAACCCTGTGTGAGTACAGACTCCAACCTGAAAATCAAGTACACATTGATAGCACCTTAAAACAATCAAAACAAATGTAGACAAATGGAGAGAATCACTCAAAATTGCTTCCAAAACCAAGATTGGTGTCTCACATTGATTATGGCCAAATAAGCCTCTATATATACATTTTTGGAGCTCGAGGTACTGATCATGCATCAGATCTCACAGGTGTGAGGATGCCTTGTCACCATCATGCAATTTGACACTTGGATCAAAACTTTCCATTTTGGGAATTTTTTGTCTATTTTTCTACTATATGGAAATCTTCTAGAAGCAAAAACTCGCCTACTTCAGCTATTTCCACACGTGTGAGCTATCCTCTACACATGGGATGTGACACCTATTCAAAATATTTGGCTCATGCAATCATTAGATTGGTGCCATGTGTCATATCTCTAGAAAACTAGTTCTTGGCCATTTTAGCCACTAGAACTTGAATTAAAACATATATGATTATGGTACATGAAAAGTACACTAGTTTCACACGTGGGAACAGGCTCCACACATGTGTGTTTATTCTATATACAAGATTTTTGGCCTCTACCAAGCTTATTTTTGCATTTTTCACACTCCTCCTCAAAAATCTAACTTGGTAAATCTAGCATAGATCTACCTATAACTCCAAGAGCCAATCTTAATTTTATAAACGCATCTTTAGGCAATGCCTTGGTGAGTATATCAACAATGCAATCTGATGATGAAACATGAATAAGCTTGACTTGCTTTGCTTGCACTTTCTCCCTCACGAAATGATGTGCAATCTCGATGTGCTTTGTTCAAGCATGGAAGACTGGATTGTTTGCAAGTTGTTGAGCTGCTTGATTATCACAATATATGCATGGAATGTCTTCATCCTTGATCACATGTAGCTCCTCCAAAAGCCTTTTAAGCCAAAGAACCTCCTTTTTTGTTGTTGTCATAGCTTTATATTCGGATTTTGTTGATGAAAGAGAAATGGTATCTTGCTTTTTGGAAAGCCAAGATATAACTCCTCCACATAAGAATGTAGCAAATGCACTTATGGATCTTCTATCCATCTTGTCACTTGCAAAACTTCGAATATGCTCTCAAACAAATATTAGTCCTTTCATAAACTATGCCAAAGTCTTTTGTAGCCGAGAGCGACGAGTGGTCTGGTAAGGGAAAAAGTGCAGCTCATTATTTTCAACTTCTGACATCATTGTTGGCCTCGGCATACTGTTTTTAGCCTACGACAGAAGTTTCAAGCAGTTTTGCAATGGCAAACATGGGAGAGTCCATTTTGAGTGAAAGTAGCAAATTGGACGGGATTTTCAACTATGCAGTGTGGAAATTCAAAATGAAAAAGATACTGATGGAGAAAGACGTGTGGGAAGTCATCATAGGTGATAATAGAAGGCCACCAAATGAAGCAGATATCAAAGTGTTTGACAAAAAGACGAGGAAAACTTTGACCTTCATTAACTTGTCAGTGAAGGATCACATCATTATCCACATTTGTGATGTTGTTACACCCAGACAGGCATGGGATGTGCTAAAGGAGTAGTTCGAGACGTCAAATCCGTCAAGAATCATGTTTTTTAAGTCAAAGTTGAATAGTGTCTGCATGGAACAAGGAGAGCACATTCAGACGTACATGACCAGAATCAAGACAATGAGGGATGAACTGCATTCTATTGGTGAGTGCATACATGATGTGGAGGTGGTGCACAGTGCATTGTGTGGCATTGTAGAACCATATCAGATGTTTGTGAGCGGAATAGCATCAAGAGAAAGATTGCCAACCTTTTACGAGCTCACAGGAATCTTGATGTAGGAAGAGCAACGGTGAGAAATGGTGAAAACTAGACGTCAGAATACTGACGATTAGGCACTTGCGACACGCCAAAAACAAGGCAAGGGCAAAGGGCAAGAAGAAGTCTAAGCAACAATTTGCCAAGGCTCAGGAGGATGAGAGATCTTCCATCAAGACCAAAAAGAAAGGCAAGTGCTTCCATTGTGGTAAAAAGGGCCATTAGAAGAGTGAATGTCGCAAATTTCTTGCGGAACAAGACAAGGGAAAACCAAAACAAGCAGGTAACCTTGTCGATGAGGGTGAGATTGAAGACTCTAGCATCTTCATATCTGCATTGTCATCTAATCAAGATGATCAAGCGTGGTATATTGACTCGGGAGCCACAAGACACATGACAGATAGCAAGAATTGGTTCGGTAGCTTGAAAGTGTTGGATAATGGAACGTCTGTTTCACAAGCAAATGGTGAGGTGTGCAAGATCAAGGGGATAGGCACCATTTCAATCCAACTACCTGATGGCAAAAGAAGGATGATCAGGGAGGTACTTTACATACCAGGTTTGAAGAAAAGTCTACTTTTTGTTGGAGTCATTATTGATCAAAAGTTGAAAGTAGAATTTGCCCATGATCGTTGCTTTGTGAAGGATGTAAACCAAAAGTTCAAAGTTATTGCGGATGGAGTAAGGGAGCCCAATACAAAGTTGTACAGGTTGAATGCAACAATCAAGGGGCAACATGGACTCGTATCGTCCATTCCATTGCAAATTGAGTTGTGGCATAAGAGGCTTGGTCACTTGAACTTGGGAAGCCTCAGTTTGATGAGGAAGTTGGAGATGGTAACAAGATTGCCTACCATAGAAGATCACTTGAAATCGATGTGCGAATCATGTGTATATGAGAAGCAGCATCGAGAGAAGTTCAATAAAGGTGGTGTTGCAAGAGCAAGGAACATCCTGGGTTTAATCCACATAGATTTATGCGGGCCTATGAGGACCATGTCCTTAGGTAAAGCCTTATATTTCATGACCTTTATGTGCTTTGAGAATCTACAACATTAATGTGTTGGACTATTTAGCTAGTGGACTATTGCACTTGAGTATGTTTAGTCATATTTTGGTAAATTGTCAATAAGAGGCCAAAACTCATTTTAGACTTAGAGATAAACTTTTTGAAGTTATATTAGTTTAAAATACATTCAATAAACACTTTTTGAAAGTGTGGGAAAAGTTGGTAGTCGAGTTTGAGAGAGATTCAATTTTGAACTTTGGGTACATTAATCTAGACCCAAAAATAGTAGAAATTACATTTTGGAGGGAAAGCCAAGTGGCCAAAAAGGGTTTGGAAACTATATAAAAGGATGTAACTCGTGGAGAGACACATCTTCTCTCTTCTCTCTCTCATTTCATCATTATACATGGTTCTCTTTGGGTTCTACTACTCATTGGTGCACTATCTTGGTGTTATCTTGCAATCTTGTGTGTAGAATGATCATTTATTGCTGCTTTTGATTTCACACGTGTGAAATACAGTAGGGCACTGTGATTGTATGGATAGAAAGCATATTTTATGTTTTGGTTCATGTTTGATCAATATCTCTTAGAGTTTGCATCTCATTTTGTATGTAGATGCTGATTTTTCTACATTGGTAGGGTTGTTCGTTTGCTCTTTATTGTAACCAAAGATCAGGGACATGGATTGGATCTTGAATGATCTGAAATCCTTCACATGGTATCAGAGCTATTGTGTTTCAGGTTATAAAAGGATCAGCCATCTTTAGCAAGGATTTGGAGGATTTACCAATGCTAGAGCATGCTAGATTGATCTCTACTCAAAAATCAGCATTTTTGCATGTGTAGAATTGATCTTTTGTAGGTCAAAACTCAATATAGGCTTATGTACTTGATCAATTCCGATTTCACACTTGGTTTACTGGAATTAGATGACTTTTGGTGCATTAGGAAGGTCTCATTGGAGTCTACAAGAAGATATATCAAGTTTCTAGAAATTGCATGTAGAATTTGAGATATTCAATTTTTTGTGATTTTGTCAAAACCCTGATTTTGATTGGATCTCTAGTTTGTGAGGCTATTGAACTTCATTTGATTGTGTTTCAATCTTAGGAAGTGGCAAGAATCATTTGATTGAGGTTAGATTTCACTATTCTATGTGTTGATTTTCTAGTTAGAAGTGCTAGAAGAGATTTGAGATGGTGGATTAATAGTGGAGCTAGTTCACACATGACTAGTCACAAGGAGTTCTTTACTTCTTTGATTACTTATGATGGAGCCAAGAAAGCAATTCACATGGCCAATGGTGGTGAGTGTGTGATTGAAGGTATTGGTTCAATTCCTATTTGTCTCTCTACTAATAGGAAAGCAAGACTTGATGGTGTTCTTTACATTCCTTCACTTTCAAAGAATTTGTTAAGTGTTGGTCAAATGATAGAGAAAGGATACATGGTAAAGTTTGGTGGTGATGCTTGTTTCATTACAAAAGAAGAAATCTTGGTTGCTAGGGGCAATAGACAAGGTAGATTTTTCAAGCTTGATGCTTTTGTTATGGTCAACAAAGAGGATGGAATGGAAAAGGAGATTGGTCTCAACTTTCCAAAGTTACCTTTTAGCATCAATAAGATTGGTGGATCTTATGCAAAGTCTAAAAAGCTTCCTTATGCTAGATCTAGGTCAAGATCTAATATGCTTTTTGGAGATGTTCATCTTTGTGCTAACTTGGCTAGCCTTGAGGATAATGATGGTGTTTCAATGGTTTTTCATGGCAAGTGCAAGCATGCAAAAGGCAAGGAAAGAGCTAACTTCATCAATGGAGGTGAAGGTTCTTCCTTGGAAAAGATTGTTGCTAATGATTTCTTTGATCATATGGAAAAAGATGTTTCTAGGTGCATGCATGAAGGAGGTGGTTATTCTACATTCTTTTGTTATGATTCCAAGAAAGTTATTTTTCCATCAAGTGGAGTCACACGTCTTCACAAAGAGAGTAGATCAAATGGTTCTATCAAGAGACTTGGTGAGGGAGATAGTCACAAGTCAAGAAGAAGAGAAGTATGTGAAGAGTTCAAAGTAGGATGTACTTTGAATGATGTCATTGTGACTGATAGTGAGGAAGAATCATTATCATATGAGTCATTACCTAAAACATTGAGTAAAAGTTCTTGTTTGAAAAAAAAGAGTACTTCAATCATTCTTATGTTGAAGGTACTAATCATTTTTTTCATGGCTTCTAATGTCTTTGAGGTTTCTACTTCTTATGATGCAATCATTAAGAGGGAGTCTTATGAAGGAAAGAGCAATGGAAGATTGGTTCTTGGGAAGATCAAAGGCATGGATCTCACATCTCTTCATCAACTCAAAGGATTTTATGATTGTGAATTGATCACTCATGATCGAGATGGCAAAAGGTTGGTTGGAGAAGACTACATGGAGCAAATCGAGAGGCAGTTTCTTCAAGGCAAGGGAGATCTCATTGGTGAGCTTATTGAGGTTTGTTATGGACTCAAGAGGGCTGGATTTATTAGGTTTGATACTCATCTTCACCTACTCTACTTCATGTTGGATGGAAAGTTTCGAATCTATCTTTTGATTTATGATGGTGACATTGGTGACATTGTTTTCACTAACCTTTATGGAAGATCGAGATCAA
Source organism: Diphasiastrum complanatum (assembly GCA_029204225.1). NCBI lineage: Eukaryota > Viridiplantae > Streptophyta > Lycopodiopsida > Lycopodiales > Lycopodiaceae > Diphasiastrum > Diphasiastrum complanatum. The sequence continues at coordinate 67,431,268 of CM055095.1, read as the reverse complement.
GCATTGATGAGATCTTGTTGAATTTATATCATATGTTTGAGAGGGAGTATTTTCAGGGGTTCAAGTCTGAAGATATTCATATCTTTGATATATTTGATGATCAACAGAAAGGTAAGCAAGTGGAAGCGACTCACTTTGCTTTACTCACATGTTTTGGAGAATTTTCTTGTATAGATGATGCCATGCAAGTGGATATTGGTTCTCATGGTTTTCATACTAGAAAAGCAAGTAATGGATCTGGAAAACAAAGTTTGTTCAATGACTTTGATGGTCAAGTTGAAGATCAAGAGGTTGATCTCAAAGGGCTTCAACAACACAAAAGGAAAGGTGGCAATTTGGAGCTAGTCAAGAGCATCAAAGGAGAGGTAATTGGCAAAGATGTTATGGATCTATTTTTGATTGAAGACTCGATTAAGGTCAAAGGAGAAGCAAGAAGGTGTTTTTCAAGTTTACTTTACTTGTTCTATCTCATGTTTGAGCTATTTCATGTGGAAGTGTGCAAATTGTTAAGATATGGTAAAACTAGCTACATTGTCTTGCAATATCTTATTGTTGGAGTTGTACTAGCATTATTGGCTGGTTTTGCTGATGGAAATGAAGCCATTGGAGTTTCATTATTTCACTCATTCATGGCCAAGTCATCAAGTGTTGATGATATCTTGTGGCAAGATGGAGATGGAGGCTCATTCATGGAGTTTTATGGTGGAGACATATCAAGAAAGGACAAAGTTGGAGGAGACAAGCAAGCAAATGGTCATCACTCACATTTATTGTTTGGTTGCTGTAATTTTCCATAGAGTTCAAATTTTGAAGCATGGAGGAATCATTTCATTCACATTCTATTTGGTTCTTCATGTTTTAGTTATATCTTGATGTGTAAAATTGATGTAAGAGATAGTGAAGCATCCAATTTGGACACTATTCTCTATATCAATTATGAAAGATACTTTAGAACCTTAGAAAGGAGATCTATACTTAGGATGGATTTCATTCTAAAGTTGGATCAAAGTTCTATTGTCAACACTATGCCAAAACTAGTTGAAGAGGGAGTGTGAGAGATTTCAACTACTTTAATCTAGTTTAGTCATATTTTGGTAAATTGTCAATAAGAGGCCAAAACTCATTTTAGACTTAGAGATAAACTTTTTGAAGTTATATTAGTTTAAAATGCATTCAATAAACAAATTTTGAAAGTGTGGGAAAAGTTGGTAGTCGAGTTTGAGAGAGATTCAAATTTGAACTTTGGGTACATTGAATCTAGACCCAAAAAAAGTAGAAATTACATTTTGGAGGGAAAGCCAAGTGGCCAAATAGGGTCTGGAAACTCCATAAAAGGATGTAACTCGTGGAGAGACACATCTTCTCTCTTCTCTCTCTCATTTCATCATTATACATGGTTCTCTTTGGGTTCTACTACTCATTGGTGCACTATCGGTGTTATCTCGCAATCTTGTGTGTAGAATGATCGTTTATTGCTATTTTCGGTTCCACACGTGTGAAATACAGTAGGGTACTGTAAATGTATGGACAAAAAACATGTTTTATGTTCTGGTTCATGTTTGATCAATATCTCTTAGAGTTTGCATCTCATTTTGTATGTAGATGCTGATTTTTCTACATTGGTAGGATTGTTGGTTTGCTCCTTATTGTAACCAAAGATCAGGGACATGGATTGGATCTTGAATGATCTGAAATCCTTCACACTTTATTGATGATATGTCACGTCAGATGTGGATCTACTTCTTGAAGAAGAAATCAGATGCATTTGATAACTTCAAGAGCTTCAAAGCATTGGTCGAAGATCAGACAGGTAGGAAGATCAAAGTCCTAAGATTAGATAGTGGAGGTGAGTACAAGTCTAACGACTTCAATGATCTTTGTGATCAATGTGGGATTAAAAGACAATTTACGCAACCTCGTACTCCTGCTCTCAATGGTGTAGCTGAGCTCAAGAATCGTACGATTGTGGAAAGTGCCAGATCTATGCTAGCTGAGATGAAACTACCAAAGGATTTTTGGTCAGAAGCATGCAGTACGGCAGTCTATCTTCAAAATAGAAGTCCTACCATTGCCATACCAAAGATAACACATGAGGAAGCATTCATGAAGAAAAAGCCAAAGGTGAACCATTTGCGAATCTTTGGATGTAAGGCCTTTGTACACTTTCCTAAGGAAGAGAGACGTAAACTTGATGTAAAAGCTATCAAGTGTATATTCCTAGGATATGATGATTGTGTGAAAGGCTATAGATGTTTTGATCCAATGGAAAACAAAATCCATATAAGCCGTGATGTTATCTTTGATGAATCCAAGATGTATGAAGACGAGGATGCTGAGAAGATAGATACATCCAGTGGGAAAGATGGTATAGTGAGGATACCACCTGATGATGATCCATTCATTGACCTTCCAAGTGATGAAAATGAGGATACATCTCAAGATACTACTACTCAACCTCAAGAGACAAGTTGGAGAGGTAGAGATAAACCTTTTGGTGCAAGAAGGATTGAGATTGCAGGTGACAAACGCAAGGAGAAGGATGTACCGTGGGATACATTTTCACCAAGAAGCCGATCACCTGACAGGAAGCTCCCTAAGTGGTTTGAGAGATTGTTGGAGAGCCGTGACATGGATGACTTTCCAGGATCATCTAGCCAGAGAGAGCTACGAAGATCAACAAGAGAAAAGACACAATCTAAAAGGTATCAAGCAAATTATGCTCTTTTATCTAGCATTATTCAAAGCAAAGAACCTTAGACTTATGGTGAAGCGAAGGATGATGACATTTGGGTCAAGGCCATGGGAGGGGAGATGGAGTCAATTGCTAAGCATAGCACATGGGACTTAGTAGAACCACCAATTGGCAAGAAACCCATTTGTTACAAATGGGTATACAGGACTAAGTACCATGCAGATGGAAGTATAGCAAAACACAAGGCAAGGTTGGTGATTAAAGGGTATGCACAGAGTAAAGGCATCGACTATGAGGAGACCTTTGCCCCAGTATGTGAGTGGAATACTCTACGTCTACTTGTTGCTTTAGCTTCACATTTTGGTTGGCCTTTGCATCATATGGATGTGAAATCTGCTTTTCTAAATGGTGAGTTAGAAGAAGAGGTGTTCATGGATCAACCTGAAGGCTTTGTAGCGAAGGGACAGGAAATTAATAAAGTATGTCTCTTGAAGAAAGCGCTTTACGGTCTTAAACAGGCACCACGTGCATGGTATAGTAGGATTGATGCCTACTTTGGTTCAAAGAGAATGGTGAGAACACGTTCTGATCCAAATTTATATGTCTTATGCTTTGATGGTATGGTTGTTTTGATTGCTCTTTATGTTGATGACTTGATTAGTACGGAAAATAATCAAGAGATGATAGATATGATCAAGAGAGATCTCACGGAACAATTCGAGATGACAGATCTCAACCTGATGCATTATTGCCTTGGAGTAGAGGTGTGGCAAAAAGGACACGAAGTGGGTTTAACACAGGTGAAGTTTGTCAAAGAGTTGCTACACAAGTTTAGGTTGCAGGATTGCAAACTAGTGAATACTCCTATTGAACTAGGTAAAAAGCTTTCTAAACTTGATGAGTCATAGTCATTTGATGCTACACTGTATAGGCAGTACCAGTGTTCCATGCGAGAACTAAACACATTGAGATTCAGTATCACTTTATACGTGAGAGGCTAGTGAGTCGTGAAATTCATGTTGTTCATTGTAGCACATAAGAACAACTAGCTGATATTTTCACTAAGCCACTTGTTGGAGAAAAGTTTGATAAGTTTAGATCAAAGCTTTCTGTACTTAAAGTTTGTTGACTTTAAATCTACGTATATGACTGTATAAAAAGTAGACTCTACTTTAAGGGAGAGAGTTAGAATAAAAGTAAAATCATTGTGCTACTGTACTGTGGGTCCTATCAGTTGATAAGGATCAGTTGGCCTCACCACGAGGCAAGTCGACGGGACACACGTCCCGCCAATGACAACCTGGGTCATGCATGGGTTGCCTGAGTGAGAAACTATATGTACAGTGTAATTTCATTTTGAGAAACACAGTTGCTATGTGAGCTTGTTGTAGAGAGTGTTTTATGTCTGTGTTACTGTGTAGCATGATCTATGTTCCTGTGCAAAGCAGATTCTAAGTATAAGAACTTACAACAAATCCAATGGAAATAAGATATGAATGCAACCTAGAGTACCATGCTCTTGGTGCTTGCTTGATTCCATAAAGACTCTTCTTTAAGAGACACACCTTGTCTTCTTCTCCATCTTTGATGAAGCCCTCGGTTTGGCACATGTAGCACTCGGATGCAAAATGTCCCTTTTTTCCACAAAAGAAACACTTTAGCTTCTTCTTGTCCTTCTTGCTCTTGCCTTTGGAACTTGATGTTCCATCTTTGTTCTCTGTCTCCATGTCTTGAGTCTTCTTGGATGGAAACTTCTTCTTCTTGCCTTTCAAAGAAAAGTTAGCTTTTTCATCACCATCATTCAAAGATAAGGAACTCATCCTACTTTTGATATGAAGCACTCTACTCCCCTCACTAACAAGCACACTTTGAAGTTTTTCAATACTAGGAAGTGAGTCTTGAATAGCAAAGGTTTGAACAAGATTGGAATAATCATCTCCTAATCCATTCAAAATGATTTGAACTAATTCATCATCTTCCATAAGAGTTTCTAGTGCTTTTTCACATTCAAAAATGGCATCAATGGCTTGAAGCTAGTGAAAGACTTACATCCACTAATTATGCTACTTGGATAGTTCGAATGGAGTCTTTGCTTGTACTTCATGATCTTTATGACATAGTACTTGAGGTGGAAGTAGAATCTCAAGGAGGAGTTGAATTGGCTAAGTACAAAAAGAGATGTAGAGTTGCATTACACTGCATAAAAATGAATGTAAGTAATGAACTTTCGAAAGAAATCTCATCTTGTACCACATCCAAAGAGGCATGGAATTAATTAAAAGCCATTTATGGATCCAAGAACACTTCAAGGATACTCGTGCTTAGGAATCAAATCCTTCAAACCATGAAAGGAAGTAGTGAAAGTGCCCAAAATTATGTCTTTAAGATCACATCTTTGAATAAGGAGTTGTCTTCTATAGATGATCTAAGAGATCTGAACCTAAAGTCTTCTAGCAATTTAGAAAGCTTATAGACTGAATCCTATCACTCATGAACCAATCTAGAATGATGGAAATTTAGATTTTAGTCTCAAACTTGCAAAATCACTCCTTAATCTATGATTTTTAGCAACTACTCTCTTCAACCTCAACATACACTCAAAAAATCAGAGAAGATCAATTAGTGCACCTAATTCAAGCTTCAATTTTAATTTTTTGACTGATCTAATCCAAGAACTAATCAAGAGATTAGATTCACTATAAGAAATGCTTGATTTTGCACCAAAAATCACTCAAATTGGGTATGTGAGTCAAATTCTACAATTTTTTGAAATTTGTCAGTCAAAATCGGAGCTATATGGCCTCACATGTGTGAAAACGGTTCCTACAGCCCACAACAAGATCTGGACCAAAATTTTTGAAGATATCTATAAAATCCAACTCGCTACACAAAATTTGACTAGTTTCCAAAAAACTGCTAATTTTGGCTTTGATTTGGATTAACCCTATCAATTTCAGCAAAACCTCTTATACTAGGCTCTGATACCATGTGCAAAAAGTACAAAAAGGACCAAGAGTGGATCATAATCTGATCCTCAAGAGGGATTGGTTGCCAGATTACTTGATCTATCAATCTACTTGAGATTAAGATCAATCTAGACAAATTCTAGACACAAAATCCTAACAAGAACAATCATTAATTGAAGGTAGGTGTACTTTTTGGTTTCCCACGTGTGAAACCCTGTCTGAGTACGGACTCCGACCTGAGAATCAAGTACACATTGATAGCACCTTAAAACAATCAAAACAAATGTAGACAAATGGAGAGAATCACTCAAAATTGCTTCCAAAACCAAGATTGGTGTCTCACATTGATTATGGCCAAATAAGCCTCTATATATACATTTTTGGAGCTCAAGGTACTGATCATGCATCAGATCTCACACGTGTGAGGATGCCATGTCACCATCATGCAATTTGACACTTGGATCAAAACTTTCCATTTTGGGCATTTTTGGTCTATTTTCCTACTATATGGAAATCTTCTAGAAGCAAAAACTTGCCTACTTCAGCTATTTCCACACGTGTGAGTTGTCCTCTACACATGGGATGTGACACCTATTCAAAATATATGGCTCATGCAATCATTAGATTGGTGCCATGTGTCATATCTCTAAAAAACTAGTTTTTGGCCATTTTAGCCACTAGAACTTGAATTAAAACATATATGATTATGGTACATGAAAAGTACACTAGTTTCACACATGGGAACTGGCTCCACACATTGTGTTTATCCTATATACAAGATTTTTGGCCTCTACCAAGCTTATTTTTGCATTTTTCACAGATAGTAGCTCATATGTATCAGATGACTCTTAGGTGGATCATTCCAAAATTCGCCATATATTGGATCAAAGAGCTGACAACATACAAAAGATGGGGCCTGGTGGAGATCATTGCATACATGAGAGATTCGATAACCGATCCTTATGGATATCCCTTCATTTTGTCCTTCTCCTCTTTAGATTGAAGGCATTAGTCTTTAGATAACTTAAGTCCTGGATCAATAGGAGGAATGTACAAACAAAATCAAATTTGGAAAGCAAAGTGAAGGTTTGCTTCTACAAAGTCAAGTAGGCTTATGGAAGGTCAAGAGACTTCTTCCATAACCTATGACTCTTCGAAAGCCTTTCTTATGGGAGTTGGGAACTCAATGGACACCTTGGGAGGGCGCCCTCCTACTAGGTCCCATTTCCCAAGTTGTGCTTGTATACTTTGGTCCAAGACCAATAAAGTGATGTGGTTCAAGGTTGAGACCCAAGGTTTAGAAAAATAGCCAAAACACACATGGTCATGACTTTCTAACACCTCACTAGGTTCCATACCTCCGACCAAGGCATAGACACCTACCTGCCCTTATCCAAGGACACTAGTACCTTAATCTAAAGGCACATACCCATAATCCTAAGAGTATCCCTTATCCAAGGGTAACTTGATTCCATACCTCCGACCAAGGTATAGTCAGTTGCCTGTCCTTATCCAAAGGCACCTACCCTTAATCCTAAGGGTACCCCTTATCCAAGGGTAACTTGCCATTTAGTCTCCAACACTAAATGGACATATAGGGGTCACTGAAGTACTACTAGTTACATAGGTATGTAACATGCAAACCATGTGGACCAATCATCTTGAGAGGTGCAAATCTTCCAATCATGGTGAGAGGTGCAATATGTGGGGTCCAATCAAAATTAGAGGTTAATACATGCTTTGTTTAGCAAGAACTCGAGTCACTACTATATGGAAGTGAACTCTCTATGTACATACATCTATTTGAGAGATAGACAATTTTTTGACTTGCATACTCTTTGTATACATTATCTCTCTACCCAAGACCACATTGATTTTCTCTCTCTACCCGAGAGCAAGGTGCTTGTGTAGCTCTTTCATAATGAGTTTTACTTAGTTTTTTCAAGTATATGTGAAAAACTTGCTTGACTTTGGATGATCATAACTTTGTGTGTGATTGAGCTCTTGCCTAGATTCAAAGTGTGTTAGATAGCTCTTGAAAATCTAAGTTGATCCATCCATCTTTGATAGATGTGCAATCTCACATGCATGTAGGTTGTGGTAGATCTTTGCAAGATCCTTAAATGGCCATTTTTAACAAGTGAACCTAATAGTGCTCATTAATTGCAGCTTCCAACGAAGCACTAATAGTGCTTTGACTTTTGTGAAAATTTAGATTATTTCCATACTCATTCTTATTGAACTTTATTTTTGTTTTCCTTCTATGAGAAATTGAAGGAGCCTTCTCACTTTTTTGTGAAGAAACATAGAGAACTTACTAAAAAACTACAATACTATTCCCAATTTTTCTTATTACAAAGACTTCCTCTCCATATTTTGACATACAATAATTCAACATGTGCTTTCTTCATAGCATCTTCGGCACATTGAATTGTTCTTCATTCACCTTGACCCACCCATTTTCCCCTCTAGCCTCTTGATATAATTCTTCTTTTGTATTAGTGTTCTTGCCAAGTCTCATTGTTCATGATTTGGAGAAACTTACTGAGATTGTTATAGCACTTCGTCTACAAGATCCTAGATAAGTAAATACTCCTAGGAACACTTTATATATTCTTGAGCTAAGCAAGAGGTAATACACAAGCTGCAGATTAAGAGATACTATGTATAGCCTAGAAGTTGGTCTTGCTGAGTTGTACTTTACATATTCTTGATTATGATGACTCAGCTTTATTCATTAGAGAAGTGGTAACCCACCACTGGAAACGTTGAATCGGTAGTAGATTGTACATAGTTTCTCAGGGAGTCTACTGTGGATGTAAAATATTATTATATTCAATTCAATTGTCTAGATATACTCTCTAGTCCCCCTTGTAAAATAAATTAACTACTTTGACCTATTTGGCCAATGTGCAAACTTTGGTAGTCTTCACACGATATGACTGGGATGCATGCAATAACCATATCAAAAGTTTCCACATCATAAAATAAACAAGTCTATTAAGGTTGAAGAATATATGCTAGAATAGTCAAGCTAAAAACTATTCTAATAATAATAATATCCCTGCTTTTATAATATTCCTTGGACATGAAATTTCCCACTTAATTTAATCCTTCGATTTTTTTTAGTAGTCAACATCCAACTTTTCTTAAACCCGATGATTTTTTTGGATGTCAATATCCAACTTCTCTTGAGATCGATCTTCGGAAAAATGTGAGAATTCCATTCTCAAAGAATGCTAGGATTTCAAGAACTCATCACATAAACTGGATCATGACCCATATAAATATAACAACCTTTAGAGTGTGTATGTATCTCCATTCTTCAGACTGGATCAGGACACCCATTTGAATCAGGACACCCTTAAGGATGTATGTCTCTATGTGGCTCTGGTCTGTCGACCTTACTAACACACTAGGTTTTTACTCCGCTATTGTTGGATAATCTAAAAACGTTCAGATCTGGTCAAGGATCAGCCATTCGATAGCATCCAACTAGGTGGGCTTGAAAGATACTGTGCCATTAGGCTCCATCGGTTGGTATGCCTTTAATCTCCTTTTTCAAGCACTGTAAGGAGATGGGTTTGCTTTGATTTGGTCATTGCTTGGTTGTCCTGCCCTTTTATCTATCTATCTATCAATTGTGTTTGTGTATAGTAAGCAGCTACTGATTCCTCAGCTCAGCTTCTCATGCCGATCCTTACAGCCTTGAAGAAGCTGGCGGTAAAGCTTTCCAAGCTAAACCATCCCTTGAGAACACTTTCTGGGCGCAGCTCCTCCAGCAGCTCTACAAGATCCACCTCCAGCTCAGCGTATTTAAGCGATAGAGAGGACGATCTGGAGGCAGCAGCAGCAGCGGACGTTCCACAAGGCCACTTGGGTCTCTATGTAGGCCGAGAAAAGCAGCGCTTTGTGGTGAAGGTTGACTACTTGAACCACGGTGTGTTCAGGGCTTTGCTGGACAAGGCAGCCGAGGAATTTGGGTTTGAGCACCAGGGGGCGCTGGTCATACCGTGTGAAGTGGAGCTGTTTGAGCACCTGTTGTGGATGCTAGACTGCAATCATCCTGTGGCTCAGCAACTGGAATTGAATGATCTGCTCACCTTCTATTCTACCTGAAGAAGTTGCATGCATCATCTAATCTAATCCTTTCTTAAGCTGGTTCGGATGGATTGAGCTAGCGGGTGCTCAATCCAAATGCAAATGGTTGAAGCTACCTGATGCTAATAATGCACGCAGAATGTGCTAAAAGCTATTGTGTGAACATAGATGGATTTTACCTGGTCCAAATTTCATTCTATCTTCTACATAACAACATAAATACCAGGCAACCAACTAGAGGGATGATCATCACAGCTTCACTGCCAGATAGGTCGCTAATTTGCATTGCTAAAACAGCGGAGGGATATCCATATCTATAAAACTTCAGCAAAAAGAGCCTTAATTGATTCACATTTCTCATGTTTTCCACATTAATTTGGAAGTTTGCTACACTATGGGTACGATTGTTGAAGCATTATGGGTACTCTTGTTGCATTTAGCATCTAAATGCTGCTTGGTTTCCAAGGGGAGGCTCGAACCTGGGACCAAAGAAACTTTGGATGCCAAGCTAACCAGTTGAGCCAACCCCGTTGGGTTTAGCATCTAAATGAAGACACATGGCACTGACTCCTTTGCACTTTTGCTAGAATTGTGAGTTAGTCTAAGTATAACATTTCTCCTATGATATTTTTATATGGTTACTTCTAAGAATTTTGACTAAGGCTCGAATTTTGGCTTAGGGTCAAATTGAGGCTCAGGGTCAAATTCGAACTCTTCATCTTTCCAACCAAAGCAGAAACTTTTATGCAGATACTACAAGAGAACTGGACATGAGATCAAGGACTGCAGAACTTTAAAATTAATCAACAATGAGAAGAACAAGCAGTTCCAACAACAAGCGAATTCTGCCTCAACTAGTTTTTCGATACAACAACAAGAGGAAGATGAAGCAACCTTTATGACCAAGGTCGGAGAACAACATGATATCGATTCCTGGTATCTTGATTCTGGAGCAACTCAACACATGACTCACCATCAAGACTAGTTCAAAGATTATAAATCTGTCACCCACTCTTGAGTTGTGCAACTTGGCGACAACTCATCACATTCGATTTAAAGTGAAGGAACAGTCAGAATCGAATTTCAGAAAGGTGAAGTCAACAAGTTGTCGTAACGTTCTCCACATTCCAAATCTGACCAAGAATCTACTCTCAGTTAGCAGAACCACTGATTCAGGTCAGAGAGTCAAATTTGATACAACCGGCTGCACCATCCTTGACAAAACTCGGAAAGTTCTAGCTTTCGGGAGAAGAAGTGGCAATATCTACAAACTCACCCACTATTATTCTTTCAACAATCAAGCTCTTCACACCTCAACTTCTGAATCATCTGATATGCTTTGGCATTTCAGATTAGGCCATTTGAACTTCAATAGTATTCAATAAACAAATGTCGACTCATAAACTAGTACCAGATCCGCCTTTGATGCATGAACAAATACACAAAAAAATTGCTAAAAATAAAAATGCATATAGAGGCTAAATAAACAATGCTAATATGCTCAAGAAAAGTAAAATATGATGTACAATGGTTGGTGGACTTGTCAATTTGTATGTTTGTATGTTGGGATGGAAACCACCAAGTTGTTGGATGGATGGAGTTAATACAAAAGGATTTTCTACATGAAAGGAAGCATCATGTATGTGGGCCTTGCGCGCGCGCGCGCGTGTGTGTGTGTGTGTGTACACTAGTAAATCGTGCCCGTCGTTGACGGGCGATGGCGGCCGATCAAGGTGACGGTCGATGATTTGGAAATTCGGTATGTCGTTGATGGGCAATGACGACCGGTCTAGGTGGCGGCCGATGATCCGTTTGTTGTAAATTGGTGGTTTTATAAAAGTATTCTTAACACTTGCTTACAAAAACCCTAAATCCAAACCAATAATTCAATAGAGTCTAGTAATGTGTGTGTGTGTGTGTGTGTGTGAGAGAGAGAGAGAGAGAGAGAGAGAGAGAGAGAGAGAGAGAGAGAGAGAGAGAGAGAGAGAGAGAGAGAGAGAGAGAGAGAGAGAGAGAGAGAGAGAGAATCATGAAAACATCCAAAGTAAAGGCTCCCTTGTCCTAATACTGCACCTTCACCAACTCTAGTTTGACCAACACTTGCGCTCTCATGTGGCACGCAGGGAAGAATTATCCAAGTGTGTTGAATGTTCTCTCAATTTTGAGTTCAGTTTAATTAGTTGGATGGCGCTCATCAGACTCCAAGACTATGATCTCACTCCAATTTACTACATACTGGGAAGTGAATCTTTGAGTCTGGCCGTGATAGTAAGTTTGATAAGGTTAAAGGTGGTGAAGTGTTCTTCCTAATGGATCTTCAAAGTTAAGGTTTTGGCTAACAAGAGCGGGTCATGGCTAATTGCCCAAGGATTGTGAATGGTTATTTGTCTGGACTCTGGACTCGAATTGTCTAAATGGATCTTATGAAGCTGAAAGCACTTCTTAGCATCTCAGCATTGGCATGATTCCTCCTCCTGCTCCTTGTGAAGCTGTTGTACTTCGAAAAAGACAATCTGATCGACATTAGATTAATGCAGCCCCACCTAAGTCTAACAGCCAAAATAATACCTTTCCTGGGTCACAATGATATCATCTCCTACCCACCTGTAACAATCCAGAAGCTGGATATGGATGGTGATATTCCCAACATTCCACGTCCTTCAATCTATGCCACCCAACGCCATATCCAACCCTACCTTCGTCCATATGGACACGTACAAAGGTGGATCAAACACATTTGCAATAGTGGGATTGGCATCAAAGCCATTGCATATATTTGGCAATGCAAGCTCTAATTGTGATTGGATCCCAACGGGTGGGCAACAGCATGTTAAAAAGACAAAGGAATGGAAAATTCTCCCATATTGAAAATACGGGAGAATATACACGGTAGTAGTTGTGAACTGTACCTTTGTTGATACACTACCCCTCAAAGTTGTCTAAATTTATTCCTAATTGCCAGAGTAGCGTATTTTCAATAAAAACTCTTTTGTGTTTCTCATTGACCTTAAAACACACCTCCTCCCACAGAGAGTAATAATCTATCATGAGAGAGGATTTTCAAAAGAACCAAGAGTTCGCTGACATGTGGCTTACCATAAAAGCAATCATTATCATTCAAAGTTAAAGAGGATGAAGAGGAGACATCCATCATTACCCATAGGGGGAGAGAGTCGTATGGATTGGAACAATTGTTTTTAGCTTGGAATCTCTCTTGGAATAAGCTTCCATCGTTGCTGCAACCAAACGTGCCCTGCCAACATTGCATGTATCTATCACTCCTCACAAAAGAGAGCGACCATGGTGCAGTAGCAGATCGGGCCAGCAAACAACAGAAGAAGAGCGCAACCAAGAAGAGATATCAGATCAAAGACCCAGATCAAAGACGAAGCATGAGAGTGAACTGTGAGAGTGCATCCAGGCAATAGCTAGGGCCAGTAGGGATACTCTAGGATCGGATTCTCTAGGGGAGAGTTCATCCTGCATGCTACTCACGGTGAAGATCAACCTCCAGAACTCTTAGTTGCTCTCACAGAAAAAGCATGAGAATACAATGCCAGTTCATTTGATCCCCCATTCAAGTACAATTATCTCTATTGTGGATCATCTCTCTATAGAAACATAATCCCTCAGAGGTTGAGGGAATGGGTAGCATACCATGCAGCACCCTTTGGCTCCAGCTCTCACTTTATATTCTATGATGCAAGTGTTATTGCTTTCGATGTACAAATAGTTTTAGATCAAGATTCATTAAAGAGACTATGCTCATATTATGCTCAGACAACTAGGATCCCAATCGTGACCAATGCCTAATGCTCTTCACTCAAAATGCATTATAGTTCAGATTTGAGAGTAACAACCAGACAAATATAAAGTATCATACTGTATTGAATGGTGCCGATTGGACTCATGTAGGTAGCGTGTATCGTGTTTCACCTAGTTGCATCAGTTGACTCCTAGAATGCACACTTAATTGTGTAGACTTAGGGCCCGCTCAGGTCGTGCATGGAGTCAGCCAACTGCAGCCCAAAGCATATTGTTTGTAAGAAGAGTATGCATCGTCTAGCAATCTCTAAATCCAACTTCAAAATTATTAATTGTAGATCTTGCGCCACCATCTATTCGTCTTAGCCCAAAAATTTGAGTCTAGAGAAATTCGAGCCTCGAAATTCGAGTCGTTCCAAAAAATTCATATTTGCAAAAGTTCCTTCGTATCTATAGATAGATAAAGCATGGTTCACGTAACTTCTTGAGCAAATCTAACAAGTTTATAGAGGTTTAAATCTGATACAATACATGTAAAACCTTACTTAGAAGTACTCATCAATGTGTCCATACCATGCAAGAGGAGCCTGCTTCAAACCATACATGCAATCCATGCTTACACATGGATCACTTCTAAAACTTTTTTGGGCTAAAGCTATTGCCACGACTACCTATATTCAGAATATATATACTACTAAAATTTTGAATAATCAGACACCCACTAAGATTTGGATCGGAGGCATAAACCATCTGTCAAGAGTCTTAAAGTTTTTGGTTGCATAGCTTATGCTCATATTCCAAGTGGGATAAGAAAGAGGCTAGATAACTCTAGCAACAAAATTGTCCTTGTTGGTTATTCAGCTCTTATAAGCTTTATAACACATTACAAGAAATATTTTTGTGATCAGGGATGTCATCTTCCTTGAAGACCAATTCTTGAACCTTAAAGATAATGAAAATATTTTAGCAGAACCTTCAAATCCTATTGATGTAGAGGCTTCAAAAATTCACTTGATTGAGAGTGAACTAGAGGAAGAAGACCAAAGATAGCTTGAGCAACCACAACAATCTAAAACTGTCATTCCAAGAAGATCTAGAAGGACAAGGGCTCCTCCAACTAGCTTTATTGACAAATCAGCATGCTACTTTACACAAGAGCTTGCAACCTACCAAGAGGTTATGGAGTAGATCGTTGAGATCTTTGGAAGGAGATCATCAATAAGGAATATCAACTCCTTATCAAAAACTAGACTTGGACAATTATGGAGCTGCCACCCTTCAAGCACATCATTGACTACAAGTGGGTGTTCATAATTAGCTACAAAATCACAATTAAATTATCTTCTATCAGACTATCACTATCCTATGTAGCTACGTAGAACCTAAAAATTCACCAAGTAGATGTGCACACAGCTTTTGTAAATGGAGTTATTGAAGAGGATATCTACATGCACCAACCCAAAAGCTATGAGTTGAATGGCAATGAGCATATGGTGTGCAAACTCCATAAGGCCATGTATAGACTGAAACAATCATCACAAACATGGTTCCAAAGGATTCGTTCCTTATTTATAAATCATATTTTATTACCAAGCTCATCTTATTCAAATGTATATTTTAATGCCATCACAATTTCCTATATAATTGTTACGTTGTATGTTGATGACACATTGGTTTTTGGCAATGACATCAAATTTATCAAGGAGGTAAAGCTATGATGTCAAATGAATTTGATAGATTTAGATGAATCACATTTTTTCTTGACATCCAAATCCATAGAGACATCACAAATATAATGTTTAAGTCAACAACGATATATTGAAAATCCATTGCATGACTATCAATTTCAAGATTGTAAGATTGTAAATTTTCTAGTGGTTACAGGATCAAAATTGTTTAAGGAACAGTGCCCTCATATAGGTGTCGAAAAACAAAAAATATAGCAATATCCATTTTAATTACTTATTGAATCTCTAAGGTATGCCATAATTTGTACCAGGCCTGGCAATGCATTTGCAGTCATTCATTCTAGGTTTCATTCCAAGAGTAAGCATATTGAGATTAAGTATTGAGATTAAATATCATTATATCATAGAGAAAATCTTAATTTAGAGAAGTCATTCAGATTTTCTACAAAACACAGTTCATGCTTGTAGACATATTCACCAAGGCTCTAAATTCAGAAGCCACAATAAATTTTGTGAGATGATTAGGTTAAGGAGAAGGAAGTTACAAGAATTCTCATTAAGAGGGGTTTGATTTATTTTAAATAAGGACTTGTCAAGTATGCAAATGTACATTGTTTCTAAAAGCTTGCAAAATTACAAGGCAATTGACAGTTTGCAGAATTACCAAGAAATCGAAACAGTTTGTAGAATTACAAGCCATTTACAAAGCCTTGATCAAAATCTATTTCATCCCTAAGAATTGAGATTCGTTTTGAACTTCGCTTGAATCGATGGCTCGAATCGAATCTGTCTATTTTGACCCTTCGGGTCAAAATTCTGACCCTACCTATTTCGACCCTATGTTTATTTCGATCCAGCACATAATTTAAACTCATGTCCAACCATCTTTTCTAAACATCGTTTGCCAAGATGGAGCATGTCAACAAGTGCAAGTTCTCAAAACCAAATGAGAGTACTGGCTCCATACTAGCCACCTTCTCAAATTGTTATGTGACCACTCCTAGAAGCTTTTCCATTTTATTGTGTTTCTTATCATTGCATGCTATGAATTTTGTTCTTACGTCATCCAATTCTTTATCAATGCCATTCTAGCGTGCACACACACACGCGTGTGCACGCCCGCGCACACACACACACACACACACACACACACACACACACACACACACACACACACACACACACACACACATTTAGACCTTAGCACTTGAAACATCACCCTCACTTAAAAAAACCAAAAAATTAGGTACTTTATATTGTATAGCACCCTCTCCAACATATAGCAAGCAAGAGGGTACCAAGGGGTATGGGTGAGGGGACCTATGCATCCTCCTCCCCTCACCCATGCATACACATTTTTTGAGCTAAAAAACTTGGGGAGGAGGATGCATGTATGAAAAATGATGCATCGCCCTCCTCCCCAAGCATGCATCGAAGGGGCTCACTCCAAATTCAAATTATCATTAACCAACACACATAGTGTTTTGAAGTGCATGTACATACTTTCATGGTGAAAGGTGTTAAACAAATGGGACTTTCATTATCAAGAATTTGAAGGGTTTTTTAAATTATATAAAAATGTATTTTTATGAAGGAAAAACCGGTTGTGAAGGGGCCTCTCTCACAAACTCTCTCTCTCTCTCTCTCTCTCTCTCTCTCTCTCTCTCTCTCTCTCTCTCTCTCTCTCTCTCTCTCTCTCTCTCTCTCTCTCTCTCTCTCTCTCTCTCTCTCTCTCTCTCTTTGTAGTTGCACTCAAGCCTGCATGGTAGACCTACGTGGTGCATAGCTTAGTTAGCTTGCCACACAAGCCTATGTCAAGCCTATGTGGCAAACTGCAATATGCCTGCATGGCAGACATCAAGCCTATGTCATGCCTATATGACCAGATAAATTTTACAGTTTTTAGGACAATAATAATTATATTTTACAATCATAGAGAGTTATTGGTTGCTTAATCAATGGATCTATCAAGTTCTACACATTAGATCTTGATCCAGATTCACTACACTTGGATTTAAGCAAGAGCAATGGATCAACACATCATTAATTAGTGAGAGCGGCCTCACACATGTGGAGTACTGTCCACAGTATGGCCTGCACCTGAAACAACAAGTACAATAATCCTAGATAGCAATCATTCATAGAAATCACAAGACAAATAACTAGAAACCTCACAAAAGTGTAGAATGCAAAAGTCTCATCAATCTTCTTAGCGAAATGATGATCCTTTTATGGATCAAGTACATCCACGAGTCTGGTACAGTTCAACAGGTCTTCACACGTGTGAAGAGTGCCACATCACTCAGATTTATCCATTTGATCCATCATTGATCCTTATCCAAAGTTGACCTTCTAGAATATGGCTAAAATCCAAAAAGCTAGTCTCCTATAATATAGGAATATTTCCTACATAATAGGATCTAAGGAAAATGGTCAACTCTTATCTTCTAGTACTCTATACACACGTGTGAACATCCACTTGCCATGTAGGAGCATTTACTCATGCACATGCAAGGAAAAGCTAATTTCTAGGTGACTAGTCAACTTGATTAAAAACTAGTTATATCATGTTCACACTAATTAGATTGATACAGAATCAATTTAGATATATACAAGTATGAAAAGGACGTCCTTTCACGCGTGAGAACAGGCTCCACACGTGTGAAATTAGATCATCAACATTATTCTAATGTTTGATCAATATTTACAATAACCAATGTCAAGTGAGAAGTGATAATTTTCAACATGACCTACCACACAAGCCTATGATAGGCCTACGTGGCTTTCCACATGGCAAGTCCCAAGCCTACGTGGTTTGACTCATGACATGCCTATGTGGCTTGCCACGTGGCAACTTGTGTGCCCCAGCTCTCTCTCTCTCTCTCTCTCTCTCTCTCTCTCTAGGTCCACTCAAGTCTACATGGCAGAGCTTGGTTGGCTTGCCACACAAGCCTATGGCAAGCCTATGTGGTAGCTTGCAACATGCTTGCGTGGCAGACATCAGACATATGCCATGCCTATGTGGCCTGCCACACAAGCCTATGGTAGGCCTGCATGGCAACTATCAAGCCCATCTATATATCTCTCTCTAGGTCCACTCAAACCTACGTGGCAGAGCCCGGTTTGCTTGCCATACAAGCTTATGGTAGGCCTACATGCTTGCCACATGACAAAACTCAAGCCTGCATGATTTGCCATCTGGCAGAACTACATGGCTTGCCACGTGGTAATGTGTGACAGGCTTAGCAGATAGCAACCACGTAGGCAGAGCCTGGTTGGCTTGTCAGCCTATGATGGGCCTACGTGGCTTGCCACATGGCTAATCCCAAGCTTGCATGATCTGCCACATGGCAGCCATATGTGACTTGCCATGTGGCAGCCTATGATAGGTTTGGTAGATAGCAGGCCTATGTGGCCGTTACACAAGCCTATGGTAGGCAATGTGGCAAGTCACACAAGCCTATAGTAGGCCTACGTGGCTTGCAACGTGGCATCTTTTGAGCCCCACTTCTTTCTCTCTCTAGGTCGACTCAGGCCTACGTGGCAAAGCCCGGTTGGCTTGCCACACAAGCCTATGTTAGACCTACGTGGTTTGTCACATGGCAAATTCTAAGCTTGCAAGACTTGCCACGTGGTAGACCTACGTGGCTTTCCACGTGGCAGCCTACGACAAGATTGGCAGATAGTAGATCTATGACATGCCTATGTGGCTTTGCTACACAAGCCTACGGTAGTCCTACATGGCTTACAACATGGGAAGTATCAACCCTACATGGTTTTCCACATGGCAGGCCTATGTGGCTTGCCAAGTGGTAGCTTGCGAGCCCCACCTCTTTCTCTCTCTATGTCCACTCAAGCCTACGTGACAAAGCCTAGTTGGCTTGCCACACAAGCCTATGACAAGCCTATGTGGCAACCTACAACATGCTTGCATAGCAGACATGAGGCCTATGCCATGCCTATGTGGTATGCCATGCAGGCCTATGGTGGGCCTACATGGCTTGCCATGTGTCAGCTTTCGAGTCCACCTCTCTATATCTCTCTCTCTCTCTAGGTCCACTCAGGTCTATATGGTAGAGCTTTGTTCGCTTGTCGCACAAGCTTATGGTAGGCTGACATAGCTTGCCATGTGGCAAACCCCAAGCTTGCATGATTTGCCATGTGGCAGGCCTACCTGGCTTGCCATGTGGCAATCTATGATAGGCTTGCTAGATAGTAGGCCTATGTAGCCTACTACACAAGCCTATGGTAGGCCATGTGGCAGGCCACACATGCCTATGGTAAGCCTATGTGGCCTGCCACATGGACAGTCCCAAGCCTACATGGTTTTCCACATGGCAGGCCTATGTGGCAACTTTCGACGCCCAACTCTCTCTCTCTCTCTCTCTCTCTCTCTCTCTCTCTCTCTCTCTCTCTCTCTCTCTCTCTCTCTCTCTCTCTCTCTCTCTCTCCACTCAGGCCTACGTGGCAGAGCTTGGTTGGCTTGCCACGTAAGCCTATGTTAGAACTACGTGGTTTGTCACATGGCAACCAAGCTTGCATGACTTGCCATGGGGCAGGCCTACATCAGAACTTCGGACGGGAGGTGTCCATTGGTTTGTGGGCTCGACACGAACCCACAGGTTCATTTGCAGCTCAATTCTGACACCGTTTGTCCAAAAACGTCCTTTCTGTCGGGATCAGCTATGTCTTTCCTTGTTGGTTTATGAATAAAGGGTCTTAAAAGGTTTTGGTCTTGACTTGTCAAGAGGAGCTTTTCTCTCTCTCTCTCTCTCTCTCTCTCTCTCTCTCTCTCTCTCTCTCTCTCTCTCTCTCTCTCTCTCTCTCTCTCTCTGTGTGTGTGTGTACTACGACTAGCTACAGCTAGGGTTTGGTTAACTGTGGCCAAACTAATGCTTATGAAAGAGTAACACACATTTGCAAAGGTTCTTGGAATTGTTACAAGTACTTTTATAATTGATGGACATCAAGCTATTGCTTTTTGTTCTTGTATGTAGCACCGTTATAAAGAATAGAACTCCCTCTTGTAGATTTGATTAGTAGGCTAACTAAGACATGGTGATTTGTGGTAGACATCCATTCAAGGCTTCTTCAGAAGCTATTTTTTTACTTGTTGTAGTGCACTACCTCAGCAGGGTATAACGCCCAAATTGAAGGTACTTTAGTATCCACACGGATTCCTCCAATAATACAATGTCTATCATAGACAAACTAAATGAAATTAACTACCATATGTGAAGATTCAAGATGAAAGTCATGGTATTGGCTAAAGAACTATGGGAAGTCATAGAAGGAACAGAGGAAGAACCTCTAACTAACTAGCAAACACTTATAAAGTTGAAATTAAAGGTTGGCAAAGCCTTTGCCTTACTGATCTTGAGCATACAAGACTCATTGCTAGGTCAATATGTTCCAAAGCTCAAACTCCAAGGAAGTATGGGATATTTAGACACTTTTTATGATGTTGGAGATGTTTCAACTAAGTTGCTTCTACATAAAAAAGAAAAAATTCTCTGGGTGCAATAGGATGTGATGTCCAAGATTCAGATGTAGTAATGAACTACTATCAAGATTACTAGCTTCATGTGAAAGTTGATAGTGTGTGCACAAGTAGAGATAGCTCTTTCAAGAGTTATTGCAATCTTGCTACAAGAAGAAGCAAGGAGGAGAGAGTCAGCAATCAGTGCCACCTCAGAGAACCAAGCTTTATTTTCTAAGAAAAACCTCAAGAAGCAAAAGAAAAAGAAGATTCACCACAAGAACCATCAAAACAAATAGATGTAGTGAGTTTTCCTATCTAACTTCAAATCTAAGCACTTGCATATCATCAAGAATGGAAGAGGATTCTTTACATGTCACATGGAAGATCGTTCCCATGAGAATTACTGAGTATTTTAGATTCAATTACATGCTTATGATTCAACATCTAACACTTTTTTGCAACACTGTCGCCTGTGGCAGTTTTAGTCTGTGATCTCTATCACGGCATAATACTGTTTCGATATTAGAGCGAAAGCTCTAATACTTGATATCTTTCACAATATCAACTTGATATCACATTCTTCCGTTTCATTCATCGTTTTAATATCAGAGAATTGATTTCCTATTGTTGGCATTACTACATCTTAGCGTCACCGATAAATCGACAGACTAAGTTCCAGATGGATTCTCAAAATAAAGCTGGTCTTATTGCAGACAAGATGAATGGATCCAATTATCATTTGTGGAAATTTAAGATAAAGACCTTGCTAATCGCCAACAAGTTATGGGATGTTGTTACAACTATAGAAGTAAAACCTGAAGACGACACAAAAGACTCAAAGTGAAAATCGAAGGATGGTAAAGCTTTTGCACTTATTATCCTCAATATATCAGATACAAAGATTGGACACATAGCTGAAGCTAAAACTTCAAAAGAAGTTTGGGACATCCTGAACTCAATATATGACGTGAGAGATGTAACTACTAAGTTATATCTACAAAGGAAATTCTTCACATTCAAGATGTCTAATGGTGATTCTCTTCAGAGTCACATTAACCAGTTTAAGAATCTCTTGCAACAGATGGCCCTGTCAGATCAGTCATAGATGATGAGGATGCAATTATGACATTGCTTTCAAGATTGCCCTCCACATATGAGAACTGGGTGATGATCATATCGGCACACTCAGATTTAACTTTTACTAGAGTTATCACTATGTTGCTGCAAGAAGATAATCGAAGAAGTCAGGACGTTTCATCTACTTCCTCCTCTCAGGCTCTATATGTCAACAAAGGCTCTAAGCAATAGAAGTAGAAAAGCTCCAAGAAGGCTGCAACGAATCAGAAGTAGACTCAAAGTCAAGCACAATCATCAGATCCACAGTCGAAGAAGAAGATGTTTTGTAGGTATTGCAAGCGCAATAACCATGAGATCAAGGATTGCCGAATTCTCCAAGCGAAGAATGCAATCAAGCAACTTGATCAACAAGCAAACATAGTTTCATCATCTCCCTAGGTCGAAGTGGACAAAGGCACATTTATGGTCAAAGACCAAAATGCATTTTTGGATGATTCATGGTTTTTTGATTCTGGAGCAACTCAATACATGACCAATCAACGTGAGATTTTCAACTCCTACATGCCTTACAGCACAAAAAAATTTGTTTATCTTGGTGACAATAGTACTCACACTATTGAAGGTGAAGATACTGTAAGATTGCGATTCCAGCGTGATCAATTCAAACTACTATCAAAGGTCTTATATGTTCCTAAACTCTCTACAAATATGTTATCAGTAAGTAGAATTACAGATTTAAGTCATAAGGTAGAGTTCGAATCTGATCAATGCAGAATTATTGATAGGAGTAATAAGATTCTTGCACTCGGCAAGAGACATGTTTACTTATATAGATTGGCACATTGTTATTCTGAGTCTAGTCAAGCCTTGAAAACCTCTGTTCTAGTCAATAAAGCATTACTATAGCATCATCGCTTAGGACACTTGAATTGTGCATCTGTTTTGAACATGTCCAAACAATCCATGGTTCTTGATCTCGACTATCCTTTTGGTAAGGTTGATCTCCCTATCTGTCATAGCTGCATCTTTGGAAAGCAGACTAGGATTCCTTTTAGATCAAACCATAGACATGCAGCAAAAGGTCTATTAGATGTTGTTCATTCGGATATTTGTGGACCTATGCAAACTCCTTCATTGCTAGATGCAAAGTTTTTCATTACTTTTATTGACGAATTCTCCAGAAGAATAGCTGTTTATTTTATTAAACAGAAATCAGAGGATTGCATCAAATCAGACAATTCAAAGAGCATGCTGAGAATCAAACTAGCAAAAGAATTAAAACATTGAGGTCAGATAACAGGGGAGAATACATCTCCATCGAATTCAAGGAGTATTGCCTTAACAACGACATTGAGCAACAATACATTACCTCCTATTCGCCTCAATCAAATGGTCTTGCTGAGAGAAAGAACAGAACCTTGGTTGAATCGGCAAAGTGCATGTTATCACATGCGACACTTATGAAGTCCTTCTGGACTAAAGCTATTTCAACAACAACTTATACAGATGTCATACTAAAGGTCTCTTAGGCAAAACAACATTCAAAGTTTGGACAGGAACCAAACCTTCTCTATCAAACTTACGAGTTTTTGGATGTACTGCTTTTGCGCAGATACTTCGTGATCTTAGGAAGAAGCTCGACTTCCAAAGTATCAAATGTATTTTCATCAGCTACACTACTTTAGATCAAGCCTACAAGTTGTTCGATCCCATCGAGTCGAAGATATTCACTAGCCGAGATGTCATCTTCATCGAAGATCAGTTTCAAGACCTCAAAGGAAAAGACAGTCCCCATGTAGCCGACCTATCAGATTCTCCTGACATATTGAACTTCTAAGTTCCTCAGTTGACTATTCCCATTGCAGGTCCAAGCTCTTCTACTTTTGATGAACAACAAATCAATGGCGAATCAGAAGATGATGATGTTGCAGTTTACATGGTGCAACCCAAAGGTTATATTATCAAGGGTAAACACAATCATGTGTGTAAACTCCATAAGGCACTTTGTGGCTTGAAGCAATTTGCTCGAGCATGGTTTCAAAGGATCAATACTTTTCTTATTGATCACAACTACACACCTAGCTCTTTAGATTCAAATGTTTACTTCAAAGTAGTGCAATAGTCTTTTATCATTATCACTTTATATGTGGATGATACATTGCTTTTCAACAACAATATCGATCTGATAAAAGAGTCCAAGACAATGCTATCTTTTGAATTCAACATGATCGATCTGGGCGAAGTTCATTTTTGCCTTGGTATACAAATCCACAGAGACAGAAAACAGAAGTTGGTCTACATTACACAATAGAGGTACATCTACAACATGTTAGTCAGATATAATCTGATTAATTGCAAGTTAGCTCTCTCACCAATGGAACCAGGTCTCAAATTGTCAAAGGACCAGTGTCCTCAAACAATTCATGAGAAGCAGTAGATGCGTGAGTATCCTTACCATTCTATTATAGGATCTCTTATGTACGCCAAGATCTGTACTAGGCCAGACGTGGCTTTTGCAGTCAGCTCTCTCAGTCAGTTTATGACTAATCCAGGTGTAACACATTGGAAGGCTCTTATCAGAGTCATGAGATATCTTCGAGCTACTATGGACTTTTGCATTTGTTATGGAGCAGTCGGCAATGACAAATTCAATTTACTCAGTGATTACACAGATACAAGTTGGGCAGGAGATGTAGACACTCGTAAATCCACTTTCAGATTTACATTCTTCCTCAACAATGGTCCAATTTCCTGGAACAGTCGCAAGCAATCTTCGATAGCTCTATCTTCCACTGAATCAGAGTATATCACAGCCGCTCAAGCTACAAAGGAAGCAATTTGGTTGAGGAACTTACTCTCAGATATCGGTCTGAATCAATATGCTCCGACAACATTATTTTGTGATAATCAAAATGCCATTGGTTTATCAGCCAATCCTAGATTTGATTCTAGGAGTAAGCACATTGAACTCAAGTATCATTTCGTCAGAAGCGAAGTTCTCAACGAAGAGGTTAGATTGCAGTACCATAGAATGCAAGATATGACAACAGATATTTTTACCAAAGCATTACGATTGGAAGCACACAGAAGATTTTGTGTAGAAGTAAGTTTGAAGGTCAAGGTATTCAAGTTTCAAATTAAGGGAGAGTGTTGGATTATTCTCCTTCTTACTAATTGACTAATGGGTTTTAATCCTCATCCATTGTTAATCCAGTTCTATGAATTTTTCCGTGTTTTTATACAGTCTACAAAAATACATGGAGTTTGACAACAGTGTCGCCTCTTTCGTATTTTTGCTTGTCAGGATTTACGAGTAAATATGCAGAGTCACATTTTTCGCATTTTGCAAAGTGCCTCAAATGTTAAGAAAATGACTCTGGCAAAGTGTGGGGCTACCTAAACGAGATTTAAGAACATTGTCAGGTTTTTTTTTGCAAAAAGCTGACACTATCGTCTTTTTGTGACATTGTCGCCTGTGGCAATTTTAATTCATTTATGCAGAGTGACAATTTCAGTTCATTTATGCAGATAGACTATTTACGGCCAATTTTCACTGCTTATCAGCAATCAATTTCTGGGAAGGAACTGGATGAATGCCAGCAGACAACAGCGAACTGACAATCACATTTGACGACTAATTGCTTAATATATATATATATCTGTTCATATTCATACATTTTCAATATGAGAAAATTCAGCAAGCATTTGAACAATTAGCTCTCTCTCTCTCTCTCTCTCTCTCTCTCTCTCTCTCTCTCTCTCTCTCTCTCTCTCTCTCTCTCTCTCTCTCTCTCTCTCTCTCTCTCTCTCTCTCTAGCCTTCGAGCTTGAACACTCTTGAGCATTCTAGCTCACTTCTTAGAGTTGTTTTAGATATTGCTATTGCGCTTACTGCTTATCAGCATTGCGCTTAATTCAGACTTTCATTTTTAGTCACTCAAAGATAGCATAGAGTACACGGCTTCGATCCGCAACTTATTGTACTCATTTACTTCTGTTTCGGTTTCATACTCAATCAATACTATCTTTTATTGCATTCCAACTTCGTCTCAGAATGTATGCGTTTCTGTAGTTCTTCGCGACTAATTAATTGTCTAGTGATTCGCGACAAATTATTTGTCTAATAATTCAATGCATTATTGTTTGGCTACGTAATCACTGTAGTACTGATGATTTCAAAATTAGTTAATATAAGATCAAACGTGATTTTTATCACTATTGTTTTGTTCAAAATTGATAGGCGTAGTCATGTATAGAGAAAGAGAAAGATAGTCTATTCCGCTGTGCACGATAAGTTCTCTTTCTTGTCGTTTGAATTATTTTCATTCGAGTTCGACCTATCTTTCACATACCTCTTTTCGACGTCTCTCTCTCTCTCTCTCTCTCTCTCTCTCTCTCTCTCTCTCTCTCTCTCTCTCTCTCTCTCTCTCTCTCTCTCTCTCTCTCTCACATAAAAAAGTAACTAAGATTCAACCTAAACATATACCAAATACAAATGACATAAAGATCATAACAAAATATGAGATATGGAGCAAGAGAGAAAGTAAGGACTTCCAATGGCAAAATGGTAGAGTCCCCACCTTCTTTGATTGAACATAAAAAATGAACTACAAAACACCACTTTATGTAGTAGCTTCTAGGGCACTTGGCCTCAAAGCCTATTGGTCAATTCCTACCTCCCTCCACATTTGAATTTTGGGGAGAACCCACTTTTATTCACTAACTTGACTATTAGGCCCTGCAACATTTCATTCTCGCAATTTGGCATAAAGTCCCTTTATTAACAACTAATAACTCACCAGGAATGATACTCGGGATTAACATATAAAGCAGTTGTACTATGATTGTCACAAAATATGGAAGTTACTTGTCACTAACTAAGATTAATGTTTGACAATAGATGCCTTAACCAGATAGCTTCATTTGTAGCATGTGTAGCAATAATGTATTGAGCCTCTATCGAAGATAATGCAATCGAATTCTGCTTCTTGTTGTTCCAAGAAACATGACCCTTGTTGATGAACACAAAGACATAATATGATGTCAAATTTCTCCTGTCAACATCTCCATCCCAGTCTGCATTTGTAAAATCTTGAAGAAAATTAACCTGGATATTCAATCATTATTCAAATTTTCATTGGTTGATGAGTTGCAATGTGCCACTACCACCTCTCATTAGGAAAAATATGGACTCAAAATGGGCCCTTTAAGCAAGTTTGACTTTAGAGAGAGATAACATGGAGAGAGAAGAATATCCAGCAACATTTCATATTTCTGGTGTTGTCCACCCTTTAACCTATATTGTCATTCACCATTTTGATTAGCTATAACTTTTCATCAATACATCAAAAAATTGAGTACACCATAAGAAAGAGGACGTCAAGAGCTTTCTAATGCATACCATATTCTCATCATTCTACCAAGAAACAAAAAAGCTTTAGTTGTTAGAAAAATGGGATATATATTCAACATGCCCAAGTACTTGAATAGATATTCCATTTTTCTAACAGCTATAACTTTTTTGTTTCTTGGCAGAACTATGACAATATAGTATGTGTTAGAAAGCTCTTGAGCAATACACCTTGATAGCATAAAATTTAACTTTGGCCTCGTCACAAGTGCCAAAAGTGATAAAACCTTACCTGTGTGTTGTTATGCTATCAGACAATGTAAGCACAAAAGTCAGGATCAAATTCAGAGAGAAACACGCAAATCACCTTAAACACCAACAGAGAGAAATTGTTGTATTCAAAGCTTTATATCAATGTGTGTGTGTGTGTGTGTGTGTATATATATATATATATAACATTTTTTCAAAGGCATGGCAAGGCCGTCGTCGACGGAACCAAGTCCCAGCGCGTGTGCCGTTACGCAGCAAATGCATGACACACTACTCCTAGTGCTAAAACGTGTATAAACAACCAAGATTAGAAAGTATTGTATCGACATGACGGACTTAAGCTTTCAATTCTAAAACTCTCCCTAAAGCTTAAGTCTATACTCAATGTCATAAATAGAAAGCTTCTGCCCCAATCCGCATCAACATAGCCTTCTAGTTCTACAAGGTTTGTATCATGGGAATAAAATAAGCCAAACCTTTAAGTACCCTTCACGTATCTGAGAATATGCTTGTCGACTTTCCAATGCCACAATTACTTGTAGACCTGTCACAAATGCTTCTTGGTACAATCACTTGTAATCTTGTCATAAATGCTTCTTGGTACAAAACTCCTCCCACCAAAATCTCTTAGGAGATCCATCAAGATAAAAATGACTCCAACTCAGTCCCGAGTACCCTAGATACTCTTTTGAGATAAGTGCTCTATCCTCAGCATCATATACCAGAAAATAGCAACCATTCAATCTTGATAGACTTAACTGCTCCTAATTAACTGGAGAATTTAGGCTGAAAAACAGTACACAAGCATTCCTTGACTACAATATGTAAAGGTAAGTAAATTCCTCATAAGTAAACAATTACTTAATGGAAATGTCTCTGAGATCCAAACAATTTCAAGTTTGTACACAAATTTAGAGTTCAAATAACAGATCTAAATTTTAACTCCACCAATTGATCAAGAATTACTCACAAATAAGAATCATCATATTTCCATATATTCATCTAACGACCTTTAAGTATCAATTTATGATTCGTCAATCATAATTTATCGGATTCTAAACCCATAATCATATAGAGATACTGGAGTATATGCACAACATACCACTCAAGAAATATAAGAAACATTCTGAAATCTTTTTCACAAGGAAAATTACTGGATTCCAAGAATATTCTTCCATCTCGATTCTTAATCAGATTATGAGTTCCAAATTCTACAATCAACCTAGTAATTGAAGACCATTAGACTTTATACAATCACCTAGAACCACATCTAGAGATTATAAAGTTCTGTTGAATTCCAACTGAATTCAGTGGTTATCCTTAACATTAGTTAGACTCTATCATCCAATATATGTATATGAGCTCACTAGGATATAGTCAATAACTTAGGATATTTCTCCTTCAAGAAGTATTCTATATCAAGAATCTTCTATATTCTATGCATAGTTCTCATAAATGAATCAGATGACCTACTAATCATGTGTCTTATAAGCAATATAGATCCAAATAAATAGTTCCCGGTGAATTCTCTTCACATTGCTTATTTATCCAATTAACTTCTAATCAGAAGTAATCCAATTACTCAAGTCAATTGTAAATGATTCAGAAATCTTAAATGTCTAGGTGCAGATCTCAATTATACATGTATAACACCACATTTAGATCTTCTTCTAAACCATAAATAAGTTAATGAATTATCCTTTCAACAGAAAGAGACATTAACCTGCAAGTAATTGTTTCTCACATTACTTGTTCGTATGTCTATGCACTCTGACTAGTTTAAGTATACGATATAAACTCAGTAAAACACATAGTAGATCCACAAGATTAAGATGTACAAAAGCAACTTATCCAACTATGTTCCTATACTATCCACAATTTGCATATGTTACTCACATAACTCACTAAGAATCTTGCAACTTAGCTACAAAAGAACTCTATTTCTCATGAGTAAATAACATATCTGGGAAATCTTTGAAGTGAATAACTCCACCTCACAAGTTTTCCAACCATCTAACTCTTATTAACAAAATTCCTTCTACCAATCAGCCTACAACAGATCTTAGTGTACAAACCAAGATTAGGCTAACTTACACAGACATCTTTGGACATAGAGTTAAGATTAAGGCTTTATTCCACTGATCCAATCCATATCAAAATGGTACGTGGTAACAATCAGTGAATCTTAATTTAATCTTTACCACTACTTCCCATATTCATGAATATCTCACAACTCTAACCCCAAAACTCCTCTAGTTCCAGATTACTCAAAATAATCCCTTAGAGGGTTCCTTTATTTCAAACTGGATAGTTCTACCATTGCACACATACAAGATTTTTTACCCAAAATCAATGCAACCGGTTGATTCCTCGAAAGACTTATTCCTATCTTTTCTTCCACCCTTTTAAAAAGAAATTCCATAATTTCAATTGAAAAGTTCCCAGGAGACAATGTATAAGATATCAAAGATTCAAAAAAATCAGTAATGAGTATCCAATACTATTACAAACCGGACTTTTTCCTCAGAATCATAGAACATCTTATCCCGAATGATAGAAATATTATCTCTCAATAATCAACTATCAAATAGAGACTAACGTTAGGATTCAGGAAACCTAAGTTCCGAGCCATATTCAAAAATCTTATATGGAAGTACAATTTCATATAACTATAACAGTCCTTCAGAACAAAGTTCTACACTGGAAGGCATTATATGAATCTGAATCCAATTGTCTTATTAAGAAAGTTCTAAAGAGTAGAGGTCTAACATAATAGAGAAATAGATTTAAGGGCTTCCATATTTTGTAATATAATGAGATACCATTAAGGGATCGATCTATATCTCATAATTATCAAGTACCCTTAACAAAAACCAATGGACTTTGTTAGTATTACCATTACAACAATCACTAACCATCGGTCTACAGATCATTCTACCCAAGAAATCCCCTTTAGAATCACTGATGTCCCATACCACCAGTTTTTCCTCCGAGAATCCTCTACATCCAGATTTGTTTTGCCCAAAAAGTCAAAAAAGACGATTTGGCTATCCTATACCCAGATATAGGATCAAATTCACAACCAATTCCAGGAGATAATCCTAACAATTGAAATCCATCATGTTTCTTTAGTGTTACTCAAATAATACCATTTCATATTGTACCCAACATGGACAAACCATATGTATCATCCTAGTACAATAGAATGTATCACTAACCCAAAAGAAACATAGATTTCAGCAAAACCGAATATCATACTGTCCTAGATATCCAATATCTATTCTACAGCTAAAAATAATCCAAATACTAGATTCCTGTATGAAACACCTTCTATTTGCTTTACTTTGCAAGATCCAAATCCAATTGCAAAATAGAAATGGTGAAAAGAAATCCAGATTCCCAGAGGCAGTTTTCTTAAATTATTCCCAAGTTTATTCTCACTTGCAATTAGTTATACTTCAGGAATTGAATGTAAATTAAGTAATTACATCATTAAGACCAACAATCATCTACATCTCAGACTTCCACTCTTTCCCCTTCTTCCAAAAATGGTTCAGGTTAACAAAACCCCAAATTTGTACTAGAAAAAAGTTCAATTTGGTATCGCTAACTTTAGCACTAATCACCCTGACAGTTTTGATTTGTTCATTAAGTGCCACACTTAATTCCTGGCAAATCCCCTATAGATCAGCATAGAACTATTCTACTAGATTTAAATTATTCTTGGTGCTTATTGATCCCCAGAACAAGAAATGCTCCTTAATTGACAGATTCACAAAATCTTCAACTAAAAGTGAAGGTTACATTGATCTTAAAGAACTGACCAATTACATCAGATTAAGATCATTCACTTTATAAGTCATTTCTGTTTGATCAATAACCAATGAATTGGAACAAATCGATAACGTCCATGGTTTCTTCAAAATCTACATAAACTGGGATTTTCAAATTCCATCAATATGGACCTAAACTGTAGAAATTGACCAAACATCGAATTACAGTTCCACAGTTACCATCACATATTGGAAGAATTCTGAAACATCCAGCATGCATTCAACATGACATGCAGTGATTTCAAATAAAAAAGTCAATTTTTACGTAAATTGTCAATAAATTGGGAAATTAGCACTGGGATTTTCAAAATTAGTTTGAAATGAACCAACTATGAAAATCGATTATGAAGATTGATTTATCAAGTTCATAGGCACTGTGTAGGAAATCTGCTTTTTGGATCGCCTTATGAAGATCTGACTACATCCTGTTGCAAAATAAACCAAAGGACACATGTGGAACAAAACCACCCATCCAAACCTAGATCCCTCCTGGAGTTTCCTCCTGGACCTAGCCCCCAAGCCATAGTGAAGAAGCCAAGAGAGAGGAGGAGAAACTGGCTCAAGAAACTGAATTTCCAATAGGAGGATGGACGAGTTTCCAATGGACATATTCTCCTCATGAGAGAGAGAATATTCCCCCTAGGATCCCCATGCAACCTATATTGAGCTATTGACCTTCTATTCTTGCATTAAAGCAATCATTCACTATGCATGTGCTCCTATGTCCAATTATAGGTCTGGGCCCTCATATGATTATTAATTACTTTACAGGCCAAGCTCGGAATGACGAGGCATAACCAATAACCATATACACTTGGAGTGACCGACTATCCATGTCAAGAATTATTCCGATTCCCTTATACTGAACATGGACGTAACACACACACACACACACACACACACACACACACACACACACACACACACACAAATTAGATAAGCTATAGTTGTTTAGAGTTGTACACTGATATTAGTGTAGCGTGGACTTCAGATAAGTTATATTGATAAGTTATATTGAGAGCTCAAGACATTTGCGTTCACACTCAACTATCCCTCTACATGTTTGATAAATTGATTACAACAAATGCCAATAGCTTACAGTAGTTATTTGCTCAATTCATTTCTTCTCTGGCTATACCCTGCTCCTTATATAGGAAGAGCATATATCAAGTACTTGTTTCTAAATGTGGTAGATACAAGGATTCAAGTATCAACTCATATTTATTGACTTTGTACAAGTGATAGATGTTAGTGTGATGATAGTTGTTAGTGACTATTGTGATTCTATAGCAATTCCTTGTTTACTTTTGCAAGTCATTCACTTAGTAGAAAATTGATTCGTTTCTATAGGCACTATTGCAATTAGGATTGAAATGAAGTTGTGAAAAATCAAAAAACTATCTATGTTTATTGTAGGGGTTTGATTAAGTTTTTCCATCAAGCATCTATGTCTGAGTAGTTGATAGGGCCATTTTTGGCTTAGGAGGCAAAATAGTCAAAATACATGTAAAGCCATGATTTGGCCAAAAGTGATTTATGATGTAGCTCGAGCTAGTTAGGCTCACTACAAGTGTCAAGATTAGGTTTGATGAGTGACTAAGGTGTGAGAATTTCATTAGAAGGGTCTAATCAAATTAAGAGGGCCATGAGTCACTCAAATAGGAATCAAGAGGTGGTAGAAAAGGGGTCCAATAGGAATTAAGCATGGATTACCTCGAGTTAGTACTAGTAGGATGAATCCCTTCATTATGTACTTAGTTTTTTTAGATCAATATGAGATTGTGAGATTATAGTCATTATTGATTTCTCTCTTACCCAGGGCCTCTTACTTGCTTTCTCTCTCTACCCGAGAGCAAGGTGTTGTGGTACTTTTTTTTTCATGCAAGAGTCTCCACATGTGTGAAAGTACATGAATGATAGTCTTATGCATGTAGATTAGTGGTCTTGCCTTAGAATTGAGTGTTTGATCTTGATTATCAATCTACACTTAATTTAGGTGCAATCACAAAGCCTTAGGAGATCAAATCACACTTCGTGGCATTCCCACATGTGTGAACACAAAGTTCAATTGTCATGATCGAAATAAGGTCATGACTTAAATCAAAATAGACACATGGTCGAAAGTAGTTGTTGGATTAAAATAAACACAAAGTTTATTGTTGGATCAAAATAGACATAGGGTCAAAATAGGTGGTCTCAAAATCTTGACCCAAATGTTTGAAATAGACTTCAGTCTAGTTCAATTCGTCGATCCAAGACAAGTTTGAAATAGATCTCAATTTCTAGGGCCAAAATAGATTTCCATCTACTATGTGTAAAATGCCTTGTAATTCTACAAATTGTTTCGATTCCTTTGTATTCTACAAACTGTGTCAGTTGCCTTGTAGTTTTGTAGGCCATTAGATATAAAAATCTACCCCAGGCGTCCTCATTAAAAATGGAATTAGATAGGAATTCTAACATACGTGAGGACATGTTGCAAACAACAAAAGTTATATACTTTGAGAGTGATGAAGAGAAAATAGACAATGTTCACTTGGATAATTTCCAAGCTTGGTTAAAAAAAACTTTTGAGCTGTGTGTTTTAAGAAAAGCAATAATTTTTAGCTAATTATAAGCCAATGACAATTGTTTGCCATCTCAAGAACCTTAGTAGATTCAAGCTAGCATATTGGAAAAGTGAAACCAACTACGAGGAATAGGTTGCATGGCAGGTGTGTCTACATTGATGACAAGTGCAAATGCACACTATGTAGACCATTAATGGTAATGAACGCAACACCCATTGTGTTACAAGGCTTTGGGCCTCATTTTATCTCTTAACATGCAATAGGAAGGCTCGGTTGAAAAGAAGGAACTTGGTGATCAAGGTTCCACCATAAAAATAGCTAGGCATGCGGCCCATGCCCAATGATCACAAGGAGGCTAAGATAGAAAAATACAGGCTCAAAAGTGGTGCATGTGGGGGACTTTAACTCATTGCATCTAAAACTAGGAATGGCTAGACATAAGATGTTAAAGACAAGAAAATGTAGACAAACATGCAGCGAAATTTCTTATATACAAACCATTTTACGGGTTTTCATGAGCCTCTATCATGTCTATTTATCTCCCTTGTCCACTATGGTATTAAGCTTATCGAACCAGGAATTTCTACTCTTCTTGGATGAAAGACCGGGATCTTAACTCCTTTCTAAGCTTCCTTGTAGTCCTATCTCTATTGATGCAAGAGAGGGGGATTTGGACTTTTGAATCATATTCTTTCTAGCAAGGGCAACTGGGCTTTGGGACTTTGAAGCAACCTTGTCATGTTAAAGAAAAGTTTCATCGGTTTGGGCATGGGGAAGAAGTGAGACTTTGGATGTTGTTCCTTTGAAACAAAGCTAAGTGGACTAGTGGACTTGAAAGCTATCCCATTAGAAGGATGAAACGGGTGGTGGGTCAATGTTGTGTCTTTGCTTGTCAAACACTGAAGGGACTCCTCTCAAAGGAGATTTTGTTGGAGTCTTTGAAGCTCTTTCCCTGGCTCAATCTCCTCAATGATCCTTCTTTGTACTCCTAGGTATGGTCTAATGAGCTTCACTACTAGATCTATGCTTAGCTTTCTCATGTGGGCCTCTATCGAAAATTCTCTTATTGACACTAGCTTGAGTATGCCTCATTAATTTGTGAAGGTAGGGAAAGAATCTACCCCCCCCTCGGACTAAGAAGAAGCTCCTCTATTAATTGACAGCCTCTTGTAGGGCATGGTATCCCGCATCTCCCCTCCTCATCTATTAGCCTCTATCTTCTCCTAGTCCACTTTTCTCCCTCCATATTTGGCTTCATCTGAAGGGCCTTCTCTCTCTTGATGTCCAAAAAATGTAAAACTAAAATGATTGTTTTAACAAGAATTTGAACTATGGCTTTGTTCTCGCTTTCTCCCATGTCCAAATAAACAAAGACCTTCTTCCCTACGTTCCAATGTACACATGACCTGAAGCTAGGGTATGGCCATCAATTATTTAGTTTGGACTCCATCATAGCCTTTCAAAGGGAATTAAGGATCATTTCTTTTGTAGAGGGAAGTTGAGGGTCGAACTCACAGATTTTTGGGGTAGTCCCTCTCAAGAAGACTAATATTGTAGTAAGGGCTACAGTTGTGTCTTGGGGTGATGACATCTCAACAACATAGCTGTTTAGTCCCATCGAATAGATTTTTTGTGAGAGCATACTTTTTCTCATCAAGAACATAATTAGGCCTATAGTAGG
Source organism: Diphasiastrum complanatum (assembly GCA_029204225.1). Classification (NCBI taxonomy): domain Eukaryota; kingdom Viridiplantae; phylum Streptophyta; class Lycopodiopsida; order Lycopodiales; family Lycopodiaceae; genus Diphasiastrum; species Diphasiastrum complanatum. Next base: position 67,395,794 of record CM055095.1, on the reverse strand, counting down.
CCAACATTGCAAATGAAACAATTGCTATTTCTATTTGAAGTTCAACATTTGACATTTATTTTCAAGGCATTGAAAATAGCAGTTATGCAAACAATGCAATCAAGATCTAAAAGCACGATTAAGGCTCTTAAATCCTCTACTACAACCTTGTGACATTAGACATTTATAAGAGATCCATATCAACGTTTCCATTTGTAAATTTGTCTTGGCGATATGAATACTGACAATGGCAAACTCATTAGATTCTCTAGGAGCAAGGATATGTGGAGAGCTACAAGAATTCTCCATAGAACAATAGGAGATTTTTTGTAGAGAAATCAATTCCTTGCTATTTCTATCTAGCCAAATGTTCCAGCAGTAACAACTCTAACATATTAGCAAAAACAATTGATCTAAACAAAAACAAAAAACAAAATTCTCAAAGGCATCCACATTCCTCCTATGGAGCCCAATTAGGTCAATCTATATGAATCAAATGCAAGCTATCCATAAATCTCCACAAATAAAGCTAAAATTCACACTAGTTTGGCAATTTTGCCATTTCCAAATGCAAAGGAATTAAAGCAATTTCACAAATACACAAATGGGCTATTTCTGAGTAGAAAGAGATGCTACTTTTTCTTCTTATAACTCAAGGAATATTAAATTGAATTGGGGATTGTTTTATATCAATGTGTCACTCTCTTCAATCGAGCCTAGAAGAATGTCATTGCCAAAGTAGAGATTTCTTTTCTTTCGCAAAACCAAGCCTTTCATCGTAAATTTCTCTAACCATCCAAGTATATCCATAGGTGTAGTTCTTGGAAGTGCACACCATCAAAGAACTCGCTTGACTTGACCAAAGTTAGTTCCTTAAGTGCAAAAAGACCTTTTCTGCCTACAACATAGAAAAACCATGGTAACCACCAAGAGTTAACTAATAAGTTGGAATTAAAGGGTTACCATATCACATGTGTGCAAAAGAGCTTGCACTTTCAAGATTGGGGATGCATTTAGAATGTCCATGAGACACCCCCTTCTACCTTGATAATTTTATCTCCTTGAACAACGTCATCACAACCACGTCTCTCTATCATGGACTATTGACATAAAGCAACTTGCTACAAACTTCATTTTCTTGTCTGAATGCACCACATGGCTTACAATAGATAATTCTACATGTCGTTAGAAGGCCAACATGGTAGGCCATATGGCTTTTGTAAGTAAAGAAGGTCTCAATGATTGTGTAGCATGATTGGTTGTTTTTCATTTTTTTTTGCCACAAATAAGAGTTTATGTTGCTCACGACTTTAGGAGAGCCAATGTAGCAATGATTACAAGTAACTCTTATCCTAAACTCAATTTAGAAGACTACTATCATGGTAAACTATGAAGGAAATGTTCAATTATAGCATGCTATTGTGCTGAAAAGACTTGTGTGAAGTAACTTGTACGTTGTAAGTCACGAGTTCATGTCATGTAAAAATCTTCATGAAAATATGTACTTGTGAGGACTTTATAATTCAAAGAATCTGGTCATTGAGCCAAGGGAATCATAAACGTAAATCGCATCGGCTTTATGGGCATGTTGCCCTTGACCACACCATATGGATAATGAACTGACTGATGAACAATGGAAAAGGCACTTTTTACTATAGTAAAGAAAAAGTTAAATTATGGCGTAAATTAAAATGATAAATTTGTGGATGTGAAGATTTTTACCAGCATTGGTAGGTGTCTAGGATCTCCTGAGGCTTCAAGTTGGATATAAAGGACCAGATCTACGTAGTATTTCTTTGTGATACCAAATGGAAAAATGGACCTATGTAGTATCGGTTCTCCAAATATTAGCATCAAACCCAACATGAGGTGCTAGTGGCCCAAGCAATACTTAGTGCAATGCAAACTTAGCTAGAATTTCAGTTGTCATCTCTATTCATTTCCATCACATCTCAGCCTCCACACATTCATTCCTCCATTATCTTTACTAACCCAACGGGGTTGGCTCAGTTGGTTGGCTTGGCATCCAAAGTTTCTTTGGTCCCAGGTTCGAGCCTCCCCTTGGAAACCAAGAAGCATTATCTTTACTAGCAATGTAAGTGATGGGTGTCCAAAGGTATTGTGTGCCATTCTCTCTCTCTCTCTCTCTCTCTCTCTCTCTCTCTCTCTCTCTCTCTCTCTCTCTCTCTCTCTCTCTCTCTCTCTCTCTCTCTCTCTCTCGTTTGGGTGTGGCAAGTATTGCTACCTGAGTTTGATGAAGGGTTGATAGCACCCTTGGAATACTAGTTTGAGTAATACCACCATGCATATAGCTCATAATTGATGTTTCTATTGAGATCTAAGTGGTACCAAAAATAATAAACTCTTATAATGCATTTACTTTAAAAAAAAGTCTTTCATAGCCTTATACAAAATAAAAACGAACCCACCCAAAGTTGATATTGAGGATGTGTGATCCACTTAATTCTACTAAGTAAATTTGAATTTTAGGTTGCTTTAGATCGGGGTCCCTAACAAGTCCTTTATTCAAAATGTGAGCTTGATATTGATGAACAAAGGGACTCTCACCGTAGCCTCGTAGGCTGGGGTAACTTGTAGGCTTGGGTTGAGTTACCACCAGCCTTGCAGTTTGACAGTTGTATTGACTGTAGGCTGGGGTAACTTGTAGGCTTGGGTTGAGTTACCACCAGCCTTGCAGTTTGACAGCCATATTGACCGTCAAAAGCCATTTTGGCTGTAAAATACAGGCTTCCTAAAAATTTGGCCCATAGTAGACAGGCACATACAATTCAAAAATGTCATTTTGACATGCACCTTTATTTTTTTACTTGTTATATTCACAATAAATATTTTTTACACATCACTTGAAACTTCAGGATAATTTAGGCACAAGCTTTCACATTCATGATTCAACTTCTAGGCCTTCCAACCTTGGGGGCTCATCTTTGAAATTAGTACTCATTTCTAAATTATCAAACTTCATTTCAGATTTGAAAGTCAAATGGTTTATAAAACCTTCATTGAAAAAAAGCTTGAGAGACAACCTCGACCGTCAAACTACAAGGCTGGTTACCACCATGCAGTAAATGAGCTGGCATGGGCCCTTGTCACATGGGGGGCATTTTGTACTAGGGGACATTGACATTGATGTCAAGTTAAACTGTTAGGGACAACTTATAGGAAATGGACCAATGTCGTGGGAGGAACATTGACATTGACACTTCAGACAAGTTGAGACGGCGTCAGGGACAACTAATGGGAATGGATCCAAGTGGTAGAAGCCTGAAGGGGACATTAACATTGATGACAAGTTGAGATACTAGGGAGGGATTTATGGACCAATGGCATGGCATGAATCCATATGCAACTAGTTCATTTACTCTCATCAAGGCTAGTTTGAAAGGGAGATGGTTATTTGTCCATCAACTCACTTACAAACGGGCCCTACGAGAAAGTTGAAATCAATGAATCAAATGGAGCAGCGTATTATGCACTGCCACTGTTGTGTTGTGGCAGTGCTAGGGCCCTTCCATGGTTGGGCCTTTCCATCCAACAATGGAAGGGCAAAAAGAGATGGGGAAGCATAGGGGGAGGTGGTGGCACCCACCACCACCCTTAGATGGTGTTTCATGTCAGGCTTTGCCAGCTATTGTGGGGGAATAAGGTGATCAAAATCAAATCTAACTTGCTCTTTAAGATAAAACTACCCTTGATTTTTATGCCCCTGGCCTAGTTCTAGGCAAATAGGCATGCCATTGCAGTTAATGGCTAAACCCCCCCCCCCCCTCCTTAGACAATACCCACCCACCCCTGACTCCTCAACGGCACCGGGGGGGCCCGCCCAAGGGGGACTGTACCTGGCAGCTACCGGAGATCGACTGTCAACCACAGATTTGAAGGGTAACTTTGAGAATCCATTCAAACCCAAGGTCAGACCCAAACTTCAAGCCCAGGGGACAGGCAGTACAATGAGTCATTCATGTGGCGCCGTACACGTCGACGGCCAGTCCTTGGGATTGACCGGCTGTCCTCAGTCAGGAATGCGGACAGGTGGGAGTAGGCCCAAAGGCATGTACCTTCCAGGACAAGGACATGTACCTCCTCCTACTCCTCCTTGTCCTTGTCCCTGTCCTTCCAAGTAGAAATTATAGAAATCTGTCTACAAACAAGAAAATTTTTGGAGCACTGCACTATAGTCTGTACTGCTGCTGCTGCACATGGCAAGAGCATGAATTAGTGGGTAAGCTTCACATCCCCAAATGCAGATGCAGATTCGTTGCTAAATCCCACATGCATACATCAGTAGCAACATGAAACAGCCTTGAGGACTGAATGGATCAACAAGAAGCATATAAATCAGTCATCCATGATCCTATTATCAATCCAGCCAGCCTGCCTGCCCAGTGCCTGCCTTGCTTGAGCAGTCTGTTTTTCCAATCTAGATATTAAGCACATTGCTTGCAACTCCTTACCAGAGTGCGCATGTAGCTCTAGTCTTTTATCTGTGCTGAGCCTTGTTTGCTTTGAGCTCCTGCAGTTTCATTCATTGTGTCGTGTTTGCTTTTCTTTGAGCATTCGGTTTTCAAGCTTTTCCCAAGCGTGTCAGCCTTTGCTAGTCGTAGTTACATCTGTAGCTCAGCTCGCCATGCCGATCCACGCAACCAGTTTGAAGAAGCTGGTGACAAAGCTTTCCAAGCTAAGCCGCCCCTCTAGAACAGTTTCTGGGCGCAGCTCCTCCAGCTCGGCCAGATCCACCTCAACGTCGTGGGATCTAAGTGATTTCGAGGACGATCTGGAGGCTGCCGTGGACGTTCCCCAAGGCCATTTGGGTCTCTATGTAGGCCGAGAAAAGCGACGCTTTGTGGTGAAGACTGAATACTTGAACCACTCTCTGTTCAGGGCTTTACTGGACAAGGCCGCAGAGGAGTTTGGATTTGAGCACCAGGGGGGACTGGTGATACCATGTGAAGTTGTGCTGTTTGAGCATCTATTGTGGATGCTAGATAGCCAGGATCCTTCGGCTCAGCAACTGGAACTGAATGATCTGCTCACGTTCTATTCTACCTGAAACCACAATATTCATGATCAGATCTAAGACATGCTTGAGCTACCTCAGATTATTTGAGCTTGCCCAGATCATTTGAACCTGGAGGGGCAGTTCAAACACAAATGGGTTGAAGCTGCCAGTTGAAGCCCAAGTGCCTGATGCTAGTAATCCATGCAAAATCTGCAGAGATCTATGGTGGTGCGAACACAGATTGATTTAACCAGGTTCAAGTTTCATACATCCTTCTACATTAAAGCATAAAAACCAGCCAACCAACCATCTAGATACGATGGATGATCATCATTTTTTTTGCAACTTTACTGCCAGAGCTTGGCAAAGGTGTCATGATTAGACCATAGCAAGCATGAGCAAGCCTGAGCTCAAGGCTTGCTGCTATGGGAGTGCGATCCATGTCTTGTAAACTTCAGTTGCCTGTGATTTTTGGGCTGGTAATAATAAGAAGCTTTTTATTTCACTACATTGCTCATGTTTTCTGAATAAACGTGGAAGTCTGTTACATTCATTTGATTGTATAATAGGATTTCGTGGGTATTATTGTTGAAGCATATATGCTACTAATTGCATCTAGCATCTAGATAAAGATGCAGCACATCAGATTTCTCTTATAAGTTAAAGCTTCCTTCATTTTCTACCCCTTGTATTTGTTTTGGTAGGATATAGTATTATGGAATGAGCCGGGATGCAACTATGATTCTTTAAGGGGCAGATTGTCATCTGCCCAGCTCATTCCATTGCCTTATGCATAGTTGCTACTTTTGAACATGACCATAATGCATAGTTGCTACTTTTGAACATGACCATTATGCAGTAGAGTCTGCATTTGAAAAACATAATCAACATTAGTAGAGTCTGCATTTGAAAAACATAATCAACATTTTCGAGGCTGAGCTTTTTTCACAAGATCATTATCAAGCACAATCTGCATCTGAAAAAACTGAAAAACATAATCAATGTTGAAAACAGCGGGTCGCACATTCTGCCTTTTAAGCAATCTAAAAAATGGGCATAAAATGCAGCAACTGTGTGTTAAGTATGGGGTAAAGTCCCAAGCATAGGGTAAAGTTTTGTGAGTATCATTACTTTTTAATGTACAAAGATATGGCGTTTTAATTAAAAGAATTTGAAGCTCTTATGTATGGATGTCCAATGGTCTTTCTACTTACCTTTCTTTGTAGGTAAGAGCAATTTTGAGAAGTTATGGTGAGCGACATGTGAGGGCTAGATGCAAGTTTGAAGATTACCTAAACAACTAGTATTAACTTACAACGCAATTCTACCCTTGAATTGAGGTTAATAATTGTCCTATTAATATATGTGATCATCCTAAATTATCGAGATGAGTTGATAACGTACGCGAAATTGATTGCAATGAGACACTAAGAGAAGTAACACAGAGCATATGATGGTTTCTAATGTAGCATGTATATACTTTGTAGATTCCAATGAGATTTTCACTTTGTAGATCTCTATGTTCTTGGAAATGGTAGATGTGATTTTTGCTTTGATAAAGCTTGAAAACAGTTAGTTGCCTCATTTGAGGACACTACAAACCTTGCCAAAGGAGAAACAATGTTGTATTGCAAATAAAACTCTAGAAATTTTCACAGCAATAGGCAATCAGTTTAGGCATATACACATTGTCTATAGCTAGGCATATACTTCTTGTCTTTAATCTCATTTTTGTTTGACTACTCATTTTGGCAATCAATCAATCTATACATGAATTTGTATCCCTCGTGCATTTTATAATTTGAAACATAGGCTCAAACATGTATCCATTTCAAATCCATGAAGTAATGTCGATTGGATGTAGAACGATCTTTTCCATATTGTTAGTACTTGTTATAGTCAAAGCTGTTAGTATTGTTCTGTTGGCATTTTGCCATGAAGAGGTGGCAATTTTCCTCTTCAATTTTTTCAAGAAGGAGATTATGCACTTCTCCTTGCAATTCAAAATATACAATTTGAACTTTGAAATTTGCCAAGATCATTCGCATTCAATTGAAATTATTTTGTCGATTTAAAATGGATATATGTTTGAGCTTATGTCTCAAAACTTGGGTTCGACAATCTGTGAGGGAATTCTTCAGTGGACTTGGGCTTTTCACATGATCCATTTTTATAGAGCTCCTCATGAGAAGAGAAAGCAATCCTAGCATGCAATTGGTAGTTCTAAAGCTCAATGCTCTTGAATCAAATAATGCTTACAAGCATTATAACCATGCATAATCAAAAAATACTCCTACCGACACACATCTATATCTATGTGGGCCTTCTATAGTATAAGAGGAAGTTGTGTCATCCGTGGATGGGCCATAAACCATCTAACGGGGTCAAATTAGTTCTCGTGAAAACCATTTGGTAGCCTTATAAAAATCCCAAAAACTACAAGTGAAAAAGTGAACTCTATCTAAAACAAAACCTATAAGTTCAAATTTGAACTGAAACAAGCTATATTCTACGACTGTACATTAGGTAAAGATCATATGTATTTCTACCAAATCGTGTGCCATATAAGCTAGACAAACATTGGCATACTCCAAATTCTCTTCTGATTTGATGAAGAATTATGGCAACATTGCCACCATGCATCTCTACTGGCTTGCGGAGTTGGCATAAATTAACTAAGAACATAAAATTGTCATGATTGTCTACCAAAAAGGCATGGCATATAAGCATGGAAAAACTTTCAGCAGTGGATACAAACTATGACTATAGAGGATAAACACATTCTATCCTCATATCCATAGTCTAGATATAAACACATTCTACTTTTCTCATAAGAAAAAAAATGGCAGAAGACATGAATGTGTAATAATAACCCTTGCTTGCAGTTGAGAAGGAATGTGATCTTGTGCAGTGGGGCTGAAGCAGTAGAAGCAAGAAGCAGGCATTTGGTGCCATTTGGGAGAGCGAGAAAGAGAGGTGCCTCACTGCTTGCACATTTCAAGGTATTGTACTTCGCAAGTGCATTTCTTGACTTGGATAAATTAGCTTCTTGAACCTATCTCTATATATTTGAATGCCAAGAAGGGAATGAGTAGGCTCTAATTCGGACTATCAAATTCATTTGACAACTAAGAGTTAATCTTACATGGAAATTCTAAATCATTGCTTAGTAGTACTCCATTGTCTACATATAAAGCAAATGATAATGTAAGAAGGGCCTTCAAATTTCTTGTAGGCATTTTCATCTGTTGCATTTGCTAAAAATCCAAGTTGTAGAAAAAATTCAGTAATTCTTTAGAACTAGGCTCTGGGTATGTATTTGAGCCCATATAGGGCCTTGTGAATTCTGCAAAGTTTGTGTTTTGAATTTGGCTGAATGAAACTTTTGGGCTACTTCATATAATATTCTTTAGAAATATAACCATCAAGACAACCAATCTGAACATCCATTTGATTCAATTCTAAGTTTTCTGCTACAACAATGGCAAGGAGTGCTCTAATTGAAGGGATTTTAACAATTGGACTAAACATCTTAATATAGTATGCTCCTAGAATTTGAGAAAATCCTTTGGCTTTCCATTTGAAAATTGTTTTATTTAAATGAAATAGTAGTGATTCTTTAACCTTTATGAAGGTTAATAAGAGGCCAAGTCCTACTATTTATGAGTGAGTTATATTCAAATTACATGGGTTCTCACCACCTATCTTAATTAAATATCTGACATAGCTTCTGAAAATGTTTGAGGCTCTTTGTATATGTCCAAAATGCTTGAGAAGAATGCATCTTAACTCTAGTTGATTTTTGAGGGGTTGTATCAGTCTCTTGGAGAATTGGAATTTTTTACTTGACGAGCATGACTAGTAGACGGTGCGTCAAAATTTGATGGACTAGAAATGGAGTCAAGGCTATTACTAGATTGGTTATGAACTTTAGATTTGAAATCTGATTTATTTTCTAGGAAGTTAACATCTCTACTAACAATTCATTTTTTTGCATGGTAGATCATAAAGCTTATTGCTTTTATGTGAAGATGAATAACCAATGAAAATTGACTTACTATCAACTGGCTCAAACTTCTTTCAAGGCTATTCTAGATTTGAAATTTGAGAATTGATTTTCTAGGAAGATAACATCTCTACTAACAAATAATCTATTTGCTTGTTTCTTAGCTCATGTGGAATTTAGACATACACTGTGAAACCAAAAAATTTGTAATGATTTACGAAAGATTTGATACATGACCAAACTTCTTCAATAGTCTCTCCATCCATTGACTTTGTGCTTGATCTATTAAATAGCTTGCAATAGTAACTTCTTTAGCTCAAAATAGTTGTGTAGCTTTGAATCAACATAGCCTTTTCAAATCTCAATAGAGTTCAGTTCACTTAGCAACTCTTTTTTGTTGCTAAGTGAACTGAACAATATTTAGTCATGAGCAATCTCTGAATTCCATTTGTTGAGAGAAAGTTGATTTTTTCTGGTTCTTCCCCACCATCTATAAGTTGTGCCATTATCTTCCTACCTGTCTCAATTTTTGCAAGGTGCTTGAATCTTTGAAACATTGGAATCTCTCAACTTTTGTTTTTAAAAACATTTGAAGTGATATTTTTTGAATGGTCATCAATGAAAGTAATGGAATATCGAGCACTTCTAATTTAGCTATTTTACTCCAAGGTTAAGAAAACTATTCGCATGTGGCGTCTATTTGAGGTCATGCTAAATAATTTTAGTTTTTCTTTCAAGACTATTCTCTCTATATAGATCTCACATGCTTGTTCATATATTTGAAGTTAGCTTGTTGGACCTACACTTCAATCACTCCGGGTAAATCCAATCGGGGTGCTCAATGTATGATAGGTGCTACGGCTCATACAGGTACATCGTATGCAATAGCATTGGGTATATCTAGAGTTGCTAGTGGGACTAAATTCCCTTGTAGGATCCCAGGATTGTCGGCCGCTTGCCTTGATGTCAGTTGATTTTAGGATTTGGATCAAGATTCTCAACTGAAGATGCAAGAGACACGTCTCTAGGAGGTCGAATTGGCAATCTACGTCTTGTATCAGTTGTGCATCCAAGTATAGATCAGTAGGGTATACTTTTGTTTTAACTAGTTTAGAATGGATGAGTACCTTAGGTCGAGATTAACATCCTAACAAAATAGATATGATCTGGGAAGCACAAGAAACACTAATGAGCCTTAGGCCATGATCCCAAACTAGGAGAGCTCAGAGTGATAAGACAAACTAGGACAATAATTTGGAAAATACATGACTATGGGATCCCAAAATGTAGAACTCCCATTAACATGGTGACTTTACACTATGAATGTAGAATGTTACCTAACATAGAAATGGAAACTAAAAATTTGGATATAAAGTGTACTCGTCTTTTGGCAACTAGTGGACCTAGTTCAACTCAATAAAAGTAATACTAGGTAGGCCTAGAAAGAGTACTAGAAGCTCAAAAGATAGATCTAATAGGAAAAATCATTGTTTTCAGAAAAAATTACTCCGCTCAAATAATTGCTTGAATATAGATTTAAACCCAAGAAGGTGAGGTCAAGTCACAACTCTATAGACCCTATGAGTATTAACAATGGTACTAAAATTGGTGAGGTCGAGGCCTCAATTTCGGAGATTCGCGAGGACAAAAATATTTGCAGAGTTAACAAAGAACTAATTCTCCCAAACTAGTCTGGAATTGTCTGATTTACAATATGCTTATTTAATCAATTATTTTGGCAACCAAACTGGCGAAGTTAGAATTCATCTTGTTTGTCCTAGTGAGGTCAGATCCCTAGCAAGGTTGGTGAGAGAGGTTTGGGTTGAGTTCCCTATTTGATAGTAGTGCTCGTCCTATTGGAAGGAAGGTAGATTTTGGTTTGTCAAAGCTTCTGGGAAAGTGGCTAGCTCATATTTTGAAGCCTCTAGACCACGGGTAGATGAAGTGAGCATAAACTAGTATTTTGATCAAATGCAATTTTGTTTTTTGGTCAATTTGAATGATGTTTTTGATTTAAAATCTGTATTTTCAATATTTTGAACTTAATATATGGGTGGATTTAGCAAATATGCAATCCCCACACATGCATTCATCATGAAAAAAATAGAGAAACAAGTACCATAAAAGATCAAAAGATAGAAAAATGGCAAAAACAATGCCAAACTTTTTCAACAATGAACATTACACTGTAGCAAAAAAACTAGAATGATCTTTGAGCCACTTGGCTTCCCAGTAGTGGCACCACATGTAGCAAGAGCTTTTAGTGGTCTCCAAGCAAGGATTAGTGACCAAGAATTCGAAGTGTCATGTAGTACAATGGCAAGATGGATAAGATACAATGAGAAGCCTTGAAGATGGCTTCCACACTTCAATCTAGTTTATGCTACAGTTGGATTAGAGGGGGAATGTGAAAATAGGCAAGTACAAACTTAGGCCAATAATGGAGGCTAAAATTGCGCTTGAGGACACTTCCCCTTTTCAAATTCAGGTCCTCACATGTGTCAAATACAACAAGGGAGGGACTAAAATTTTCCCACCAGTAGTATTCATTTACTTAGTCTAGAACTTAAGCATTTTCATTGAGTAGATGTAGATGTAGATGCATCTAGACCATTGATGTAAATAGATGCCTAAGATAAGCATATGGCCAAGAGGTAAACTAATCTAGAAGGTCCCAAACATGAGACCCATGATACTATAAATAGGGCTTAACCCTCCTTGTTTGTTATCTTAATGTTTATTGATCTAAGCTAAGAGATAACTTGGATTACATTATCTAGTTTTTCTATCTTGCTAGTATTGTGATTTTTATCTCCATGACTAAGTAGTAGTGCATGAATGAAGTGTATGTTTCATCATGGATATGATCTTTATCATGTACTAAGTTCAAGTTATTAGTCTTGTGTGGCTCCACTATCATTAAATTTTATAGCATAAGTATAAACCCTAATGTTTTATCTGTTTTGATAAAAACCCTTGGGACTGGTATTGTTGATGACTTTTGGTTTGTGGTTGAAAACTCATGTGCTGGAATATATTTGAGAAGATACTACAAGATCTCTAGTGTCTCTTAATGTTTGTGGAGGTAGCCTTCAATATTATGGTTGGTAGACATGGGAAAAGGCTTCACGTTCTATGTGGTGATTAGGAGTACAGATTACCAGAATGATGCCCTTTGGAGGCTCAAGAGGGTGCTCTATTGAGTCCAGCTTGAGCTATCCCTCTTGAGTCTTGATATGCTTCTCAAGAGGGCATCCTCTTGAGCTTGCCTCAAGAGAGCTCCCTCGTGAGGATATCTTGGGGCTCAATCAACAGGTCATCTTGAGCCTCAAGAGAGAATCCTATTGGGAATTTCTAGAAAGGGTGCCCTCTTGAAGATCATCTTAAAATTTAAAAAGGGCTCCGTCTTAAGCTTCAATGTGCCCCTCAAGAGGGTGCTCTTGATCCTCAAGATATCCCTTTTGAGGTTTGAGATGCATCTCAAGGGGGCATGTTGAGCCTCAAGAAGAGATCAACTTGATCCTCAAGAGGGCCTCATCTTGAGACTCAAGAATGACCTCTTTTGATGATCAAGTTAATGCCCTTGAGGCTCAAGAGGACTTTCTTGAGCCTCAAGAGGACAAGCTCTTGATTCTCTTGATGCAAAGTAGCTAAGGGATAAACTACCAAACAATAATGCATCAAGATCTATCTTGGAAATTTTCCAATTATTTGTATAACCAATGTAGCACTATTAAGAGGATTTTTTATAGTCTTTAGAGTACATTCTCTAAGATTTTAAGGCAATCACAACAACAAAAGAAGCATTCCCAATCTAACGTATACAAAGCCTTGTTCCAAATCAAGTTTTAACATCACTCAAGGTTGTGCAACAAAGGATTCATGTTGGAACAAGCTTTGATGATTTGCATTTGTTTTGTGATGATGTTTTCCTTTTTTAAAACAAAGCAATTTCCCCCATTTTTTATCTTTTTTCGTTCGTTTTTCTTAAGTGTCAAATGATGTAAAGTCTTCTTGCAAAAAATATGGATCGAACCTTTTTCTTATGTCAATATAGGCTATGTGTGGTGATTGTGAAGTGAAGATCATCTAGATCCTATTGCATGCACCAAAAGGACTACTGTGGAGCCAAATCGCCCAACCAACTAGAAGCTAAGAGTCAAACCTTAGTCAGCTTGTCCTCTGAGCCACGATGAATGAATACAAGAGAGGAGAGGATTCCGACAATCAAAAACTGGAAAATAGGTAATGAGGAGGGTGAGTTCCTATAGGTATACGAAAGCCCCTAGGGCCTACGAATATTTCCTATAAGATTCCAATTGCTTTTAGTCTCCTTTCCATGCATATATAGTTGTCAGACACCACGCACTAGCTCAACATGTCCTAATGGGAATGCTTATACCCTCACAAGGTTATTAACTACATTTCTGGCCTAGTCCGAGATGGCGAGGCATAACTAATAACCTCGTACATCAACATACCAAATATCCAAGTCAAGGATTATTCTGAATTCTCTGAGTCAGACGTGGACATAATATTTTCTTCCCTTAGATATCTTTGTCCTCAAAACAGGAAAAAAAAATCAAGAAACAATTCTCTAACGTTCAACACTTACCCCGACAAAAAATCATTATCCTTAGTTTGACTTAAATATCAAAGAAGTACTCAGAGATAGGATGATTTTCCAATTATTAATCTTTGCTCTGGAGTACAACCTCAACTCTAAACAGTACACTAAGAGATAAATTTTTCAAGTGGGTTTGATTCTCTTTAAATCAGTTACATCACCTTCATATAAATTCAGTTTACATGAAACACTAGGTGAATCATCACCTAATACAAGAGATCAAATCAAAAAGTTAAATAAACTAACATAGTCTAAAACTATCCACAATTTTTCGGAGCACATCATACATTCTTCTTGATACAAAAAATCTTTGAGCATCCAAAATTCTAAGGTATAAAAGTTTATCCTATTAGAATCTCTAGGAGATCGATCAAGATCAAATGATTTTAACTCAAACCTAAATACCCCAAATACTCTCTTGAGTTAAATGCCTCTACCTCTAGCATCTCATGCAAGAAAATAGAATCATCTAATCTCAATAGATTTGTCTGCCTAGGTTGAAAACCATGCACAAGAATTTATAGACACTACAATTTGTAGTAGAGTACCATCCCCTAAAGTAAGCAACATCTTCACAAATAAACTAATTTACTTTATGAGAATGCATGTGAGACACACACATTATCTTAAAGCATCATATTCAAGAATCTCCCTATTTCTTTATAATCTTCTAATAATAATAAGGTACCCATTTATGATAAAATTGACTATGCAGAGGGCCCTACCTTGGAATTTTGAGAGGGAACACTGATATAGTCGAAGAGAGGAGCCTTGGACTTAACTCTACAAGTGATACAACAAGTCTATATTGTTAAGTCCTTGACCAATTAAGACTACTCTACAACTAAGACTGGTTTGAAGAAGCTAAAAGGGTTAGGTAGGTGCTTAAGTGGACCCCATGATAGTTCAAATTATGAATTGAGTTGAGGTGCATATAACAGAATAAATGGATTGCTAGTGGTGGGCATGCATTGAGTTAGCCAAGGGCTATGTGCCTATATATGATGGTGAATTGGCATTTTGGTTATCAATCACTTTGTCATGGATAAAATAGGGAGCCCAATAGACATCCATACTTACACATGGCAACTCTATGAGTCAATTAGTGTAGCGCAGGCATCCCAAAGGGAGCCGGGAACCACGACTTAGCTTTCCAACCTTCAACTCTTGCCATCCAAACCCACTTGACATACAAGCAGCCAACTCGCCAACAACGATCAGACTTAACCAACTTGAAGTTCCGAAAACCAACATTGAGATCCAACCTGGCGCCATGCCAGATCGGGGGTCCCGACGTGGGTGACTTCCCTCCAAGCAAGCCGCCCGACATACATCAAACTTAACCAACTCGAAGCTTCGTTACAAACAAGTAACATCCATTCCAAGCAAGCGGTCTGACTTACATCAGACTTAACCAACTGAAAGCTTCGTCACGAGCGCTGGAAGCCAACCTGGCGCCACGCCAGACTGGACAGCCATAAACAGGTAGCATCCACCCAAGCAAGCCATCCAACTCAGCCGACAGGTTAGAGCCCGTTCCCCAAGAGCTTAACCCATTCACGTTCATGCAAGGAACACTCAGAACCACAAGCCGCGACAGATATGGAAACAACCAGTTCTTGGACCAAATGGTCCCGACAGCATACCGCTGGCGCCACGGACCGAATGGTCCCGACGGCATACCGCTGGCGTCCCGGGATACGACCCTCAACTATGTGCCAAGTTAAAAATTTTGAAAGCGGCCTTACAACTGGCGCTTTTACCGAACACTGAAACCCAGAAGGTAATCAGAGTCAGTTTGAGGAAAATCCCACTTTATTGATAAATTTGAGAAGGTTACATTTCAAGTGTGTGACCGACCCTAGTCTCCGGGGCGCTAGCATGCCAAGGCGAGAGCCATGACAACATTCCAGCAAGGGAGGCTGAGACTTGGTTGGAGCTCGCCCTGAGTCGCAACCCGCACTCCCCTATAGTATTGGTGTGATTCGGCACCCCCCCTCATACCAAGCACTCTACCCAAGCTGGTAAAGCACATTTCTCTCTCTCTAGGATTTTCTCTTTCTAGAAAGTCATTTTCTCTCTCTAGATTTTATTGATCCCCAGGCTTCCTTTAATCATGCCTAGATCGTGTGAGGTGATTGCACATCGATCTGAGCTCTCTGGACTTCGCTAGAACCGATCAAAGATTTTCAGCCATAGGAACTTGGCGCCGGCTGGATTCTGGTCACAGTGGCGCCGGGAGCAGCAGGGGCGCTGCTGGCGCCGGAGACATAGCTGGCGCCGATGGCGCCGGAAGTAAAGCTTGTAAAGGTAGCTTTACAACAATTAGGCTATGATAGTAAGGGTCACCATCACTATTGTCCAAGGCAATGTTTTGGACTCTCAAAGCTCAAGGTGAGCTTGGGTTGAAGGTTAGGCCATCGCTATTTTCAAAGGCATTGTTTAGACTCTCGCGACTCATGGGTGACCTTGGATTGAGCTCTACAATTGAAAAGTTAAGATGATGTCAAACATCAATGCTACTTAGGCCCATCTACATCAAGCCTTATAAGATCTAAGAAACTAAGAAAATGGTATCACATCTTCAACCACGTTCATGAAGGAGATCATGAACAACAAAAGGTTGTTCACCAAGCTCGTGCAAAAATAATGTTGTAAATCAAAGGATGGTTGCATAGCCAAAAGGATGAGGAGCACATGATCTCAAAAGATGGTTTTTATTCAAAAAGTTTTACTGCAATAATTACATTCAAATTGGTGTTGAAATTCATGTATGTGGTGAATTAATGTAGGGGTGCTTGATGGACAAAATTGGTATTTAACCAATGGAAACTTGCAAATGGACCTTTTTGCATTGATCTTGCTACATGCATTACTTCTAAGCAAATTATAACGCAAGGGCTCCATATTGTGTGGAATATAGTTAGATATATTCAAGTAAAACTTTATATAGTAAGAGCTGATGGGATTCCATCTCTCAACACTTTAATTTAAATATCAAAGGTATATAACTTAAGCTCAACATATTATGCTCAACTCTTTTACAACTTAGTTTTTCAAAATTTAACATCAATCAAACAACAAAAGTGTACCATACTTTGTTTCTATGAAAAGGCATGAACAAGCAAAAATCAATTGCAAAATATAAGCTCAAACTCAACTCTTTATCTTTTCATTTGTGTTGATCATAGTTTACATATTTGGGAATTTAATCAAGCAATTATTGTGGTTAAAATCTTCAATATGTCAAACTCTATCATTTCCATGTCGTATGCAATGAAGTGTGACTATCAAAGTCAACCCAATGGTTCACCTATAACCCAATTCTACAACCTAGTTGCAATCATGTTTTACTAGTCACTCATCTATGGTGTCACTTATGGTCACAGTTCCACCTCACATATTGAATGCCAAGAGTTAAAAGCATTTATGTAATTATTAAACTTTAAATAGAATGAGTTCATGTAGTAGTTCGAGCGAGCACTCAATTAGAAGTTGTGTAAGCTTTCTCATGAAGGATACACAATTTCAACCATGTCAAAAACTAGCCAATCATTGTCACAAATCTGAAAATGATGCTCCATTTTAAGTTTGCATGTGGCTGGTGAGCAAGTTAGTGACAGACAGATAAGCATGTCCCGAAATAAATTTAGCAAATATACATAAAATTTAAGGCATTTCTGACATTATAACTTTCATGTTCGATACATAAATTAAGTGGCTTTCACTTGCACTTCAAAGTGAAACAAATGTAACTTACTCTTTTGGATGATCACATTTACTACACATTTAGTTTGCCTTGTAACTCACATTGAGACTAGCATTTTACCATCATAAACTACCCCAAATGCTTGTCTAGAATCAACTGCATCTTTTGACCGAAGGCTGAAATTTTTTTCAATAAATGAAAATTTATTTTCTAGATTCCAAGTTCTCAGGCAGCAAATAAGACTCGACTACAATCTTGGAATTAACGATGTCCATATTCTACAATAACAAGAAATTTCACAAAAGTTAAAAAGTAGACACCTTCCAATGGTTAGACTTTGGTTACAACATTAGCACTCTCTATTAAGCTTTTTAACAGTTTTGCACATCACTACACTTTTCCGCGTCTGGACCCAAAAAGAGCTTGGAAAGTTTCACACATTTCTCATTAATTCATCCTCATTATTCAAGAAGATAACATCTATTTCCTCTAGTTTCTTCGCAAGAGGTGAACATACTGCATCGTTTTACCACTTACATTCTTTGATTTAGTCATCCTGTGGAACATTTGAAGGGGTAATTTACTATTGTAGATTATGATTAGCATAGATAATAATAAGGGCTGATTTTGGTCGTTGTGAATAAAACAAATTGATACTATGATGTTGTTCACAAATGTACATAATACATGTCAAGCGCCCAAAAAAAAAGCTTGTCGTGCAAAGGCAAAGACGTTGCAAGCCTGAATTAAAGCTCATTCGCATTACATGTTTTCAAACTTAAATTCCACCAATACCCAGGACATTTTTAACAACCAAAAAACAATGTCAATGCAAAAACATGATTATCACCATAGTCTAAGTCCATCGTGTAGAATAAAACCATTGCAAGTTGAAAATACATACCTGTGGAAAAAATCTACTAGAAAATGCACTTATTATTGCCTTGCTTGTTGCAAGTCGCATAGATAAACACAAGCAAAATTAAAACTTATTGATGGATGTTCTTGTATGCTCCATATATCTTCCAGTAAGAGATTCAATATATGAATGATCAGATTGTATCCAACGTAATAGCTCCATCATGAGGTAGTATTACATTTTATTTAGAATCGATGATGAAGCTTTTCCTGTTCTTTGTAGTGTTCAGCATACCTGCAATAGATTCCAGCACGATCTTACCCAAGAGTCATGCACTTACTCAAAATTACAATAGAGACATCCAGCACCAGGGAAAAGATGCATCCATTAATTTAAGCTTGCCAAAAGGCCATATGTAGTCAAAACCTTTAACCAGCCAGTAAGGATGCTTCTAGTCAAGGCATTAATCGGATCCCTTAAAAAAAACAAGCCATCTAGTAAATTAAGGGTTAAGAGTAAATGTCTGTGCATAGGCTGGGTCAGCATACAACAAGTATAGAGAAACAACCATCAAAGTTGGCTAAAAAATTCTCCAATGTGCTTAAAAAGCGGCTCAAACTACATAAGCTGTCTAGTGGCACTGCCCCTGTATATTCCTAACTTTGAAAACCCAAAGATTGCCAACAACTCTTTAATGCAGTGCTCTTTGTTAGTTGAAGGAAAAATTGGTCCTACTGGATTTTAAATTTTGATTATCTTATACCAAAATGATAATTCTCCAGATATATAAAAAAGAATCGTTCAGGAAAAGAAACATTACACAGAGGTACAGATTCTAATTAAAATAGTCATATTGCAACTCAAAAAGGATATCAGAGAAGCCAGCAACATGGTCAGACACAATACATCATGATTCCTACCAGCTTCAACTTAGTTTCATATGCATAATAATGCATAAGAGATGTAGTCTCTTTTATGCATTGAAATTAAAGCATAGCACCATCAGCATGTTCATGTTTTACTCTGCATTGTTTTTTGAAGGACACTAAAATTAAATCGATCAAAAATTTGCTTTGTCAACTGGATCCAGAGTTGAGTACATTTGAATCAAGTTTTGCTCTTGAGATTTGAAGATTCAAATCTCAAAATGTATAAACGGAGTGAATTACTAAGAAGTATACATCATGGAAGCAAAGATTAGGAGTGTTTTGCATGCATTTGCCTCTCCCTAATTCCTAGCTTCCAAAAATTATAGGACTATTTGCAAGTTGTGAAAATGTAGAATCAAAACAGGCCAGTCAGAGGCAGGGTTCTCATCTTTAGTGACCTTGAGCTGGCTACATAAGTTGCAATCTAATCCTCTATCCTAATCACTGAACTTCAATAACCAATCTACCAAAATGTCATGAAAAAAAATCCTCAGCGGTAAAACTAGATTGATGATCCTGAATAGCCAAGTCTGGAGAAGTTGAACCATTGTTCATTTTCATGCTTGCCAGTCGAAATAACGGAATCATTGTGCACCAAAGTCAAATTGCACCTATGCCTTAGAAATCTGTGAAACTTAAGCTCGACTGGAACTCTATAGTTACAGATCTGTTCGATAGGGCTCATCCTAAGCGAAAAAATACCTGAAATAAAAATGACAGAAAAAACTTCAAAAAACTTGCAGATAAAACATCTGCGGAGGTCATTATTGGGCTTGGGAGTCTCCAGAAATGGGGTCAGTAAAGTGAGAACAATCAAATGGAGCATGCACTAGTAAACTCAATTAGTAGGTCGATGTTTATAGTGGCAGTTACAACAGGTGTTGCTGTTAGCAGACCTGTTTGCAAGCCACGCATAGTGGGTGTGCTTCAGCTTGTACCACCCAAAGAAGGAGCAAGAAATGTGCCATGAGCAAAGTTCAGATATGTAACCTCCATTTAAGCTCAAAGTAGACAAGTTTCCCTTGTCCCCAAGTACCGGCCTTTTGGGGTCAAAGGGAAGGCGGGTGGGTAGGCGGTGAGGACCCGATCCCAAGCATGACCTGCCAGAGCTCTTTTTTGTAAGTGGTCTCATCTATTGGATGGGTTGTGCTGCTTTGTGCTGCCGAACTCTGACATGGTATCAAAGCCAAGTGAGGGTCCTATATGAGCCGTGTGGGGGAAGTACTTGATTGTGCTTGCTTGAGGGGGGGGAAGTTTAGCCTCAATATAAGATCAAAGTAGACAAGTTTTCTTATCCCCTGGTACTAGCCTTTTGGGATCAAAGGGAAGGCAGGTGCCTAGGTGGTGGGGATGGGATCTCTCCTTTTGGGGTCAAAGGGAAGGCAGGTGCCTAGGTGGTGGGGATGGGATCTCACAATTGGCCCACAAGTGCACTTTGTGTGTGCTCTCGTCAACAGGATCAGTTGTGCTCCCAAACTCTTAACATTTGCTAAGCTAGAGATACATTATGCGGGCTGAAAAGGTATGGCACAATGTTGCTAAGAGTCTAGATAAACTAATTTTAAGAACTCCCAAAGTTAACGTCAATCGTTCGCCGAGAGCAAGACAGATGAGAATCCCTTTATCATAATAATATCCTCAACTTCAAAACAAAGTTTGTACACCATGATCTCATTACAATAAATGATTGCCTATCCCAACATGCTAGCACTAATTGTGACAAGGAAATGTTGCATAAGGAAAAGAGAAAGAAACGGTAGTCAGAGTAGCCTTAAGAAATCTAGAGCTGAAATACCTTCTCTAGTATCTAGATTAAAAGCCACATAATAGACAGCTTTCAAGCATTGCTACTATCATCACCTTTAGATATAGATGTTACGTCTATACCCAGCAAAACAAAGACCTGCAATCTTCAACGCTATATGGTCCAGTTAGAAGAATACCTCTCTTAGTTATACCTACTTGCGCATGTGATCAATCAAAATCTAGACAAGAAGGAAATTGTTTTCCATGCAGTTACTAACAACAAACGTCTGAAATTAGTCCTTAGGCTTTGCACATCCCACAAATCATCAAATTATTGCTCTTAAACACCGTGTACCATCCATACAACTCGAACATGCCATCCATGCATTTCAGATAATCATGCAAAGGCGTAACTTTGCTTATGGGATGAAGGGGGAACATTTGAGCCTTGCAAACCCTCCACTTAGCAAGGGATTACTGGGCCTGGGCCAAATAGTTTGCACATTTGAGGCAGTGATTCTAAGATGGAGAAGCGCTATCTTCCCCCACAAAAGGAGGGAGAGTGAAATATGCCAAATCTCTAACAATGAAGAGGCCAAAGGTGAACAAATCGAATCTTTCATATGTGCCTTAAATTGTGCACTGCAGTTAAAGAATGCACAGTGCAAACCTAGATAGGGACCACTACCAAGGAACATCGCAGGCTAACATGAAGCTTTAGAGTTTTGGGTCAAGGGAGACCTAGTTTGGCGATAAGGAGGGATGATTATGACATAATGGAATAGGGTGGAAGTCTACAGAACGCGTTTCCTGGAAATAAGAGGAAAATCGGAGCCTGCCACTGACGCGCGATTTGTAGTGGCCCACAATGAAGCTTAGCCATTCTCTTCCCATTAAGATAAAAGCAAAAACCAAATTTCCTTGCACTTCCCTAAAGGTGATATCAAAAACTCAAATATAGATCCACATTAACCATAAACTTGAGATAGCTATGGCCAGTAAGCAAAGGATCCATTAATTTCGCATTATTAACATAGGATCACTGGAACATCAGATGCAAATCTGGTCCTAGTCCTAAAGGTCGCTATAAAGAAAAGCAACAGAAAAGGCAGTGAAAAAGAAGAAACATACCAATAAGTGCCAACTACGGGGGTAATGAGAAAGAGAGAAGAGAGCCAGTTCTCAGATATCTTCTTGTGGAGCTTGTGAGGCAAGTCATGCCATAAGCCGGCCATCACCTGCTGATTGAATGGCGATAAAGTGTAGATCACGTCCTTCAGGCGTATCGGCACCTTTCCCATCCCTTCCTCTTCTTACCTTCACTTCCTTGCGCTGCCTTTCCCTTCCCTCGCTCGCTTGCTCGCTCGCTCTCGCTGATATGGAAGAATGAACGAAGGAATAGGTCAGAAGAGAGAAATGAAGGAGAATAGCAATTGAGAGAGAAGACCTTCAGCCTGAAGGTCGATAGGGCAGTTTGAAGGACAAACCAACGTCAAAATGACGCAATCCCTTCCTTGAATATTTTTTATTTCAATATCGATATCTACACATGCCACATATTCAGCTAACAAAAGATTTGATAGACATGCTAAGTTTTGGAGGCCTCCACTTAATCTCAGCACCCTAACACGGGGCAAGCGTGCATCAGGGTGCATGTCCCTGGCTCAGGTATCAACATTTTGGGCCCCCAACAAAAACGTCTCCTTGCCCTCATTTTAGGTGCACCCCTTCCCGCATGCAGACATGTACCTTACAATGGTTGTACCTTTGTAAAGCACAACTCTATAGCTCTCCCGAAGCACAAAACCTTTTCGAAAAACTTGTTTTTTACAAAGTTTTTTGACCCGTAAATGTTAGTAGAAAGACCACTCCCTTGTTAAAAATTGAGCAGAAAATTTACTTACTTTCATCCAAAACAATGCTAGCATGTGCTCTACGATTGAAGCTCAAAATTAGATTGAGATTTGTTTCTCATACGAGCATGAATTTTTGGCGCTAATATTTTATGGAATTTGAGGACCTTGCTTGAAGGTGTTGCTTCCAAAGTTCCATAAATCCTGCACCAATAGAAATTTAGCCAAAATAAAATTGGCTACAATATTTGTAGTTGACTTGCTTTTCTGCTGGACGTGGAATTTTCAAAACTCAGTCACAGTCAAAAAGATTTACTAGATTGAATAAGTGCTCATCCACTTGTTCTTTGCCACCTCATGAAAGAGGACGTTTGGTTGATATTTTGAACTTCCCTTGGAAAAACTTTATGGATGCTAAGGTTGTTGTGGGGGGGGGGGGGGGGGGGTGGGCTTGGCCTCAACTTACTAGAGGTTTTAGATCCACTATCAAGAGTGATCAAACTCAAAAATCATCAAAAATATTCTAAATTTTGACTTTTTGAAGCCCTTAATGGTGACCGATTTCTACCAAACTTTGTAACAACCCCTGGAAAGCTTCATTACACACCTGAGAATGTGCATGAAAAGTTTTGTACAAGGATCTTGGGAAAAACTCCTGAAATAGTATAAAAAAAAAAACCACAAAAAACCCTTGTCTTTGACCACTTTTTTTTGAACTTTTTCGGCATGATCTTGTGGATCCAATCCACATGCAAGTGCATTTAGGCTTGATCTACTATAATTTGGCTACATGCAAGCACAAAAATTTCTAATTCGCATCAACATTGGTTCATATTGTCCATTTCTAGCTGAAAATTGCCGAATTTAGACCAAAAATTACAATCTAGATCCAATTTTGACCATATAATCGGCATGCAAGCACTAGATACTATTTAAAAAAAACAATTAAAAACCTAAAAAATATTTATGAACAATAGTTTTGACAAATTTCAAGCCAAAACATTGAATACTAGCCCAAAAACCGTAAAAAATCACAAGATTTCCATCATTTTCTATGAAATTTTTTCATAATACTGATATTTAGGCTGAAAGCAAATAAAAAATCAAAGATCCACTTATTTGGAGGTTAATTCCACCACCTAGAAGTAAAAAGCACGAAGATTTTACCAAAAAGCCGCAAAAAGCAAAAAATCTGACTCCACCTTCTGATTAATACAAAGTTGTGCTCTGATACCACTATAACGATCACCAATTGAATATCAATATCTTGATCTTGTTGCATGCAACCAAAACGATACCTATGGAGCCAAGCTGCCCAACCAACATGAAATGAATAGTCAAATCCCTAATCGCTTCGAGCCACAATAACTAAATGCAAGAGAGGAGAGGATCATGGCCTTGGAAAACAGAAAACTGAATGAGGAGATGGGCGAGTTCCTACAAGAGATACGGGCCCCAAAAGTTGAGGGATACTCTCTCTAGATTTCCAAGATTAATCCAAATGAATTTGACCTCCTATGCTTGCACCAAAAGCTGTCGCACCTAGGCCCTCACAAAGTTATTAATTACAATACTGGCCTAGTCCGAAATGACGTGGCATAACTAATAATATCATACATTGGAGTACCGGATATCCATGTCAAGGACTATTTCGAATCCCTCATACTGGACATAATACTACACAACAAAAACATGGCTATTATTCTCCCAAAAAAAAAATTGCAAAATCCCATTGTTTATTTGTTGAGAAAATTGATTCCAATACCTTCTGTTATTGGTTGTTGATTTGATAGCAGCAAGCAAATCATGCAAAATGTCTTCTATTACAATTTCAAGGTCCTCAGTCCCTAGCAAATGCTCTACAATCAAATTCTTTGCCATTTTGCGAGAGATTTCAGGTTTTGCAATGTATATTTTTCTCCAACAAAGTTTTATGCATTACTAACTGTGTTGCGTGATTGGTCAGTACCATGTTCACGTTCATGAGTACCGACATAAATGGCCAACCTGGTGTACCTAACATCATGAGGAATGCAATAACATATCTTTTCTTGACATGCCATCACACAATGTGGAAATGCATCACAATAGTTACACTTGAAAGTGCCATGATTGGTAGATAATGTACCAATAGAACATTGTCTGCTCAAACGACCTGTAAATTGTTTTTTATTTCTTCCATCAAAAGTTGAAAGATAGTTCCAACTATCATTGGCACATACAAAACCCCCTCCACAACTTGAAGACGAACCATACCTAAAAATTTCTAAATACTGGTTGTAGAGGGACGTACCCAATTATGGCAATCAAATGATCTTTGCATTTCATCCACTGCAATCAATTGAGAAGGCGGAAGCTCAAAAGACAAATTGACATTATAGGTTTATGAAATTTCCTTTACCGCAAGTGGAACTCCCACATATTAGCCACACTTTTCAATTTACTTGACAATGGAAGAGTTTCAATGAGCTTTGAATTCTCCGTTTTTGAATATGTTCAGCATCTTTTGTCGTAAAATCATTTCATTTAATCTCAACGATAGTATTCTCATCATCAATAGTAAGATTAGTGCACTCCAGAACATGATACATTCTTGAATCAACACTCATATTTGCTATGAGAATTTATTTCAACAAAAAAAAAAACAAAAATTGTAAACCCGCAATTGCAATTGAGTTCAAATCCTTACATGATGAATAGAAGTCTCCTTGTCTATGATATACTACTTTCTCAAATTGCTATTGTATAAAATACATGAAGGCACCCAAGCACATAACAATCTTAAAATCAATTGAACATATGTGCTTGTATTTCAATAATGGAGTGAATTAACGACACACACATTGCCAATCTCAGCTAACATTTTTTGGATACATTGTATTGGAAGCATTTGAAAGCATAAAATTCTTGCCTTGGTTTTTTTTTTTGTTTTATTTTCATGCACAAGCATTATTGTGAAAACTTTAATGGTAAAGCAATTTCTTGGAAAATTCGCCAGCGCAAATTTTTTTTGCCCTACTGGATGTGAGAAGATGATAGGACTTTGTTCATTGTGTGAGCTTAGTCGCAGAGCATTTATAGATGAAGAAAAGAGATCGAGAGGCTTCATAGAAAGGCTGTATGTAATGTCAATCAAATATGACAACCAAACAATTGTTAAAAGAGACCACAAATATTGTAGCTATAAAAGGGAGGTTCAAAAAAGCTTCACACGTTTTCAAAGGTTATGGCGCAAATCTTCAAGAGGCGCTCGATAATTATCATCCAAATGTGCAACACACAGAAGATGAAAAATTTATGCATAGTTCTCCTCTAACAATCTATTTGTAAAATCGATTAGATCATGAAAACAATATTTGCTACGTTCAACCCCCATGTACGACATTGATCAACAAACTGAGGCCTGTTGATCCCAATGTCCTAATTTTTTTTGCTCTGGCTGTTGCTAGGGCATTGGATTAGCGGGCTTAAGGATTGATGATCACTTGCCTTGACAATGGCCAAAGCAAACCATTATTCTTCTTCAGCCTAATGGTTTTGCTTATTTCTTAATTCTCTGATAATCTACACTAATAGACTGTAATGGATACTTTGTGACTATTTTGCTTGGTTTTTGAACATATCAAGCCAACTACCTGGGATGCGTTTGCAGAAATCTTCAAAAAAGCTTTCGTAATTACTGATGACGTTGACTACTATCTGAAGTTCGTGAACTTCAAAATGGGTACTAAGAGCTTAGACTCTTATATGCATAAATTCATGGACCTATGGAATAGGGTTCCATCATTCAATACAAAGTTGGCACTTTGGCAGTTTCTCTTGGGTTTGCCAGTCGACTATCAAAACTTTGGCAGTTTTTGCCAACCGACTATCAAAACGAATGCAGGCAAAATGTGCTTTAAAGCCTCGAGGATGCGTTTCGAATTTCGAAAGCATATGATTCCACAGTGGTGGCATTCATAAAGCAGTTTGCATAAATTCCAACCGCTTTGAAAACCAAGAAGGGGAAGAAGCACGGTCCAAACCAAGTAAAATATTTGATGAATTGGACCAAGTAGCATCAAAATCCAGGAAATCGAAGAGGGAGAGATTCAGAAAATCATTGTCCCGGGAACAGGCTAAAAAAAAAAACTTATGTTTCATCTGTAAGAAGCCTGGACATATGATGAAGTTTTGTCGAAAAAGGAAGAAAATATCGGCTCATATGATTGAGATCCCAGGAGGTTATGGTAAGAATTTGGAAATAACCTGACAGATTGTGAGTGTGAATGTTCTTTCATTACTGCTTCTTTCTTGCCTAATGAACTTTTCCATTTAACTAGCATAGTTAAAGATCACTATTCTATTGACTCATAATTTTATTAATTCTCGTCTTGTGCAGAAACTTAGCTTGGAAACTGTAGCCAGCAATCATAGATATAAAGTTTATCTAGCTTCAGGAGCAGAGTTGGAGACTTGGAACGTAAAAGTCTTAAATCTCTCATTTTTTATGCAAGGACACATAGAATTAGTTACTTTTCATGTTTTAGATAGCCCGTACTGATTTAATTTTGGGATACAAATGATTATTTAGTAAATCGCCTTCTCTGATAATTGATTTTGAGAAGCATGTTCTCACTTTCAAGGAGGGTGATAAGATCGTTATATTATTTGGCAGTAATTTTGTACATCCGTTGGATAAGATTTCTACAGTTAATGAAATGAAAGCATTGAACTATTCACGGTATGAAGTTTTTTCTATATTTGTTATTCTAGGTGTGGATGTTCCTGAAATGTATCTCAACAATTCTTAACTCGGTAAATTTAGATCATGAACAAGCAATGAAAGAACAGATCATAAATGTATTTAAGGATGTTTTTCCATCTGAATTACCTCATGGTTTACCACCATCTAGGTCAGTAGACCACGTTAATTCCAGGAAGTCAACATGTCTCTAGACAACCTTATAGGTTTTCTCAAAGAGAGGAGACATAGATTTCAAATAGAAAATTATATACAACCTAGGCGCTTCTGTTCTTCTAAAAGCGAAGAAAGATGGAAGTTTGCGGATGTGTGTGGATTATAAGGGCTTAAATAAGGTGACTGTCAAGAATAAATATCTGTTATCCAGAATGGATGACCTTGTAGATCGCTTGGGTGGAGCTCAGTATTTCACCAAGATAGATCTCAGGACAAGGTACCATCAAATAAGAATTAAATCAGAAGATGTCCAAAAGACAAGATTTTGTTTTAGATTTGGCCATTATGAATTCTAAGTGTTGTCATCCGGGTTAACGAATGTGCCAACAACGTTCCAGCAAATGATGAATGATTTATTTCGTCCATATTTGGCAAAATTTGTCATGGTATTCCTAGATGATATTGTCCAAGTGTGAATTCTTTAAGCAAAAGTTGCTTTATCTCGATCATAAGATCACAGTAAATGGGATCAAGATTAACGAGGATAAAATCAAGATTGTGATTGAGTGGCCAATTTCGGGAACTGTGAAACAAGTTAAATCATTTTTAGGTTTTACCATTTTCTTCAGAAGATTTATTGAGGATTATGCTAAGGTAGCAGCTCCGCTCAATAATCTGACAAAAAGGATATTAATAAAAAGAAAAAATGGAATCAACCTAGTCTGCCTATTGTTTGGAACGAGGAATTGAATCAGTGTTTTGAGAAAGTTAAAACATTGGTTGTTTCAGCTCCCATGTTACAAATTGCAAATCTAGACTTATCTTACGCCATGAGAACTAACTCAAGTAAAATTGCAATTGGTTACAAATGGGTAGGCCACTGGCGTTTGAAAACAAAAAATTCACTAGTCCTCAGTTGTGTTATACTACGCATAAAAAGGAATTGTTTGCAGTAA
The DNA here is from genome assembly GCA_029204225.1 of Diphasiastrum complanatum. NCBI lineage: Eukaryota > Viridiplantae > Streptophyta > Lycopodiopsida > Lycopodiales > Lycopodiaceae > Diphasiastrum > Diphasiastrum complanatum. The sequence continues at coordinate 67,367,213 of CM055095.1, read as the reverse complement.
TCCATGCATGTAAAACTTGGAGACACTACTTGTATGGTAGTAAGTTTATAGTGTATACGGATCACCAGCCTCTTAAGTATTTTTGCAATCAACATGATCTTCGGGAGAAATTCTTCTACTTGAATATTTCTGCTGCTAACTATTGTGTTTCCATTCCTACATGCCTATGTTCAAATCCTCGAGCTTTCGCTGCTGCTCACGCCCCTACCGTTTTACGACATGGTATTAGAGCAGGAATTTCAGTAATCTGCATTTCTACCGCGGATTATCAGTCTTGTTTCTATCAAGACGTCTTTCTAGCAAACGCGCAGCCAACCGTATTCCGACAATCATTGTTTCTACCAACGATCTCGTTCAACCAGAATGGATCCATCATCTAGTCCATCTCTCGTTGACAAACTCGATGGAGATAACTACCATCTCTGGAAATTCAAGATGAAGGTTATACTTCTAGCCAAAGAACTGTGGGACATCGTTGATGGCACATAGCTCGAACCAGAAGGTGATGTAGCCATCATCACCAAGTGGAGATTGAGAGATGGCAAAGCATTTGCCATGATCACCCTCAATATCAAGGACGTTCAGATTAGCCACATATGTGTTGCTCAGATAGCTAAGGATGCATGAGACATTCTAGCAACTCTCTACGACATTAGAGACGTTACTTCCAAGCTTCATCTAAGGAAGAAATTCTTCACCCTCAGAATATCTGATGCAGATAGTGTTTCGAGTCACCTCAACACGTTCAAAAATCTTATGGAGCAGATGACTGCAACCGGCTCAGTCATAGAAAATTCTGATGCACTCATGACTCTCACTCTACTTTCATGCTTCTTGTTCCTTGGCTTGGGGGTGAAGATTCTAGAGTTGATTGGTTGCTTCTACCTGGTTGGGTGGTTTCTCCATACTGTGTTTTCCATTGTGTTTGTCTTGTAACCAGGATCTTGAGGATAGAAATGGGAAACAAAGTTACAACTAGACTAAGTTTTCAAAAAGTTGATCAAGAAGAAGTACAAAGCTCTTTTCTTTTGGGATTTTTGTTTTTGTTGCTATCACCAAACTGAATACACTGTATATAAGGTCTATTTACTTTTCTCCTTACTCTATGCAGTATAGCTTTCAGATCATAGGATGATCGAAACACTAAGATTCTATCCGATCTGCCCATTCGTTTTGGTGAACATGAAGCGGCAAGGTAGTGGGAAATAGGGAAGTCAAGGAAATCAATTCCTATTTTTGTTGCATTGTATTCCTCCTTTCACGATACACCAAGGGAGAAAAATGAATTTTAAGGAAAAAATCATGTTTATAATTTATTACTACTAATAATAATATGATTGTATCAAATATAAATCCAAAAAAATTATAGGGCATTCTTTTTCCTTTTCCGTATTGTGATCCTTCTCCATGGAACGCACTCAAAATACTAGTGCGATTGACAATTCCGTCGATGATTCATTGATTAAAAAATGAAATTATTAAACCTAATACTCGGGTACCTTTGATAAATACTATATTGTAATATTCATCTATATAATCTACAAAACATGACCAATTATATAAAAGACTTGAAAATGACCTAAAATTCATTTTGATTGAAGATCGGTTTTTTTAGTTTTTTAGTTTTGGTATACGGATCAAAAACTTCGATTACAAAAATTGAATCTTTCAAAGTAAATGTCAAATTTCTTCCAAAAATATCGATATCAAAATTCTGACCTCTTTTTCGAGAATCCGACTGTGCATGGTTCTATATTTCTGGCAACTGTTGCAGTTACAATAACAAGAATTGGGTCGACTGGATACAATAGAAAAACTTTGCTTATTGCGGATGGATTCGAGCAAGAAGACCAGGGTCAGGTCAGCAGCTTCAGCTATGTTTCTTGTATACATACATAGCGTAGTTGTAGCTATTCAATAGTACATGTAACTCATACCAAATGTCTGCAGGTCGTATTTTGAGAATATTCAACTGACCTATTCCAAGATCTTGTTGGTGCATTTCATAATGAAAGTTGACGAATTTACTTTATCAAAAATTTGGGCGTATGGAAAAATTCAAAGCCTCTATAGTTTTCAGTATATGACAAAACAATATTTGCTCAAGTGCGGCAAGGCCATTGTTATGATAAACTTGTGTGTGCCATTTATGAGCAAATGAAACACGTTGACATTAACAAAGAGGTATGAAAAAATACTAGTGATGGTTCATAAATTATGAACTGATGCATAGTTTGAAGAATGTCCAAAATTATGATACTAATTTGAATTTTGGTATGGCAGTTGGTCGAAAGCTTTGGATATCTGGAGTGAATGGTCCTTTTATTGAGCGAGTTTGCGATTAGTGCGTTAGCAATCGATTTTCAATGCGTAATAATATGAAACCTTTTTGCTTCCAATGTAAACAATCAACGAACTTTACACATATGCCACGTTTATCATGTTTTGTTCTTGCTAGTGGCGTTTTGCATAAAGTTACTTTAAAAGGCGAGATTCTTGGTCGTGTTCTTGATTTGAAGCACCCTTCTGTAGAATTGTTTGATCATGGCAGGGACAATCTCAAAGAACAACTATCACATTCTCAAATTTGTGGTTGTTTTGTAGTGGATGGAGTTGGAAATGTCATAGCATTTGAAAAAGTCATAGATTAGCATTTTTACAGACATGGTTCAGGTTATGATTATAGTGTTGACTTCAGTTTGGAAAAATATTGGTTTACTTGTACATTGCTACAAACCTTTGCTTTTTTGAAATAAGATCTGTTGTACATCTGCGTACATAACCCAATATTATGTATTGTTATACTTAAATATTGTTACATGATTAAATATTCAACATGTTAACAACAGAACTATTTTTTGTGCTTTATTGAACACCATACTTAGATAGATAATATTTTAGATTTTCAAACGTCAATTCTTGTTTCTGGTCTCCAAATCTACGATCATCTTCTATAAATTTGTTATCCAACTCAACCATTAGGTCAGAAGACTTTATTGGAGGACAACTCACCAGTTTGCCAGCACATCTTCTATTAATTGAAATTTTTTTGAAGACCTTTTACATGGCAGTTTCCCTGGTCTTGCATTCTATTAGTCGCCAACTCAAGATCTGTGTTCAACGAGTTCAAGGTCTAAAACATTGAACTTCTTCAACCTACTTTCTTTTCGAGATTGCTATAGTCAGCTTTCTACAAATTTCATCTTTCCAAGCTTTTTGTTATTGGAGTTTATTTCTCTAACTCAATTCAAGATCAATGTTTCAGGAAGCTGAGGCAGATTTAGCTCAAATATAGGTTCCAGGTCTGAATGTCTTCAAAAAAATTGACATAATATAAGATCATTAGTTAGTTAAAATTAATGTCATAATAGTGACACATGCATAGTTTGTGAAGTCAAATATGTGCTCTTTTTGTCAAAAGTTAAACAGGATAAAATGTATAAAGCAGAGGTGATGGAACTTGAATTTCTAAAAAGAGTCTCTCGAATTTTGTATATTTCAGTTTTTATGTCAGCCATTTTCTGTTGTGTTTTAATTACGATATATTCTGAATGTATCGAGTATTGTCGTGATTCGAAACTAGAATGGTATGGTTCAAGTAGTTGTTTGTTGTATTAAATCAAGCTGCATGTAACAGAGTTCATCGTCTGGGATTATTTGTAGTTTTGAAATGAAAATCTGCAATGCATGTTCAAAATCTATTATTTTCAGATCTTATTTTAAATTTAACATTCATAGGCATTTGCAACAATCAAGTGTTCTTTGCCTTCATGGATGATAGGCGTAACGACATAGAGACAATAATCTAAAATCATGCCTGTAATAACAAGTATCTACATTCATGTGCCTGGAAAGTATTTTGGTACCAAATTATAAGTAGGTTCAAAATTTGACATGTACTCATACTTTTCACCTACATGAGTTTTTTTTCCCTCACATGACATGTCCAATGCAGAGGGCACTTTTCAAATAACAACAAGTGTGGAATTTTCAACTATTTATACATTTTCTTGTTTTATATTTTACAATAACATGTTGAAATTTCCAAACTAACATGGCATTCAACTTTTTACATAGCCATGAGCCTGTGCGTGTCCGATTCTTTTCACTTGTTTTATTTTGTTGTTGATTTGCGTTTTGCTTGTGAGGCATAAATATGTGAACAAATTCACGCAATAAACCTTACCGAATTTTTGATAACTAGATATATATGACAATATGTGCACATAATCTGGTTTCTAGTGTTGTCCATGTTTCCATATTTGTATAAAACCTTGTCCAAAGACCTCCCTAATATTAAATTTGCGTACCTTTCCATTTAACAACAAAAATTACATATTTATTATTATAGCGCTAGAATTCTGTTAGATTATTTGGACAAGTGTACAGTAAACTGAGCTGAAACAACATAGCGGACAAATGCTTTGTTCTACTTCAAATTTTATTGTTCACGAATCTGATTTTGAAGCACTTGTGAACTTGAGTCTTTACCAATCTCCAAAATTCCATTCACTTTCATGGTTTCTATTTTGAGCTTTGACAATGTTCCAACACTATTATATAGCTTAAGACCTACAAAAATCTGAAATAGAAAATATAATAGGTATTATAAAACCTACGCAATTAGATTTTTGATTCTCAATTCAAAATCGTAGTACTTTGTAAGGTGGTCATGTTTTCAGCCTAGCAATTTTGTACATGTGTTATAGACAACAATCTTATATCAATATTCCTAAAATTTCGCATTGGTAATCTTGCAACTTTTTTGCAAACTGTATGCGTATTGATTGCATCCTTTAATAAAGACACGTTATACTTACCTGATTTTTAAAACAGGCAGTTTCGAATAGAAGTAGTGGACAAGTTTCAAGATTAAGTCACTTTCATATTACATAGGTATTAGATTATTCTCCTTCCAATTTATCAACTAATCAATTTTAATCTTCATCCAATTGTTTATCCAGTTCTGCAGATTTTTTGATGTTTTTTTATAGTCTGCAGAATTACAAGTGTTTTTACACAGTCTGCAGAATTACACGGAGTTCAGCAACAGGGTCGGCTTTTCTCTCTCTACAAAACCCAACAGTGTCACTTTTTTCGCCTGTCAAAATTTACGTGTAAGAATACAGTGTCGTCTTTTTCGCATTTTTCGCCTGTTAGGATTTACGCGTAAAAATGCAGTGCCACCTTTTTCGCTTGTCAGGAATTACGAGTAAAAATGCAAAGTTGCATTTTTCAAAGTGCCTCAAATGTTAAGGAAATGACTTCAGCAAAGTGTGGGGCAACCCCAATATTCGGAAAATGAGATTTGCGACAGTGTTGCATTTGTCGCATTTTTTGCCTGTGGCAGTTTATGTTCATTTTTGCAGAGTGACAACTTACATTCATTTATGCAAATAGAATGTTTACGGCCAAATGTCACCGCTTATCAGCAATTGATTACAGAGGAACTAGATAAATGCCAGCAGTTTCCAGCCAACTGGCAATCGCATTTGACGATCTAATTACTTAGTATAAATCGGTTGTTCATACATCTCATTACAACAACATTGTGAATTGTGAGTTGAGTGTTATTACACGACGCTTCCTGCGCTCTTATCAAGCAGATTGTTCACAATCAGAAAGTATTGTAGTTAGCTCTCTATCAAGCTTTCAAGCTTGAACTCTCTTGAGCATTCTAGCTCAGTCTTTTAGAGATTTATTTTAGAGTTGCTATTGTGCTACTGCTTATTAGTAGAACTACTTATTTTCAGATTTATTCTCAGTTACTTAGAGACAACTTAGAGTGCGTGGTTTTTATCTGCTATTGTCTTGCACTCATTAACATCTGATTTGTTTTTCTGAATCAGTACTATTTTTTTATTGCGTTAAGTATGTGTCAGAATGCATGCATCTCTGTATTGCTTTTGTAACTAGTAGAAATTGTCTGAGAATTCAATATTTTATGTTTGGCTACGTAATCACTTGGTATCTAGCGAAAGTTAGTTGCTAAAGATTGGACGTGATTTCCATCACTACAACTTTGTTCAATTTTTTATAAGCGTAGTCATGCATTGAGAAAGAGGAAGATAGTTTATTCCGCTGTGCACAATAAGTTTTTATTCTTGTCATTCAAAATTATTTTTTTTCGAATCTTATTCGTCCTATCTTTTATACACCTCTTTCCAACATGGTATCAGAGTGTTGATTCTTCAAGGCCTAATACTATATCAGAGCACAAGCTCTTATACTTGATATCTTTTGCGATATCAAATTATTCTTCAGTTCAAATCAATTTGCTTTGGTATCAGAGAATTGATTTTCACAACACTGTATCTTTCTCTTAGCAACAATCAAATTATCGACAATCTAAAGTTTCAGATGGATTCTCAAAGTCATTAGAGAAACTTAGAGCCCGACGAGGGCCTTTGAAGAAGATGTTTTTTTTATTTTTTTTCTTATTTTCGTTGCCATATGGACCAAATGAAACCTTGAAATCAAGATTCTACATAACGTAGAATTTCCCAAATATAAATATAATAAAAACTTTTTAAATATATTATTGTTTCATCAGGCAGCATGTGAAAATGCTATTGGTTGTTGAGGCCTGCCCTTCCAGCTCATCACTACCCGAAGAGATCCAAAAATATTGAAAATGAATATGACAGATGGTTAAAATGAGAAAATCGATGTACCATTAATGTATATGTATTGTCAAATCATGGTTAACTAGAGTTAATTCGTAGCACCAAATAGTTCAGTATTTCAAATTTTTGCCAACACATATTTTCAGATTCATGGCTTTTTTGCCTATGCATATTTTCAGATTCATAGTTCAGTGTTTTAGGTTTTTGCCTGCACATAACGATTGGCGCCATCAAGAAAGTCGTGCTCTTCAATTGACTATGTGCTTCTCTTCAATGAGAAAGATGATAATGGATTACAGGTGCCAAGAAAATATTCAAAAACTCTTGGGGTTTTGATGCATCCATCATTAAGAGGAGTATTTCGAAAAAGCAAAAGGTCAAAACTATCATTTCGATCTTATTAGAAGGCCAGAATTTTGGATTTTAGAACATCATTTGTAGGAAAATCTATTTCTGAAATTCTAGTCCAACATGTATATATGCATTCAGAGATAAATGTGCAAGGATTCAATCGTCAGGATCACAAAAAAAACAACTATGAGTATTGATATTTTTGATACTTCCAGCATAAATGAATGGATCTCTAGCAGATGAATTAGATGCTATTCACACTGATATTGGACAGCTGCAATATCAAGGTAGAATTGCAAAAAATCTAGTTGATAGTGGGATTTTTGTTTATGAATCAATGTACATTCCTGATACAAAAGAAGATTTTGGACAAATAGTCCCAATTCCATTACCTAGTTTTGAAAGTGATGAATGGGTTGCTCCAGATGCTGCAGTTTCAAAATCATTTCGTTGCAAGCTATATAATGATGTAAAAAATTGATTAAAGATAAGCACGAGATAAAAAACAGTCAGATTGAACTGGTTTATTTTTTTGAATATATTTGTGGATTTCTTTTCAAGTGTCAATGTACACAAAACCCCAACGATGTTTGTATGCAAAAATTTATCAGATAGTTTATTATTTGAACTTATGGATGAAGGCTGGGACAAAAGACCAGATGGAGAAATAGAATGCAGAATTAAAATGTCTTCCATGTGTTTTTGTTATCAAATTGAAAAACAAATGTTGAGCTTATGCTTCCATTATCAAAGATGGAAAAAAAAATAAAGGTAAATGGGTGCCACTCGATCAAAACTTGGAAGCCAGTGGACATTCAAAAGAAAAAAATATTGAAATTATATACAATGATGCAGTTTTGACATGTGTTGAGGTGGAAGAGGATTGGAGTCTAAATTACATCAGTTGGGAACTATTGCTACGACAAGATGATATACTTTCAGACTTCAGATTTTATTTTCAAATAAGTTTTCTTTCTTGTCGTTCGAATTTTTTTTATTCGAATCTTATTCGACCTTATTCAAATCATAGTCGATCTTATTCGAATCTTATTCGACCTATCTTTCACATACCTCTTTCCAACAATACAGGTCAACTACACTTCTTAATTATATTGTTTTTAGTTACATCTTTGTTCTATAGTTTCAGAATCAACGACTTATAATCAGTAGTGAGTAGTACTTGATTTTAAGTTTTGCTTCAATATTAATTGACTGACATATTCTTCTTACCAAAAGTTGGTGTTCTAACTACCACTAAAGCCTTTCAAATGTTTTTTCCTCAGCTATCAGATTTTATATTCCTGCAGAAAGCTTAATGACACGTACAGATTTCAGACACAACTAATATTTGAAAAAACCTTTTGCTGAATTCTTTGTATCTTATCATCTATGGCTATCGTTGACCTATTTCAAGTAACTAATCTGGACCTATCGATGTTAAATGTTTAATAGATGCCAATAATGAATCCTGGGTTCAAATTCTTGCAACTTAACATGTAAATCCATGTTACATGCTTAGTAAATGCAAATAATAAATACTGGATTCGAACTTTTGAAACTTTGAAATTGTTCTATGTTCTTTGTCTATCAAAAAAGAGCTTTCACATAGGTGCCCAACCCACAAAATTCTTTCACATGCCATAACTTTCCGCAATAGTTCAATCTCTTAAATAGCTTAAAGAAATCATAACACAACACGCAACTGACGTTACCCTTGAGAGATTCAACGATTCATTCTAAAAAAATTATTCATTCAAAAAATAGGCTAACCTTGCAAAATTTTAGCAACCATAGTAAAAAGGTCCTAATCATATTCCTTGCACACACTCTCTTTTCCCAAAATCTCCTATTGTGTCAAAAAATTGTAACTATTTTCCTTTTACAAGCTATACAAAAAACAATACTAAACACCAACACTATCTAAAAAAGGTTTTATTCACAAATTCGAAACAAAATTCCCTAGTAATATTATAAAAAAGGAACGTATCTTATACTGTATATGAAAAGCAGGTAATATTTACAAACCCATAAACAATGCACTTGCTACAAGTACTAATAACTTGTTTCAAAAATCTAAACTCAACCAACAATATTGGACGCGATCTCTATTATAGTCATTAAACATTTAGTTTTACAACATCCCATGTTATCAACAAAACATCTACTGACTCGATTCTTACATATGTTCCCTGATGCAACATGTACAAAAACTAGTATTTCAAATAGAATCACTCGCACTCGACAAACACTATGCAACAAGCCAGAGAGCCCAAATTCAGATCCGAAAGGCACCAATAAAAAAAAATAGACAATTTCATAATCACAGCTCTATTTTCAAAAAATACTACAAGCATATTGAATATACTAATGTTTATCCATGTACTAGCTGTGAGTCTCTCTGCTTCCAATTCCAAACTCATATAGCAGCTTCTGAAGACATCACTTTAATAAAAACATCAAAATCCATCTCTTCTGATTTACATTTGGAGAGGGCTTTTTACATCTTCAATTACACACTTAATGAATTAGAGGAGCGTTTGTTGGTTACTAGAATTGCATTTTTACAAATACGAGAATTAGCGCATCAAGGTCATCTTGGAGCAATAGGAAGCATCATAAATGTGCTTGCTAATCTTCACAAAATACAAAAGATATTGCCACGTTTCATTGATGATGACAGTGCCATGATAGTCGGTCTTAAAAAGAAACTCGAATACAAAACAAACTACATTATTGGTAAAGTTCGTCCCATGAAACTAATGGCCGCTCTTATTGATTTTTCAAAAACGCCACTATACCAAAAACTAGAAATCAAAAATTAATTATTCATTGAAAATGCATTTTGATAACACTCAGATTCATCAACCATAAATGAATTACAAAACTATGAAACTATTAACGAGGAAGACATTACAGATGACACCCTAACCATTTACAAGTAATGAATATGTCATTGCCTTTGAACATTGTTACAAAACCATTGCTCCTTGTGAAGGTCAAAATCCCATTGAAATATTTCAAGATACATATGCTGAAGAACTTAATTATCCAACTTTGTATTTTGGAACCCGTCGCATGATGCCTCTTTCAAATAAATATACATACCAACACATTGCAAAATGGGAATTGTTACATTATAAACACAATTTCGCACAACATATAACGAATTTATTTTTTAAGCAACCAAAATACTTATTCACCAAGTACTTAGTTCCATCTAGATAAGAACACCAAACTAACTACAAAAGACGTGATTCATGATACGAATATTGAACAAATACTTCATTCAAATTTAGGATATCGAGATTTTGACCATGTTCGCACATCACCTGACTATAAACACGGATTACGTAAAAATATTTTCGCAATGATACGACAACTATGTCCACTGACATTTTTCATAACATTATCTTCTGCTGAACACAAATGGTCTCCACTCATGTTCTGTTTACAAAAACTAAATTCAAACATTTTGCAAGAAATTGAAACCGAAATTGCTAAATTTATTGATATGTATATTTTATATGACAGTACAAAACTCAATATACAAAATCTAGAAATACAAACTCATCATCATTGATAGACATATTATAAAACCCGAATTGCTAAACAATGTTGTTTTAATTATCCACGACCACCAATGCCATACACCATTATTTTACATCCATTTCCAGAATTGAAACAAACAAAAAAAACCTTTACCAAAATTTCTATCGTGTTATCAAAGAAAAAAATAAAATCTACTTATGCTATAAAACATACAAATTTGTTGACACGGTTTGGTACACTACAAATACCACTTGATCATTACATACAAGCAATAAAAAGCAGTTTAAAATATTTCTAAAACGCAATCCAAAAGACATATACACAAATAGCTTCAATCTGGGTGTAAGTAAACCGTGGAATGCAAATATGGATTTGCAATATATTCTAGATCCATATGCAACTGCAAGTTATCGTACATCATATTTGACAAAAATTGATACCTCACTTCAACAAGTAATGCGACAACAATATATAGATTTCATAAATGTTTTAAACAAAATTAGAGAAACTACACATACATCTACAGCTGATTGGTTAAATGAACATTGTCATAAAACACCGCCTCCTGTACCCAATTTACCACATTTGTTTTACACAAACAAAGATATACAACAATACAACAACCAAATTTATCATACAGTGACGGATACAGAATTCTGTTTACAAGCAATTGACATTCGTTATCCTAGTTGCAGTCCTACAATACTAATACCACAAACACCATATGCAACATCATCATTAACAGAAACAATTTATGTTAAACAAGGTATGTTAGTAGAACTTTGTGCCACAAACATAGATGTTGAAGATGGACTTGTAAATGGAGCACATGGCATTTTCCAAACTAGAACAATATTATATCATGAAACTCAACATCTTGACCATGTCCAATTATATAATACACGACACACCTAAATTATTCATGCTACATTTATTTATAAAATTGACAATCTACATATAATTGTAACGTACAGACAACCAAATTCTATTATTTCCACGTTTATTAAACAACTAAACATAATACTTAACAACATTCCCAAAGCCACACCAATTGTTATAATCAGTGACCAAAAACTTGCCTCGCTTATGTCTCGATATAATCTACACTTGTCCTTTCATGAAGCAACAACTATATATGGCACACAATTAGATCATGTTTAGACAAACATCCAAAATTCAAAAAATTTATTTGGATCTACATAAGCTTACTCGTCCGATCAATCATCAATAGATCTACATACGCTTGCTTACTGGAGAGATCATTCACCAATATATTATATATGTGCTTTAAAAAAAACAATGTTTGTTTTTACAATTTCCTACATATTGCGAAGGCCACAACAATGCCCTTGTTTTGTTAGTGATGCGACTAAAATTTTGGGTGCTTCTTTTCTCCACAAACAAACCAGAGTGTGTGTGCCGATGTGGGTGCTGCGGTTTTCTGCCCTGCTCTCTCCTAATCCACCGATCGTGCTTGCGATTCTCAAAGCAAGGAGGCTATTATTCTGCAATGCTACTTCTCAAGTCTGTAGTAGTATAAGAAGCAGAGGAATCTCTTCCAATTTTATATCTCACTGTTCCGTAAGCGGTGTGCGAAGGCGCTTGCCAAATGTGAACTCACTGTATGACAGTTTAAGATCCAATAGTGCTCGTAGTCCATCAGATCGGGGTTACGGCACTTCTTTTCATGAAAGGAGCTCTGAGATGGAAACCGTAGCGCAATCGGGTGGCTTAGCCCAGAGGTTGTGGGAAGGATGCAGGAAAGAGGCTTGTTTTGCACTCTATCATCCGTTCGTGGTAGCCTTAGCAGCTGGCACTTTGAAAATAGAGTCATTTCAGCACTACATTGCGCAGGATGCCTTCTTTTTAACGGCTTTTGCGCAGGCGTAATCTCCTTCACCCTGCTATTCGTTGGATTATTTCAGTTTTAGGCATAAGCTGCTCTTTTGCAGTTCATTTTTGAGATTAGCATTTGACTCCCTAATGGCCAGCATCATATAGTTTCTTTTCTCATCAGTGTGGTTTTGATAGGTTTGGCATGGCCATGGAGAACGCAGAGGATGAAGCAGCCAAAGAAAAGCTTTACCAGCTACAACAATCTACTTACGAGGAGCTGGAGCTGCATAAATCATATGCAAAGGTAAGTTGTCCTCTTTTCTGACCAAGAATAACAATCAGAGATCACTGTTTGGCATTTTTCTGGCATTTTTTTGGGCTATTTTTGTGGGGTGGGACAAAAAAAAATGAATCAATTAATTACCACCACGGTTCACCACGGTTCCAGGTTAAAATTTCTGAGAACCGTATGGGCGGTTCACTGTACGGTTCTCAGAACCGTGGTGAACCGCCCACGGTTCATTAATTCTATGCGCCAATCTAGCAAAAAAAATTAGAAGTAAATGCTTTTAATTATTTTTTTTTTGTGATTCGCCACAACGAATTGCGAAACCAATGAATCACGATTCACTGCAATTATGGTTCATACACTTGTTACCCAAGTAGCTTTTATTCAAATTCAAAGTTCATACCTGGAACATAAGTTTTGGAGCCCCAAGACCTGTAAAGAAGTCAACTTTCAAAAGTATGATTTCAAATTTTTTTTGAGTACGGGATTTTTCTTCAAAGAAAAAGAAACTCATTTTTTGTTTTCAATTTTTTTTTACGTATTGTACAGACAAAACCCATTCCGTTCCACACGTATAGAATGGAACGTTGTGACAAAAAGGTTTAGAATTGATATCTATGTATATCACGATTTCCAATTACTTCCAACTGAACTACTTCACTTCCTCTAGAAAATTGTGCCACTTTGAGTGGGAAATGGCCTTACTACCATTTCCACAATGTGGGACGTACACCAAAGTGCAAGGGTGTTTAGCACCTAGTGGTAAGTTCAAGCACCTTGCCCTTGCAACTTTTCCTGTCCTAACTCCTAATCAAAGGATGCACAAAGTATACATGGTGACTAATTTTCAAGTCCCACGAAGATCATAACTAGGATGATGTTTTTAAAGACACATAGAAAACGAATGGTGGATCAAACCTACACAACCAAACCTAGATCGATGGGATCTAGCCCCCAAGCTATGCACCACTAGCTAGAAGTGATCATGTAGGAGAGATGTCAATTCAACATGTAGCTACTACTCTCAAATCTAGCTCTACTCCTGGAGAGCCCTATGAGATGCTTATACCCTTTGAGGCTCTACCCCAATTAGGAGTCATCCGGGACACCTCACTGGGGTGCATCATCAGCTTAACTGGGCAATCTTTTGAGTAATACAATGCTTTGTTGTAGCTTTTCTCATTTGACTCCTTTTCATTTCTTCTTCTTCATCAATATTCTGAGCAGTGGATAGAAAAACCTAGCTTTGAGTGAAGTCCGTGAAACAGCTTTGCTTTTTCATCGATTGGGTTAGGGTGCAGTCTCCAAGAGGGTGCAGGATCACCATAGTCTCATATTCACTCACAAACTTATTCCTCCCTCTCCTTAGGAGGGCATACAGGAGGGAGACATATCTTCTTAAGCGTTTCTTGATAAGTGAGCAAGGAAAGGGTGTGCTAGAAGAGAAGAGCATGTCTAGTATCTCCTACATAGTTTTGTGCAGAGATGGTCCCATTTTGGGTGGAGATAATGCTGTTGGTGTGGGTGGAGCTTTCTTGCTGTAGGGCGTAGGTGGTAGGAGTCGCTTTTGGTTGCTTTTCCTGTTTTAGATGCAGTTAACTGTAGGAGATAGGGCCAAAAGATTTCCTTCCTCTCCCATTCCCAAGTGTCTTCTTTGCATGTTTGTTCTTGCAAATCTTGTGGGAGGACAGGATAATGAGGATTCATTCCCTCTCCTGATCCAAGTTTCCTGAGTTGTCGATTGTGGACAACAAGATACTCTGTGATTTACATATTCTACTCGGCCTTAGAAGCAGAGCTTGCCAATCTTGATATGTAAATCAGGAGGAATTATAAATTTTCGTAGGTGTATGCATGTAGGTATCCTTGATTGCAGGTGGAGACTCAGGGCAAGAAATTTGCCTTTCATGAATGTGCTGTGATAGAGAAAGTCAATTTTGAATACGCCAAGGACTTCTGCATGCGACTTAGCTTGGTCGACAAAAGATTTTCTTCTTGGTTGGTGCCAGGTGCATGGATGGTGTTTCTTTTTGTATGGACACTTTTAGGTTCGTTGTATAATGGGAAAGTAAAATTTAAGCTCATGATATGGATAATGGATTGTCGCTTCATCTGTTATCCACATATGTACATTGCAAAGGATTGTAATCCAAAAAGCCAAAGTAGCAAATTCTGATTTTAGTCCTAAACCAGTATTTCCAAATAAGCATGCATTGTAGGGATTTACTTATCATGTCTTTGTGAAAATTAAATTATTGTGAAAAGCCCACATACAGACATTCAAATCACATACATTATGTCAGTGTACAGATGTAGATACCCTCAAGGTTTACAATATACTGTAAGTCATATGCACATACATCCGAACCATTATGTACTAACACATGTTCGTAAAACTACATATAATGCTGCTGTTTGTGTAGAAGTAGAATTTTTAAGACTTCATGGGTGAACTTGATAAGTTAGAGGTTAGGGTTCCAGGCTTTAGGGTGCTGACTAGGGCTACTTTGATCGCATTTATTTCCCCTATCAGTGGGTATATAATGAAGTTCCATAGGTAGATGAACTATCTGGTGCTGATATTGTCCATAATAAGTAGTGCAGATTCACATATAAAAAATTTCAAGGACTTTTAAATAATTCTTGCACAAGAAATGCCAGATCTGTTTTGGGATGTTGGACTTACGACTATATTAGAAAGTGCTAGTTAGTCGTTAATGTTATATAATAATTATGAGAGGGCTGGAGCATATCACTGTGATTGGGCATGCCACATAAGATTGAGAGTTTTTCTCTAGTTTGGAGAAGAATTTCCTTGGACTTTGTATGATTACGCATTTTGACTTAACTGACAAGGAAGTATTGTGATGCAATAACAATGATAGGTTGAGGTTTCTCCTGGAGCTTTTAAACTGACCTCTATCAGCCAACTTTCAGATAGACTTTAGAAAGTTCCGGATTAAAGATGGCAGACGCTCAGGCTTGAGGAGTTCGTTTATGTGTTAGTGTGAAAAATTCAAAACACAGTTTCAGCTTCATCTAGATAATGAAGAAGAATGTGACGTTATGCAGGCTTGGAATGTTGACCTTGCAGAATATGCCATTCCACACTCAGCCACCAAGTCGTATGTCAACTTTCTCCTCTCAATTGCTGCAGGCAAAACAGAAACAGAGGCTCCATTCTCAGTGGACTCAAATAGATACTCTGTGGATGTGGAACCATTTTATATGCATAAGGTTCTATCTTCATCCAAAAAGAGTTTGGCAGCATACACTTTGGCAGCTATGGTGCCTTGCATGCGGCTGTATGCATTCCTTGGCCAAGAAATTTCCAATGGCATAAAGGACTACAGCTCTAACCCTTTCGGAAAGTGGATATCCACATATTCATCTGCAGATTTCAAGGTTTGAGTCCTTTGTTTATTATTGGACATTCTTTCTGCTTTGATTGCTCACATATCAAGCCAGTGAAAGGTCTATGCATTATTTGAATTTGAAATGCCACATACTCTTTACATGTTGTGCCTTCATGCAAGTGACTTAGGGATTATTGGACCTAGAGAAAAAGATGTTGTTGAGGCTTACCCTGGATAATTGTAGCCATATATGATAGGCAATCTAGTTTGCTGAATATATTCACACTGGCATGAGCTTTCCTCCTACTTCAGTCATTTCTGCATGCAAAACTGGAGTGTTCATATAGTTACATATTCCTGTGGTTCTACCTTCAACTTATCATTGTATGGAAGAGCACCACATCACTGCTTCTGATGCTATTTTGCACGTGCAGGCATCCACATTGCGGATTGAAGAATTGTTGAATCAGTTAGCTATGGAATTAAAGGAAGAAGATCATGCAACCATGGAAAGGCTATTCCATCAGGCCATGATCCTTGAAGTTGCATTCTTCAATGCCCAGCTATCAAATGGGGCATGCAGTGTACCCCTTTTGAAAGATGGCAGTGGCATGTCTATTCCTTTTGTTTTCATGTCTGATTTTGATTCCACTTGTACCATATCCGACTCATGTCCTGTTTTAGGAAGTCTATCTATGACCAGTATCACGAGTGCAGAGAAGGGAGCGGCAGCAGAGAGCTTAGTCGAAGCAGTTTCAGATCTGAATGTCAGATGGGCAACTCTAACAACTGATTACATAAGGGGTTATACTGGGCTTTTTAACCAAGTTCTTCTTGATAATGAAGGTAGCATCTACCCACGGTTCAAAAGCTGCTGGTTCTACCTTATTTCCTACTTTCAACTAGAGAAATAGGCATATCGAATAAAGAAATATGTACTGCAAGTTTAAGATGAGTAATACTGAACAAATGTGGTTAGTCCAAAATGCAGAGCCTTTTGTGTAGTGACTTATGCAAGGGCGCTGCTACATAAACAATTATATGTAGAGTAAGTCTGGATTTTTTTTGTTTCCTCCCTTATTTTTCTAAATTTTAGGTCTAGAAAGAAACAGTGTCCAAGGAACGTGTGCCCGACTATCTCCCCATGTCCTGGGAATGCATTCCCTGGTCATGTTTCCATGCAAGTTCCCAAGCAGGACAACTGCCTGGTATGTCCAAAATGCCACATCTCGTGTTCCTTAATTGTTATTCGATGCCATGCCATGCCCTGTCTATGACCTCTAATGTCCATGCATATCCCATGTGTGACCTCTAAGATACCATATCTAGGTATCAATTTTCTTCTATATCGAAAGTCCTCTGGTAAGGTTTAAATACCCTTTGCTGCCCCCACCCTTCTATGTAAAAAACAACCTTGGCAATTCAGCTTCTTGTTCTCTCACTGTGTATCAAGTAGTAAAATTTTGTATTTGTTGTGTTTGATTCAAGCATAAGCATGTCGTTTATTGCACGATCTATGAGTGCTAATTAGAGCTACATAGATTATCTATGTGGTATTAGATGGCCTTGTGATCTTGCGAGCATTTTGAGTTCTTCTGTCTTCCATTTGTCATGTGCTAGCTATTCATAGCCCTACCAGTTAGCAAATAATAATTAAAGGAGCCTCTCGTATTCGTAGCAAGGACTAACTAGTAGTTAACTACTAGTCAAGAGTCAATTGACTATAAAAGGTCAACAATGCATCCACTTTTGGGATCTTGGCCTCATTTGTGAAATTGGTGTTTTAGAGAAATCCTATGCTTATGAGCTAGGAGATGGCTTCTAGGTTCATGTGCCCTATCCTCATGAGATTCATGCCAAAATCTTAATTGGCAATGGTCTATGTTAAGATTCCAGTCGCATTTATTGATGATTCATTGGTTTTTTGTCACCTTGAAGATGTCATGTGCCATCAACATCAGTGCCTATGCACTTTCCATTTTTAATTTCTCATGAAATAGGGGTATAGGCACATGGCATTTGTGGCATCAAAGCATTAGACTTACTTCAGATCTTAAACGAATTAGGTTCTTGATAACATTTTTTTCATTCGAAGTTCTTGAAAAAATTCCATACTTTTTTATTGCTCTTTTGGTTTGATCCACTTATCTTAAAGTTTTGGTTCTCTTCTAACTTGTTTGCAGATACAACATTGTAGATTTGTAGATCAATCCATTACAAATTTTCTTAGGGCAAATAATTTGATTGAAATTTGAGCAAGCTATTGCCTGAAAACACAATCTTTCATTTTGCTTAACATTGTGTTTTCGGGAGTTTTTAACATGAACAAAGTTATGGTGGCAAACAATGGTCACTGACATCCACACTTCTTTGTGTATGTACAATGTGCAGTAGATTTTAGTTTGATTAGTAATCACTTGTTGGATTTGGGATATGTTATTGTTTCTGTTGGACCCTCTTTCACTTGGTTCATCAATGAAGTTTAACTTTGACTAATTTGCTATTTAGAATAAAAAATTCCATCAATTGCTCATATTAGCAATATAGGTTCTAACATAGATCTAATCTCATATAGAGCATTTCATTCTCAGAAGTGCCTTATTAGTTTTGCTAATATCATTTATTTTTGGCCTATCTATCTATCTATCTATCTATCTATCTATATATATATATATATATATATATATATCATAGGTCCTGCGGATCCCGGTACCGCGGTACCATATCGGTCGGCGATACCAAAAAAAAAAAATTTTTTTTTTTTTGCAAAATAACACGGGAAATATATATATATATTTTTTATTACATTATGGTACCGCCCTGGTACTGCGGATCCCAGGGCGGTACCGTACCGGCGGTACCACGTTATGGTACCGGCGTTACCATACCAGCGGTACCACGGGGTACTATGATATATATATATATATATATCTATATATATATATCAAAGGTAGCGGGACCCGGGTGCGAACGCGGGTAGAACCCACGGTTCACGGTTCATGAACCGTGGCACGGTTCATGTATTTATTAGTCAATTAATTTTGTTGTTTGCCTTTTCCCCCCAACAGATTTTTGGCCCTCATTTGATTGTTTTTGTGCTAGAGATTGAGAGAGAGGGAGCTTTGGATCTTTGGCCATTTCTGCTCCGATTGATGAGAGAGAATAGGGCAGGCTAGAGAGAGAATATGTGTGTCTAGAGAGAGAGAGTCAAAAATAAGGTTTTGGTTCTAGTTGCTTTTTTTAGTTCAAAAAACATGTTTATTTCATGCCAAGAGGTCTCTTTTTAGGGTTTACACTTTTCGAATCCTAGAGAGCTTGGGACAGAGCATCTCACTTTTTTTCCATGATGGATGGCTAATTGCTGTGTAATTAAAATTTAAATGGTTTACTATGATAACCTCCCTCTCCCTCTCCCTCTCCCTCTCCCTCTCCCCCTCCCTCTCTCTCTCTCTCTCTCTCTCTCTCTCTCTCTCTCTGTTCCCCATGAGATCATCCTTGCGGAGTTTTTGAATTTTATATAGTCGGGTCATGTCTCTGACTGCTAATCAACTTCCTTCTTTAAGATTATTTGATTTTTGAATTTTATCTGACGCAGCACGACCATTGGGCTAACTCTAGGGTACTTCTTCTACATCAGAGATGGTTTCATGATTCACCAATTAGATTAGACATGTATTGTACTTAACTCATTTCTTCGTCTTCTTTTGGTATGAGAGTCATGGCTACTTGTTAGGATGTTCCCTACTTTGTTTCATACTGTCACTAGCAATTTTCATAAAGATCCTGTTGCTTCTTTGAGATAGCTGATCTGCCATTTTGTCTCTTAATTGTTTTAGTTTCTGGGGCATCTGGGAGATCATTTGAGTACAAAATAGTGAAACTTGCCTTAAGTAAAATTTCACAGTATGAGGTGGAAGCAAATTCAAGAGTTGAGGATTTTGAAGTTTTAAAGAACATACGACTGGAAGATGTTAAAGATGCAGGCAGGAAAATGCCACTCTATTCAGGATGTGACCATTTATTTCAGCGAATTCTGGATAATTACGAGGGACTTGATGCTGATGGCCACATCATATCCGTCTGTTGGAGTCAAACTTTTGTTGAGGGTTGCTTGTCAGAAGGTATGCAAACTTGGACTCTATTTTTGCAATTATTGTGGACTCACCTTCTTGTGTGTCAGGCCCTAAATTGAAATAGTTTCTGAATCAGGATTGGATCAGTTTGTAGGCGTACTTTGTCATTTTGCATATGCCTACCAGCCAAACTAATATTTTTCCACGTTCAGGTTGTATAACAGGTGTCACTATTCACTGCAATGAGCTTGGTATCTGCGAAGGGAAATCAAATGGAAAAATTGTTAAATGTATTCAAACAGCAATAGACAAACAAAGAGTCTTCCAGAAAATTATCAATGATAAACATGAAAGCTTATCAGCGGCTAGTGATGAGGAAAAACAGTTTTTAAGCATCTATATTGGAGATAGCATCACTGATCTCCTTTGTTTGCTCAAAGCTGATGTGGGAATTGTAATTGGCCAAAATGAATCTCTACGGAGATTCGCTCTTGCTTTTGGGATAATTCTCCTTCCTTTGTATGAAGGCCTCCTCCAGAAGGAACCTACTTCTCAAAGCAAATACAAAGGGAGAAGTGGTGAGGGTGTCATATATACAGTGTCAGATTGGCATGAAATAGAAGCATTTCTTCTTGGATTTCATCAACAGGCCTGCAAAAGCAAAAAATTGGATGCTACTGGGCCTGGCATATGCAGCTGACTAGTCCTTGGTTTTATTGGTCTATGGGTGCGGTGCCTAGCACAACAAGCTTGATTGACAACCAGAGAGAAGTCTACAGTAAACCAAGCATTTTCAGGATATTCTAGTCCTCTCACTGTCAAACCAAAACTCTGGTGATTGCTATATCCTTACACTTGTGAATTTCTATAAGAAATCAGAGATTGATATTAATCCATAAGACTGGCTCATGCGAACCTGTGACTTCAAATTGGATGATGAATGGCCAAATTAGCTCATGGTTTGCAGTTACGTAGTCTTTGTAAATGAGCAAATGAAAGAATGAAACCCCCCATGGGACCAAAACACGTGCATGTACATGTTTGTTATGAGATTGAGTAGGCGTTATATAAAGTGGTCTATTTTCAAGCACTTACTGCATTTATTATCTGTGAATTTCACTGTACTTTTGTTTTTCAACTCATCTTGAGCAATAAAAACTTTCTAGAGAAGGTCGCCAAAGTTTCAAACGCTGCAGTTTTTTCTTTGTCAGTTTCAAAACTAGTACTTTGGCATAAGCAATGGGAGTTTTGTCAGAGATGGCACGGGAAATTAAGATGATGTGTTCTTTATTGCTTCATTAGCTGCTTCATCTTTCAACAAGGTTCATAGTTCTGGAGATTGTCAGAGATGGTTTAAAAAATTAAGATGTGTTCTTATTTTACTTCACCAGTTGCTTCATCTTTCAATATTAGACACAAAAGCATAATCTTGGTTGAAGAGATCACCACTAGCTTCAAGCTCTTGCTCCAAAGTAGCAAGACACCGAAACCCAATCAGGAAGCCAAATAGTGTGATCAACACACACTCCAATAGGGCTGTTGAAAGCACCTTACTGCTTGCTGAGAATCTGCAAATTTCCAGCCACAAGTTGACCTAACTCTGAATAGGGTTTGCTGAATTTTGGGCGCCCTCCTACACAAATGCAAACCTAAAAACAAAAACAACAAGATAAGGAGACACCACAACCAAAAATCAGTAGCAGATTTTTGGGCGCCCTCCTCCAAACAAAACTTGCTGAAAACTGGTTGCATAAAAATCAGATTTGAGATTCTGATTTTTGGGTGCCAAAAATTGCTCCTCCAAGATCTCTGATGGCCGCCCTCCTTCAACTTGAAAAGAGACAAAAAAGCTGATCCAAACTCCACTTGAAAAGATCAGCAAGATGCTAAAATTTCACAACAAAAAGCAGAGAAGCTCCTCTTCTGGTAGGGCGCCAACAAACAAGCTTGTAGGAAAGCAAGAGTCAAGTCACCAAGATCTAGTTATCAATCAATCTTTACAGAAAACAAGAGAGAAGAGGCTGGGCGCCCGACTCTAAGAGAGAGAGAGAGAGAAAACAGCAACAAGAGCAATGGAGAGCAATGCTTAGCCAAACTTGTCCTCTTGTATTGGTAGAAAAAATAGAGTACTATGTTTGGAAAGTTGTTCTCTTGTATTGCTAGAAAAAAGAAAAATCTTTCTTTGAAAAATGGCCTAGAAATAGGATGTAAAGATAAGGTTTGGTCTTCAAGGTTATCTGGCATAAATGATTAGAGCCAAATTAGTATCGATCCAGGGGTTTCTCAAGCAATGTTTTGATGGAGTTTTTTCAAGTCAGTAGAAAATGTGAGGATAGAGTTTAACTTGAAAGACAAAGATGTGTTTCAAACGAGATCTTTCCTGTAAAATGAACTAAACCACAGATTTTCAAGTCTTCATGCTGCTTGGATATGAAGCTTCGCAAATAACATAAAGAGTTTTGATTACAATGATGCTTTTGGTACTATTAGAGGCAGTATATTATGTAGAACTAGTTCAATTTCAAATGGAAGATTAAGGATGGCTAGTCAATTTGGCTAGCTGGACTTGCATTGATCTTGACGTGAAATAGACAAACTTTAATAGTTCTACTGAAAAAACATCACTTGACATTTGTCAATTTTAGGAAGAATTATTGTTTTGGACAATAAGTGTCCATTATGAAGCAAAGAGGAAAAGACAGTGAAACACTTATTATATGAATGTCAGAGACAGTGAAATACTTGTTATATAAATGTCACAAGCCATTATGGGACATTCTGCTTATTTGGATATGGGGTGGTAGTTTCTTTCCTAGAACGAATGGAAATACGGAATTAATTTCACAATTCAAAGATCAAGGCTTGGTATTACCTCTTGAATTAATGCTAAAAGAAGCCTGTTAGTGGCTCTCTTTGGCACATCTGAACATAAACAAAGCCAAAGCCAAATGGTTAAAGATAAAGCCATAAGAGTGGCAAATGTATTGTTAGAAATAAATGACTATGCTAAAATTAATCCATAGGTTACTTTGACCCAAAAGGTCGAGATTTGTGTATCATGGGTATTTAGTTATTTAGGCCATCTTAAGTTTGTCTTAAGTTCAGTTGGACCCAATTTTGGTCATGTACTGACTCGTGGGTCCTTAGGGGTCTAATTTTGTTTAGGGGCCCTATCTTGACTTTTGGGGGTGCCCTACATTTAGTAAGTGGTTAACCTTAGGGTTTGGTGGCATTTGGCCACATCCAGGTAGAGTACTTAGATGCTCATTGTGTATTCATGTAAACCGCCTCATTTTCCTTGAATGCCAGCTTTGGAAAAGTCAGTAACCTTGCACTATCAATGCATCCATACCAAATATTGGTTATATTTGAAAGAAGAACTTCTCCATTAATCTCTAAGTTTTTACTTCTGGATCTTGTACACCCGACCTGCAAAATTCCATCGGAGCAGAACATACTTTTTGGTCTACCAATTGCATTTTTGCTCCCAAAGAAATGAGCTAACGACTTTTCTTAGAATTTAAAGCTTTTTTGCACCAATTCACATTGAGAGAAAACACCGAAGTCAAAGAAATGAATTGCTTAAGCACCAAAATCCTATTTGCAAATGACAAGGATGAAGCTTCCCATTTAGCTAATTTGGTCTGAAATTTGTCCATGATGCATGAAATTTTATCTTTTTTATAAATAGCCACCCCCGTTGAAATTCCCAAATGTCTAGTTAACGTACCATATTTTATTCAACTTAATTTTGTATACCTGATCTAGCGTATCTTTATAGGCGACAAACAGAGCATTAGCTCAGATCTGGAACCGAACTCATTGGGAATACAAAATGTACATTTCAAAGTGGCTAAAAGACAATCATGTCATTTGCAAAGAGCCAGTGGAATATTATTCTATGACAAGAATCTCTCCCTTATGTGTAGCTTTTATTATCTTGTTCATTAAGGATTGAGTAGCATTTGTAGACAACAAGTACAAAAGACAACCTTCATCGACTCCACTTTTGATACTTATGTTGTTTGACAATCTACACTTGATTTATATGACAACCATGGTGTTGCTAGAAAGAGTTATGATAATCTTCAAATTAATCTTTAGAACATCCAACTTTTTAATTCAACATAAGAGGTACCTCCAACTAAGGTTAAAAAAGGCCTTTTCAAGTCGAAATTGACCACCATTGAAGGAATTTTGCAACAAGGCCACCTCTATTGCTACCACCATTGAAGGAATGTTTTGCAACAATGCCACCTCTATTGCTACCACCATATGGATGACATTATACAAGACATGCCTATCCTTGATGAGTCCAAATGGGTCCAGATCAATATATTTTTTTGATGGTGGGAACAATTTTCCAGCCAAGGCTCTCACAATGATTTTGTTATGGGTATGAAGCATCATAAGTAGCCGATAAACTCTGATCAATATTTTATTGATATTATCAACTAGTGCCTTAAGCAGGTCCCCCTAATTTTGTCCTAGCAAATTTTATAAAATCTTGTTGGAAGACCGTCAAGATCTAGAGTTTTCCCTTTTGTAAGTTACATTAAGGCTTCAAAAAGTTCATCTTCGGACAAGGCCGACTTTTTAAGTAAAGTTATATCTTTCTTTTTAGACCTATTACTGAAAGTGCAATAGTCCTTCAAACCCATAGAATCCACTTGCTTTCTATCTGTTACCTATTCCAAGTGTGTATTACATGTTCCTTGCAATGAATGTTTCTCTTGAAGTTAGGTGGACAAGATTGACAAGATTGTGTTAACCTACTAGACTTTGCGTTTAGACAATAGGAGTTCGTTTCTTTGTTGTTGCCGGGATCTTTTTTTAGTTGACCATATATAAGAGATCATTATTGTCATTCACCAAATGTGTCCTCATTAAACATGCTTCTAAACTGATGACTTACATGAATTCTAGAGTTTTTCTTTCTTGGAAAATTGAAGTTTGACTTTTTTAATTAGAGATTTTTATGTTTGGCATGCATATGCCTACTCATCCAATAAATGAAACAAAATCTCCATCTCAACAGAATTAGAATTGAAAGTGAAAACTCATTCTAAATAAATATTCCGAACCAACAATTTACTATTGTTAATTTTTACACCTAAAATAAAACAACAAAGATAATTTCTTATATGTATCCCACAAGGTCTTTTTTCTTCTACTTTAAGCATTAACTTTGTAAAAATGCATTTTTCTATCATTGCTAGTCTAATAAGTTTTTGCCATACTCATGCTTTTGCCCTAGTCTTTTGAAGATTTGAGAGTTTTGGGAGAATCCTCTAACCTAATGAAAGTATCTCTCCTCTTCAACGCCTTGCTTTTATCCCATTTTCTCAAAAAGATTCTAGTCGCCTCTAACTTATCAACTTTAGAATTTTACCTATGAAATATTCAGAACATAGACATGATCAACAAGATGGGTTGCGTTATGTTTATAAAATTTGCTTATATTCTCACGCTAAAAATTTCAAACTCCACATTAATAAGAATATGATCAAACATGACACGCTATTGCAAAGGGCCTAAATATCTAAAAAAAAATAACGCTAGTAACTCCTAACATCTTAGAAAACCAGGTGGCAGTAAATAAGGGCACGATCATTAGCAATATCTAGCAATGACTTCTTTCCATTGAAAGCAATCCAATTGACTCTTTGCCTCCCAGGCTATATTTGTCACGATCTTGTGACCTCTTAAAAGCCTTTTCTATATTAAATACCATTTTAACTTAGAAATGGACCTTGGGTCCCAAATTAAATATAATTCATTGTGAGGCCTAAAAGCCCATTTTAATCCTTAAAATCCATTCAAAGGCTAGGCCACTTTCCCTCTATTAAGGGTAATACTTGAAAGGATGCCTATTGTACCGTGGGGATCCATACCTCTGGAGAGGCTACATACTCTCTCAAATAATTGCAATGTGAAAAATGCAAAAATTATGCTTGGTCAAGGCCAAATCTATGTATATAGGATGATTACACATGTGTGGAGCCTATTCCCACATGTGAAATAGATGTACTTTTCATGTAGTACAATCATATAGCTTGTACATATAGTTTTAATCAAGTTCTATTGGCTAAAAAGGCCAAAATCATGTTTTTTAGTCATATGCCACATGGCATCAATCTAGAGATTGCATGAAGCCACATCATGAGATTAGGTGTCAAAACCCATGTGTAGAGGTCTGCTCACACGTGTGGAATAATCTGAGGAAGTCGAATTTTCACTTCTAGAAGAGTTTTTCCTAGTTCTCTACATAGAAAAAAAATGGACCAAAAGTGCTCAAAATAGAAGGTTTTGTCCAAGTGTCAATTTTGCATGATGAATCATCACATGACAAAGCACCCTCACACATGTGGGATCAGAGGGATGATCAGTACCACGAGCTCCCACTTTTTGTATATATAGAACCACATTTGGCCATAATCAACAAGCAACACCAATCTTGGTTTTGGAGGCAATTCTTGTCAATTTCATCATTTGTCTTGATTTTTCTTGATAGTTTTGCGTTCCTATCATATTGTACTTTGATTTCAGGCTGGAGTTCGTACTCTGATAGGTTTTCACACATGTGAAACCAGCAAGTACAATTCCCTTTCATTTATGATTGTTCTTGTTAGATTTTCTCATCTAAATTTGATCTAGATTGATCTAAATCTTGTGTAGATTGATGAATCAATTGTATCTAACATCCAATCACTCTTGTGGATCATTTTAGAATCCATTCTTGGTCCAATTTTGCAGATTTCCATATGGTATTAGAGCCAAGTACAAGAGGATTTATGAAGATTTGATGGGATTGATCCAAAACTAAGCCCAAACTAACAAGTTTTTGGAAACTAGCTAATTTTGATGTGGCGAGTTGGATAGGATAGGTATACTCAAAATTTATGGACAAAAATTTGTTGAAAACTGAAGGGGTACTTTTCACACGTGCTAGAACGTACAGTACCAATTTTGGAGCCTTATGTTTCAGTTTGATGCTAAATATCCCAAATTAGCAAGTTTGTGGAAACTAGCTAATTTTGAGGTAGAGAGTTTGAATTCATAGCTAGATTCAATTTTTTTGTGTCAAAACTTGTAGGTTGTAGGTGTACCTTCCACATGTGTGGGACTGTACTGAACCTGTTTTGGTTGGGAAAATTCAAATTGATGCATAATTTGACTCATACACCCAAATTTAAAGATTTTTAGTACAAATTCAAGCTTTTTCTATAAAGATTCTATTCCTATGATTTGTTCTTGGATTAGATCATTCAAATAATTTAATTTGAAGCTTGATTCAGGTGCATTAAATGTGTTTCTCTGATTTTTTGAGTACATGTCAAAGTTGAGAGAGATATTGCCAAAAATCATAGACTAAGGAGTGATAGCAAGGTGAGAGGTTGAAATCCATTGTACCATCACTCTAGATTTGTTCAAGAGTGATAAGGTCAAGTTTAGAAGCATCAATTTGCTAGAAAAAATCTTTGGATCTGCCCTCCAAGTGAAACCTTTGAGAGTTTCTAGTGCATATATAGCATCTATGCAAATCTTTTGTAAAATTTGACAGAGATTGGCTTCAATTGAGAGTTCTAGAAAAGAGATTGAGATCCCAGTCACATTGTTCAACCCTACTCAATTTGTTTGAGTGATTGTGAGGTTTGAAAAGAGTCATTAAGGTGTCTATGGCAAATGTGTAGAGAGAGATCCAATTTTCTAAGAGTTCCTTCCTTTGTAGAGGGCAAGATCTAGAAGCTCATTTTGTGTTGTTATTGGTGGAGAATTTGTCTTCTCCTAGGTGATAAAATCTTTCTAAGTGGCATTAGCTCTTTAAAACACAATATCTTAGTGAGAAGAATCACAACTTTTGATTTTGAATTTCATTCCAACTCTTAAGAGGTAGAGTCATTGGTGGAATCTAATAGGGGTGAATGAATTCAATTTATTGAGCAAAAAATTGACATAGTATGTAGGAAACTCAAATTAGTTCTATTCAACTTTCTTTGTGAGAGTGTGAGGGTCAAGTTGTGATCCCATTGGATGTCTAGAAGGAGGAGGAGTCCATATTTGAGTATTCATGCATGGTTGGGATCTTTGTGAATCTCTAGATGTCTAATTTTTAAGCTTGGTGAAAAATTCTTGACATAGGTTGTTATCAAACTATTACAAATCCATTCCAAATCTCAAGAGTGAGATTCCTTGGGGATTCCAAAAGGGGTGATTGGATCTTAATTTTATGTGTTTGAATCAAATGTACATGTCAAGTTTGAGTGATCTAGTGTAGATCCTATGTTTTGTGAAAATTGGTGGTATAGTTTGTTGTCAAATTAAATCAACTTTATTCTAAATATCAAGAGTGAGATTATTTGGGTCAAGAGTGAATCCAAAATAAGTGATTAAGTTTGATTTTCATGTATTTGAAACAAAACCCATCTTTTGTTCAAGAATCTCAAGTGTTGAGAGAACTAGTCAAGTGAAAAGAAAAATCTAGGTGTCAAATCTTTTCATATCCATTTCAACACTCAAAAGAAAGAGTCATTGGCATTTGTTGAGTCCAATAGGAGTGTTTGGAATCTGATTTCTTTTGTGATTTGATTCAAAGATTGTGTGCTTTTGTTTTAGTGATCAAAGCAAAGTTTCCAAATGACTAGTCATTAGTGTGAAGATTGATTCTTAGGTTTGTGAGCTAGATCTTTTGTAGGTCCTTCTAGATTATTGAATATGTTCAAATCTAGTCTCTTGAGAGTCACAAATTACATTTGTAGAATCATATCACAAGTTTTTATTCACATGTCATCAATAGGTGGTATCCTATTGAAGGCAAGTAAGGATCTTAAGTGCAACCTTTGTGGCAAGGAAGGATATTTTTCCTCAAGATGCTACAAAAAGAAGACCAATCCATCCAAGGAGAACCAAAGCAAGGGGACCGAGGTGAAGGATGGAGCTTCAAGTTCAAAATGCAAATACAAGAAGGACAAATCCAAGGAAAGGTGTTTCCTTTGTGGAAAGGTGGATGAGGCTTGGAGTCTCACAAGGACTTGCAAGATTTGTCTTCAAGAGTCCATCACAACACATGTCAAACCTTTTAAAAAGTTTCATTTAGAAGTACATTGTTTGGTTCAAGATGCAAAGATAGATGTCACTTTCATGAAAGCAACTTGGATTTATTTCATGTCCTTGAGATTAGTTTGCTTGGAACTTGGATAAGTTCAAACTTATTGTTATTATCCAAGAGAAATCAATCAAGAATAAGGAGGAGCAATCACAAAATGAAAACCTTGATAATCATAGGAAGTGCATATTGTATGGTCATAGTTGTTATGATCATTATGAGACATGGAGGTCTCGGATTTCCATCAAGGAGGAGCACCATGAAGAGGATCTTAAAGAACCTTCTCAAGGTTCAAGTGTGCCAAGGATTGAGGAGGAGAGACCTTCTCAAGTTGTGATTCCAAAAAGAAACTCAAGAAACATGGTTGAGCCCATGTGGCTCACATTTCAAGGGAAAGAGGAGCATATCTCATGTGGTATACATCTCATACTTACTTCTCTTATGTCATTTGACGAATCAATTTGCTTTAGTGAGATCATTGCATCTCAAAATTGGAGTAAAGACGTACTAATTGAGTATATAGTCTCTCTTGAGAACATAGATGATATTCTTAAAAGGTTGAAATTGATTTTAAATCAATTAGAAAGCAAATGGTTATCTCATCAAATGTATGCTCTTGAGTCATGCAAGAGGAAAAGTGATTTGTTCACTCATAGTTTGAAAATTCGTATTGAGGCAAATTGTAAAGTCTATATGAGAGTAAGTGAATCATCTTCTAAAGACACTTATCTCCATAATGAAGTATTTAGCCTCATTGGATCTGAGATTAGCATGGTAAACAAGCATGAAGATATGATGCAAACACTTTGTTATTATAGCATGTATAGTCTTGCCAATTTGGATGAGTCTAATTCTCTAGATCGTGGTAACATGATGTTAGATCTTTGTGATCCTAATAAGTCAAGAAGAAATCTTTATTTCCTCATGGAGGAGCTCTCTCTCTCTCTCTCTCTCTCTCTCTCTCTCTCTCTCTCTCTCTCTCTCTCTCTCTCTCTCTCTCTCTCTCTCTCTCTCTCTCTCTCTCTCTCTCTCTCTCAATATTTGGGATTTAATGTGTTGCCTAGCTAGATGGGGACTCATCATAGTTCAGATTCTTGTGGTAGATTCATAGAAAAACTACACACAATTAGAGAGTTTCAATTGCAATTTCATTCAATGTTCACAAACTACAGATTTCACAGGAGAATTGGTGTTTTGCATATTCTTAGCATCTTGAATGATTTGCCAGGATTTTAGCCATGTGTAGGGATGCTCGAAAGAAAGAAAGATGAGTTATATTCCAGAACTCGAGTGCAAGGTGCAGACCCTGCAAGGTGAAGCTACTAATCTATCTGCTCAGCTAACAATGTTGCAGGTGAGTGTCTATTTCAATTTGTTGGCTCGAACGCTTGGTTTGCTTTGACTTTCTATTTCATGCATACTCCTTGGTGTATCTCAATTACCTCACATGACTTTTGTAGAGAGATGATTCAACAAGACTCACGAGTGAAAATAGTGAGCTGAAGCTGAGGTTGCAAACAATGGAGCAACAAACACAACTTCAAGGTGGTACACACATTCGTATACTCTTCAAAAGCTTAAAGTTGAAAACAATACAGATACGTATATGAACTTTCTGTACGTGATTATGCTTCCTTCCACCATATATGTTGAATTAGCTTTGTGAAATTCTTTATACTAAACTGTTAAGCATGATATTTTGATTGTATAAGTTGTCCATGCCACTGATGAGTCAACACTAACCAAAACAACTCATTTTCTTCTTCAAATGAGAACTATCGCATATGAAATAGTCTTAGGATCTTTTTGGGCCAAAAAGACTGTATCGACATGTTCACTAAGGTATTGTGGACTTGCAAAGTTTGTTCGTACAGAAGTCATGTGGTCCAAAGCCATTCAATACCAATTGGATCGGCCTCCTATAGATCCAAAAACCCTAATCCAGAATCCCTAACCCAAAACCCTATCCAAAAACCCGACAGACCCAAAAACCCTAGCCCCATATTGTGCAACTTGGGGGGGGGGGGGGGGGTAGGGGGGGGGAGGTAGAGCTGCAGCATCAACAGCTGCACTACGGGGGGGGAGAGAGAGGAGGGTGGAAAATCGGCATAATCCAAGAGGGAAACCGACATTTTTCCCAAAAAAATAAAAAACCAAAAAGCCTCTTAAATGCATCTCCTCTTCAACAGGAGGCAGGATGGGTGGCTTGATACCTAGCTTCGGGCTCATACTCACCGAAAGATGTTGTTGGTTGCCCCTAAAAGATGCGGCTAGATAAACAAGAAGATATATTTGTGGAAAGTTTATTGAGCTATGGCTATACAAGAAAATATTTGTCCCAGAAAGAGCGCCAACAACCTGCTTTTATCCAGTTGTTTGCACCTTCATCGTTAATTTATATAGCAAAGCTTACATATTCTTATAAAATCTTCCTCATGGACGATATCATTGTTAGAACACAAAGATACAAACCAGGTTAAATACATATGTTCAAATAGTCAATATTCAGGAACCATTTGTACATTACACATTCAATATATTGTCTACAAAGACTAGGAAAATATACAAGGCTTTCAATCTGCAATTTTAGATTTTTAGTACCAAAAGGACTTGCAAATTTGCCAGATTTGAGTTCTAGATCGGCCGCCACCTAGATCGGTCGTTATCGCCCGTCAACGACATATGAATTTCCAAATCATCGACCGTCACCTAGATCGGCGGCCATTGCCCATCAACGACGATATATATATATATATATATATATATATATATATATATTATACAGGGATGCGCGTCCAGGCCGGACGCGGGCAATCTGCGTCCGCGTCCGGCATCCGGACCCGGATGTGTCCGACCCCCAGACGTGTCCATATTTTTTTTTAACTCTAAAAACATTAAAAAAAAAAAAATTTAAAAAATCGGACGCGTCCGGGGACCCGGACGCACCCTTGGTGCATCCGCGTTCAGACGCGGACGCAAACGCGCATCGCGTCCGAGGTAGAGCTGCAGCATCAACAGCTGCACTACGGGGGGGGGAGAGAGGGGGGGGTGGAAAATCGGCATAATCCAAGAGGGAAACCGACATTTTTCCCAAAAAAATAAAAAACCAAAAAACCTCTTAAATGCATCTCCTCTTCAACAGGAGGCGGGATGGGTGGCTTGATACCTAGCTTCGGGCTCATACTCACCGAAAGATGTTGTTGGTTGCCCCTAAAAGATGCGGCTAGATAAACAAGAAGATATATTTGTGGAAAGTTTATTGAGCTATGGCTATACAAGAAAATATTTGTCCCAGAAAGAGCGCCAACAACCTGCTTTTATCCAGTTGTTTGCACCTTCATCGTTAATTTATATAGCAAAGCTTACATATTCTTATAAAATCTTCCTCATAGACGATATCACTGTTAGAACACAAAGATACAAACCAGGTTAAATACATATGTTCAAATAGTCAATATTCAGGAACCATTTGTACATTACACATTCAATATATTGTCTACAAAGACTAGGAAAATATACAAGGCTTTCAATCTGCAATTTTAGATTTTTAGTACC
Organism: Diphasiastrum complanatum; assembly: GCA_029204225.1. Lineage (NCBI taxonomy): Eukaryota > Viridiplantae > Streptophyta > Lycopodiopsida > Lycopodiales > Lycopodiaceae > Diphasiastrum > Diphasiastrum complanatum. The sequence goes on along the minus strand of CM055095.1, from coordinate 67,334,472 downwards.
AAAAGGACTTGCAAATTTGCCAGGTTTGAGTTCTAGATCGGCCGCCACCTAGATCGGTCGTTATCGCCCGTCAACGACATATGAATTTCCAAATCATCGACCGTCACCTAGATCGGCTGCCATTGCCCATCAACGACGATATATATATATATATATATATATATATATATATATATATATATATATATATATATATATATATTATATAGGGATGCGCGTCCAGGCCGGACGCGGGCAATCTGCGTCCGCGTCCGGCATCCGGACCCGGATGTGTCCGACCCCCAGACGTGTCCATATTTTTTTTTAACTCTAAAAACATTAAAAAAAAAAAATTTAAAAAATCGGACGCGTCCGGGCACTCGGACGCACCCTTGGTGCATCCGCGTTCGGACGCGGACGCAAACGCGCATCGCGTCCGAGGTCCGCCACGTTAGATATATATATATATATATATATATATATATATATATATATATATATATATATATATATTATACAGGGATGCGCATTGAGGCCGGACGCGGGCAATCTGCGTCCGCGTCCGGCATCCGGACCCGGATGTGTCCGACCCCTAGACGCGTCCATATTTTTTTTTAACTCTAAAAACATTAAAAAAAAAAATTTTAAAAAAATCGAACGCCTCTGGGTACCCGGACGCACCCCTGGTGCATCCGCGTTCGGACGCGGACGCGAACGCGCATCGCGTCTGAGGTCCGCCACGTTAGATATATATATATATATGTATGTATGATTTGATACTTGAAAAAACTATGATAAAAAACTCTACGTTTTGTGGGTTGAGGGGGGGGGGGTATTTATTTATGTTTTTTTTGCATAGTCAAATTCCAGAAATGCTTATGGGACAAATGCTATGCCACGTGTCAAGAAGACATAAGAACTCCATAAGAGAATGAAAAGTATTTTTTGGGGTCCATTTTAGTAGAATGGAAATTCATGGCCCCAATTGTTGTAAAATCAACTAGTTGAAGAATCTACATATAGCTTGGAAAGTGTTGATGTTGCACCAAATGCTTATGGGATTATTTGGTGCTTCAATTGTGCTCTCCTTTCTCCTCATCCTTTCCATGAACTTGATAATACAAAAGTAAGAAAAACATCTGAAAATTTAAAAAAAAAAAAAAATCAAAAAACTATAAAGAATCTATCAAAATCAAAATAATGTATAAAAATCAAAATAGTGTAAACATTCCCAAAAAAATCAAAACAATATTTCTATGTAAGTAATCCAAAAATAAAAACAAAAATAAATGAAATTTATCAAAAATAAAAACAAAATAATATAAAAAATCAAAACAATAATTTTATGTAAAAGAATCCTAGAAAAAAACCAAAAAGAAGCTTATTAAAATGAAAAAAACTAAAAAAACAAAATAATATAATGAACGCAAAAAAATCAAACAATAATTTTAAGTAAGAGATTCAAAAAAAAAAAAAAAAAGCAAAAATAAATGAAATTTATCTAAAATAAAAACAAAATAATGTAAAAAGTCAAAACAATAATTTATGTAAAAAAAAATCCCTAAAAAAGCTAAAAAGAAGCTTATTAAAGTGAGAAAAAGAACAAAAAAAATCAAAATAATGTAATGAACGCAAAAAAATCAAAACAATAATTTTATGTAAGAAATCCCAAAAAAAAAAAAAAGCAAAATCAAATGAAATTTATCTAAAAGAAAAACAGAATAATAAAAAATCCCAAAAAAAAAAAAACAATAATTTAATGTAAAAAATTTCCAAGAAAAACCCAAAAATAAGCTTCAAAAAATGAAAAAGAAAAATTAAAAAAAAAATCAAAATACTGTAAAGAACCCCAAAAAAAACAAAAAATAGTTTTATGTAAGAAATATAAAAAAAAAACTATCTAGAAAAAAAAGCAAACTAATGTAAAAAAAAACTCAAAAAAAAGCCAAAAAAAAGCTAAAAAAATTAAAAAAATTCTTTAAAAAATAAAATACTGGAGAAAATCCAAAAAAAACTCTTAACAATAATTTTATGCAAAAAACCCCAAAAAAAATCAAAAAATAAACTAACAAAATTAAAAAATTAAAAAGAAAATAAACAAAATAGTGTAAAAAATCCCAAAAAAATCTCAACACAATACTTTTGTGCAAAAAAACCCAAAAAAAAAAATAACAAAATATGATTTAAAAAGTTAAAAAATATAAAAAAATCAAAATAGTGTGCAAAATAAATAAAAAAACCAGAACAATACTTTTATGTAAAACATTTCAAAAAATATCAAAAAATAAAGTTGAAAAAATGAAAACATCTAAAAAAAATCAAAATAAGATATAAAGATCAAAAAAATTATTTTATCTAAAAAATGGCAAAACTTAAAGAAAAATAACAACAACAACAAAAACTCTTAAAGCAATTAAAAATGTAAACAATTAAAAAATGAATTGTAAACAAGTAAACAACCTTAAATAAATACAAAATTAATAATCATAATGACAAGAAAAAAACACTTAACATACAAAAAAGTCAAGAGCTATGGGCCAAGGGCTTAGGCTAAGGGTTAATTGGTAAGGACCACGGACAAAGGGCCAAGTGCTAAGGCTTAAGGGCCAAGGGGCAAGGGCCTAGGAGCAAGTGCCAAGGGCAAGGAACAAGGGCTAAAAGTTAAAGGCGAACTGCTAAGGCTAAGGGCCGAGGGTTAAGGGCTGGTTCTTGGGGTTAAGGGTTGAGGGTTAATGGCCTAGGGACAAGGGCCAACGGCTACGGGCTAAGTGCCAAGAGCTAAGGGCTAAGGTTTCATAATTTTGTTACTGTCTCATATTTTTGTTAATTATACTTTTATTGCAGTTTCAAAATTTTGCTGATTATACTTTCAATAGCATTGCAAATTCTAACATAAAGTATACTTATATTTTTTTTTCCAGGGTCACTACATGGACTGTCCAAGAGAAGATATTCCAGTTGTTCTATTTTTTCGGAAAGAAGTGGTTGCATTTGGAAATGTCTTAAATGCCGAATCAAATGGAACATATTTTTTCAGAGAAGTTAGTACGGATAAAAGTGTGGTCCTAATTTCAAAGGTATTTAAAATGGATTGTCCTTTGCCATACCCTCACGATGATTTTGATTGCCTAGGAGACGTTTACAACTATATTTCCATCGATGTCATTGCAAAAGAAATCTTGTGAGATAATGCAGATATTGTCAACATGAATGAATTCGTTCTTGCCAACTGTCCATTATACAACATTGATGACGTTGTTGATTGTATGAATTCTGAAGGAGTAGTAGTTTTCACTGCTAAATTCAAATGCTACTATCCTAGTGAAAAAAACTTGCTTGTTATTGTGAAAGTGACTTCAATTACAACAGAAGGAAATATTGTGAACGCCATGACAGATGACGGAGACCCTTTCTACATGCAAAATCAAACAATGATTTGGTGTTTGTCAAAACTGTCTTTGCACTCTAAGAAGAGAAAACAAGTATCATTTACTAAACCTTTAAGTGAGTGTTTTATGTATTATTCTAAACGTTCAAATCATTAGAGGAGTTCTCAATATCAAAAAGATCCTTTGTAAACGTACTTTTATTTCTTTTCTTTAGTTTCGACCGTCACTAGGCCCAACCCTTTGTAAACATACTCTTATTTTTATCTTTAGTTTCGACCGTCACTAGGCCCAATCAAAATGCACAGATTTGAAATTTACGTAACGTAGTTCAAATTAACTGAAAAATAAAAATGTAATATAGAAAACTTTGAAATTTGTGTCCGATTTATGATCATAATAAACGAGCACCGAGTTGAATTTTGACTCTTGAATACTCAGTATTGTTACTTGTGATTTTGTAAATTGTAATAATATGTAATATGTATGGACATTGAAATTGGATAATGGATTCTGGAATCTAGATTAGTCCACAATGCACATCTACCATCTCCACTAAGTTCTAAATTCTAATGAGTCATGACTCTATCACTCTTGTGAATAAGTTAACGATTCAAAACTGTTATCCTTTGCCGCGAATGGATGAACTGGTTGATCGATTGCATGGTGCAAAGTACTTCACCAAAATCGATTTGAGATCAGGGTATCATCAGATTCGCATAAAGACGGAGGATATTGAAAAAACCGGGTTTAGAACTAGGTACGGCCATTATGAGTTTCTGGTTTTACCATTTGGCTTGACAAATGCTCCAGCGACTTTCCAGCAGATGATGAACGATCTTCTTCGTCCATATCTGGGAAAGTTCGTGTGCGCAATGCCAAGTTAACAAAGCTGAAAGACTTAAGGCAACTGGTTTGTTAATGCCCTTGGAAATTCCCGAAAGAAAGTGGGAAAGCATTTCCATGGACTTTGTGGTTGGGCTGCCCTGGACGAGGAAGCAAAATGCCGCCATTTGGGTAATAGTTGACAGGTTAACTAAAATGGCGCAGTTCATACCAACCAAGCAAACTGTCAAAGCTTTTGAACTTGCACAGCTTTTCGTGGAAAAGTTGTTCAGATTGTTTGGTTTGCCGAATGACATTGTTAGTGATCGAGATCCAAAGTTCATTGGCAAATTCTGGCAAGCGGTCTTTGAGAAATTAGAGACCACCCTAAGTTTGGGGTCATCAGATCATCCTGAATCGGATGGTCAGACAGAGAGGACAAACCAGTCTATGGAAAATATGCTTCAGGCATATGTTTTCAAAAGACAGTCGGATTGGGAAAGGTCTCTTCCAATGATTGAGTTTGCATATAATAGTGCAAAGCACTCAGCGACAGGTTTTAGTCCATTTTCTCTGATGTATGGTTTCCAGCCTAGGGCTCCCATTTCAGTGGGCCTCAAAAGCCTCAAGGTTAAAGCAGCAGTAGATTTCCTGCATGATATGAATGTTGCTTATTGCTCGCGAAAACGTAAAAACGGCTCAGGATAGGCAATTTTTATCTTCTGATTTGGCTGAAAAATCAGCACCCTTGCTGATTTTACAAAGTGAAGATCCGCTGCAAGGTCGACCGTCTCGTCTGAATCATATGTGGGCTCATTATCAGAGGAGGGCAATGGAACATCGGCAGAAAGAGGGGTGGACTCATCGGCATCGGCATCATCCTCGGGATCACCCCGCAGACACACAGCGGCATCGTCTGAATCAACCTCTGGCTCTGCCTCATGATCGGCCGCTGCATCCAGGCACTCATCGGGATTGACCTGCAGTCAATCATTCGTGAGAATAGTCGAAGCAATCGTGAGGGCATTAAACTAGATGTCTTAAACTAATACGAACGCAAAACGATAGAGCAACGAAATATACCTGCAGCAGTAGGGCGCGTGCGCCTCCTGCCCTCATGCTCTCCGTGATGCATCGAACCACCCTGGTGTTGGTGTTGCAGTACACCAAGTCATTGCATCGCTCAGTTGTCAGACGGTTTCGCCTGTTCGTGTGAACAAGGCTGAACTTTGACCAGTTCTGTTCGCACACGCAAGCAGAACAGTTTTGCATTAATTGGCAACAACTCGAGTGAGTACCGACCTTGTAGAGAAAATGCGAAAATTGGTTGGATGAATGAGATTAGACAACATACTTGTGAAAGGACTCGGAGCGTGAGCGTCCTCAAGTTTGGCTGTCCAGCGCCGTAGCTCTCCCACCCTGATACAAGCAAAAGCCTGTTCTCTCGGACACGTGCAAGGCCTTCGTCGAACAGCCCCAGACAGTGCCTACAGTTGAGCAGCGATGTGTGTGAGTACACTTGAGCCCGCGCAGGGAAATTGAACGAACGACAACGTACGACAAAGCAAGAGTTTACTTGTAACTAAGCCTTTGCTCCTCGAGCGCTGCGGATACTAGTGTCGCTGCTGAGGAGGCGGATGTATGAGAACCAGTCTACATGCAGCTCTGCATCATCGTACTATCTCTCGCTCTGAAATTGCGGATGCAGTATGTGGGCCACACTGTGAATGGGCCGGTGAAACTTATCCCATCGCCGCTGCCACAACCGTCAAATAGGCTCCATCTTGTGGACCATACCATATGGAGGCAACAATTACATACCATCGTGTTGCGGCAGCAAGACGAAACAGAGTGTAAATGGAAAGAAAGATGGTGAGACGAAAAAAGTTATACCTGGCCCGGTCCAGCTCAGAACGCTGGAGAGACTCGCCTATGCGGTCCATGAACTCGTATATGAGACCCATCGTGCACCCCTCGCGATCAACGAGCCTCAGAACACAGTAGATGGGGCACATGACGTCCATCAGCTGCTACATATCCACCCAGAAAGGCTCCATGAAGAGGATGTGTATCCAAAGTTTCTTTGGTCCCAAGTTCGAGCCTCCCCTTGGAAACCAAGAAGCATGAAGAGGATGTCGTGGAAGGCCAAGCCCTCTGGGGTCGTGGACAGGTCCATGGCGGTGAACTCTGCAGAAGTAGCCATGTGCCGCAAATCACCCTTGAACTTGTGTAGCCGCTCAAGCATGATGAACTGGTAGGCGAAGCGGATGCGAGCGGGCTTCTTCAAGTCGAGCCTGCATTGACAAACGGAATGAGAGACACACATGGAACGAGCAAAAAAAATGAAGCATCTTGAACAAGCCAAAAAAATAAGTAGCATCTTACCTGCTCAATGTGCGGAAAAACGCAGTCATGCGGCGCTTGCGTGTGACGAAGGCCACAACCGCAAGTGCCCTCGTGAGAATCTCACTGACCCAAGGCAGGCGCCCGATGGAATGCAGGAGGAGGTCCAGTGAGTGTGCGGCACATGGAGTCCACACAATGGAGGGGTACTCTACCATAAAAAGCTCCCTCATATCGCGGCAGTTGGACGCATTGTCCGTCACAACCTTTTGCGATACGTTCACATGATCAGTTCACAGTTTGGAAACACATTGCAATTAATGCAAAACCATGCAAAACTTTTGTATCAACATTAAGCAGTAAATGACCAAGCAACCGATGAAAGCAAATTTACCTGGACAACACGCTGTGGCCCGACCTCCTCTATCGCTGCGCGGATGATGCTGTAAATGTACTCGGCCGAATGCACTCTCCCTGCCTCAGAGGCGTCGATGTTGCGCAGGAACATGGAAGCGTAACAACTAGAAACAATCACGTTAATGAGTGGACGTCTACGACGACCAATCCACCCATCAGCCATGATGGAACAACCGTATCTATCTCAAGCCTCATGCAGTGCGACTAGTCTCTCTCTGACTGATGCAACCCGCTCCTGGAGCAAAGGGCCGCGTAGTGCGTTGGCTGTGGGTGGTGTGTAGCCGGGCCCACAGACTGTAACTTTCGAGATAGCCTCTCGAAAGATGTGGGATGATGCCATGATAAATGGGAGGTTCAGGTCATAGAACATCTGTGCTATGGTCCTGGTGGCCTCTCTATGTTGCCCCTCTCTGAAAGATCCCGGCATGGACATCTGTCTGGTGCCTCAGGTTGTGGATGGCTGGGAGGATGTGGATGGACGATACGGACCTGGAGGTGGTGGCATAGGTGTAGGTGCGAAAGCGGAGGATGTGGACGGGCCGTGTAGATCTGACGGTGATGGCACAGGCGTAGGTGCAACAGTGGAGGCTTTGGATCCATGGGGAGTACTGGCGGAGGGGGTACGAGTGGCTGTGGCGGAGGCGGTGGCGGGTGCGGATGCGACAGTGGGGGTGGGGCAGTGGCAGGGTGGGTGGCACTGGGTGTAGCAATGGAAACAGAGTCCGCGACATCTGTGGACGGCTCACCGGGCTCAGCAACTGGCTCAGAATATGCCTCGAAAATGCGAGCCCTCTCCGCAGCGGGGATGACCATACAAACGTCGATCCCGTAGCGTCCCCCCGTGGGTCGGACTCGCAATCCCCCCAAATGTGCTCGAACCCGAGACGCGTTCCCTGTGAATTGCTTTCGACAAAAAGGGCAACGCCACTTTTTGTCGGGCATCAACTCCACCTCATCCCAAATGGGACAAGCGGCCATATATATATATATATATATATATATATATATATATTTTAGAGAGAGAGTGTAAGGGTTGCCGTAAAAAATTAACTTTGTACCGCCAAAAATGTCACACTCTGCCCGCAAAAAACATCACACAAAAACTATGTATTTTTAAAAATATACACCTATAAAAAAAATTCATTGTCTCAACTCCCCAGATTCAAATCCTATATTTCCCTCGATTCCTCTCTCTCTCTCTCTCTCTCTCTCTCTCTCTCTCTCTCTCTCTCTCTCACGATCGAACTCCATCCTCCTCCATCGGGCCTCTCTCTCTCTTCCTCATCCTCCTCCACCGCAATGGTCTTGTGCTGCAACCATTGAGGATCTAGCCTACGGTCGTTGCAGAAATAGCCAGCCCTTCTTGAATGTTGTAGCGCATTTTTTCCTGCGTGAGTTTCTTGGAGGTGTTGAATCCCGAGTTTGGAGGTGTTGAAGCACGATTACTTGGAGGTGTTGAAGCGTTTACATCAGCATTTACAGCATTTACAAAGGTACGTCCCCTCTCTCTCAGCTACAGCACGAGCAGCTTTGATTCCCAGAAGCACCCAGTCAATTAGCTTGCAGGTGACATAAGCCTGGATTTTGGGCAGCACATCTGCTTGTGATCTCTTTGATCTTCCTAGCTATTAAAGGCGTTGAGTTTTACTTTTCTAACCTAAACACACTGTTCTTAGATCTGCCTCTGCAATCAATAAGTAGTAAGACAGGGCTGGTTGTTGATCAAATGGTTTGTTATAGTTCATAGGTATTGAAAACCAATATGAGTGGCATGTTTGATGGACGCTCACTTTCTACACCCGATAGGCTCAAGCCCACAAGCTTAAATTGTCTCTCTCTTTCTTTTCTTCTCTTCTCAATCTGTGGACCGATGCTTATGGGCATGATCACACAGCGCTGTGGAGATCAGAAGGGGAGAGAAAATATGGATCGTTGCATATTGACGGTAAAATTCAAAATCATCAAGAATAAAAAGGAAGGCCGCCTTAAAGGCCTTACAAAAATCCTCCCAATTCCTAAAAACTTCAAGCTTACCCCTTATATCTTATCTTGCCACCAGGTAAATGCTTTACCTCGCAGGTACATGACGGCTAGATTGATCTTGTTGTCCTCGGATGAATCGTGCATGGAAAAGTGCAAATTCCATCGATCCAGCCATTGCAAGACCGCCTCCGGGGTTCTATCCTCCTTTTCCCCAGCAAAAAATTCAGGAGTAAACAAGGGTTGATGCACCAATTGCCTTAGCTGCGTCAATTCCTTGAGGTCATGTTGATCCAGACTATGCTTAGCTTGCATATCCACAATCCGTTGTTGTAGACTGTTAATAGCTAGCATCAAAGCATCAGGGTCTAAGACAGAGGCATATACTGTAGCCTCATGAACAGGGAACATAGGCTGTGTAGTAGGAGTAGGCTCCATTTTTACAAAGAGAAGAGAGGTGAATTAAGAAGAGATGAAAGAAGAGAATCAAAAGCTACTCAAGGAAGGTAGATACAAGACTACTCTTGCTGTCTCTTCACAAACCAAATGGTGTTGTCCATGGCTGCCAAGAGGAATACGAGAGAGCAAAGAGAAGGATGCACCACCACCTCCACCTCTTTTCACACAAAACAGAAGCATAGAAGAGGCATACCTCCCTCTTCATGCCATCCTACCAACTGCCAAGTGGCCTTGCCTTGCCACCTAGCCTCCACCTCAGCCTTCTGGCCTTCTCCTAGCAATTTGCCAGGTGGCCTACAGCCCCTTTCTCCCCTTCCATTTCTACTTTTCCTTCCACCTGTCCATCGCTGGCAGACAGCAATAGGAAGAGGAAAACTGGTGTAAACTTTCAGGGAGGGCCCCAATTTCCACAACTGAAGATCTGACATTCATCGGAATAGGAGGGGGCTTCCAGCTGCCACCGCTCCTGGTCCATATGACGCCACGTAGCAAGTTATCTCAACACTTTCTGGTCACTCCCGCTGGTCAAACAGCGATGAAAAGAAAATCCGATTTTGTTTAAACTGAGGAGGGCCCCATCGCGACCAAGAATCCACGATTCTGGAGCAAAATCTTAGTAGGAGGGACCGCCACCTGTCCTTCCCTGGACAGTGCCACATGGCAAGTCCTCCTTAGGGCCCCTACCACTTTTTTTTTTTAAAAAACAGCGGAAGGAAGAATAGAAAAACACGCATAAAAAATGTGTTTTAAACCCGTTCTGAAATCCGTCATAAGCGCCAAAACTTACAAGAAAAACTCTACGGATCAACGCACCTGCTTTCAACATGCAGTGGCTCTGATACCATATGTTACAATCTTACTTACTGCAAACCTCCAGGTGCCGGTTAACCACAAGAGACCGAACGAATCACGTTCCACCCCGCCATAGGACCTGATCCGGATCCACCCACCGTGCCCTGGCCTGTGACCGTATCAAGCTGGATCCGACCTCTATCCCAGACGGCGTCCCATACCACCGCCTAGGCTCTCAGCCATCTCCTACCTCACGCTAGCAATACATCCTGGCCGTGCACACGCTCTCCATCCACCTCCTCCTAGGTAGACAGAATGGATGGCAAATGGGGGATGCGGACGCACCCCTGAGGCGTCCGCGTCCGCGCGTCCACGTCCGGGGTCCGCTTCCTTAGTTCTAAATTTATCTTGTATGTTGATGTGCACCTGAGTGTAATACAACTTCAGGCCACAATCACAGTGAGGAAAGGAGCACTCAACCAACAGGCCATACTTTAGGGACTACATCAGATAATACTTTATACTATTGTAAATGAGAGATTTGTAAAAATGACATGAAACAATGTGTATACAACTAACCAGATCTCTTCACATGGCCTCATAAGTAATTTGAAAGACATTAGATATCAAGAAGATCAAAAATCTCTTGGATAAACCCAAACCAGCTAGAAGCCAAAACCAGTACAACAAATAGATAAATATACATGAAAACAACACAGATGGTACTAACATGGAACAGTAATGGAATTCAATGAAGATGAAAACTACCATACCTGGGAACTACAATCAAGTTGTATATAATAGTATGTCAACAGAGAAAACTATGCAATTATATAAAAAATGGAATGGCAGTTATATAAAACAAAGTTAATACCAAGAACTCGAGAATTGACTTGAGATTGTGATAACATAAATGCTATCAAAATAGAAACAGTGCTGTGAGAAACTGAGATATTAAGAAAGGTGCTTAATCTGTCGAATGCACTCAGTTGAATTGAAGTTGGTTTCAGCATGCAATGCCATATCATGGACATCTTGATAGTCAAACAGTTAAGACTGATAAAAAAAATGTTCTAAGTCATTCTATAAGTTCATCTACATACCATTTTGTAAGTGGAACATATTCTGTTCCAGCAAAAACTTGCACTGTGCTGCAAATTTACTCCATCAAAACCATAGAAATATCCGCTGTTGATTCACAAATTCCCCAGAAAGAAAAAGAGACAAGCCTGAACCTCATGAACTCATATCTACATTCCAGTAGATTACCCTCTACCAATAGCTTCGTCTGTTACTAGAACCCTACTGAAGCCAAAAAATTACATGAATAGGTGAAAGTCATGTCATAAGAGGCAACAAACCGAAGATGAAAATGTTGGCTAAAGCCATATAAGTGTTGTAGAAAATATAGACCAGTAGCACCAACTATAAGACTGAGGGCAAAACGGTGTATGAGCCTGCTTTATAGGAGGACAAACTACACAGTTTCGCTGTTGTTATCAATCAAAATCAAAAAGGTTATAAATGAGCCCACTCTCACAAATTCCACTGCAAGAGCAGAAATACAATCCTCATCTTGGTGGTTTCAAAAGAGTTGTTCCGTAGCTACCTCGCACTTTTATGGAGCTTGAAACCGAATACTCTGGGTATATAGCTCTGGGAAGGTTTTGCTGGTTTGAGATAAGGATATGTCATCAGGAACAAGTGTGGAAAAGTAGTCCCAAAATATGCTCCATCGATGTCTGAAAACTTAATTCAAGGATAAATTTATTCCATACTTGCTCTATGTATCACCTACTTGACACTGTACCACCAGTCCATCTCTGTTTTTATTAAAATACAGTACCATGAATACATCCCACACAACAAATCAGTGACAATAATCTAAAAATGAGAACTCACATCAGCATGCCTGTACTTGTTAAGAAAGTCACAAAAATACTGAAGCAACATGCAGTGAGTACTCATGCATTCAACATATCAAAAAAGCATTATGGATTTTTTTTATTTAACAAAAAATTCCATAAACCTATTATGCAAGATTTTCTTCCTCACATGTATAATACATGATGCCACAAAAAAAATGGAATACAACAGATCTTGTTTTTACAAATGAATGCCAAGCGAATAGTGTCACAAAGGATACTGCCCTGGTACTTGGACCTTGGGTAATAAATGTCTTCACACTTTGGACAGAATATTCTCACGGTGCTGGTTCGAGGTATATCGGATTGACCCATTGGTAGACAAGGCTGCCCAGAGCAGTAAACTCTAGGACACCTACCAAAATCCACAGTTTTGCACTTCTCCAGCTACAGGCACCATGCCAATTGATAAGATCTACATCTAGTCAGCTAAATCCTGTAGTCAACCTAAAAAACAATTTCAAAATCAAGAACATCTAGTTGACACGCAGTGAGAAAAAATAAATTGCAACATGATTTAGGAACATATAGTTGACACATGTACTCTGCAAAAATGAAATTAAAACAGGAATCTGATCATTCAGTTCAATATGAAAGCATCATGGCCTGAAAAACATGTCATTCTTACTTTAGGTTCTCTAAAAGCATATTCTGACTACCCTTCAGTCATGTCACTAAACTTCTTAAAGTTGAATTGCGACCCAGCTCCATAGAAACCATTGCACTACTTCACTAACCACTTATTTCCAAAAAATTCTCAAAAGCTACAAATGAATGAACTGGCATGAATAATGTATCCAAGTCAAATAGCTTTACAACCTCACAATTTTCCTCACCAAGGGAGTCCTATGTCTGTGGAAAACATGCAAGCTTGTTCCCGCTGGGCCCTCTTTGCTTTTTGAGAAGAAAGTTGCAAAGCGATAAAGCATAAGAAAGTGCTGAATTGCTCAGGTTCAGCAGGGAGGGCCTTTTATTATCTTTTGTCTGGCTATCTAACATTCAAAGCAAGTTCTTCACACTTTCCTCTGTCGGCAGCTTCCTTATGCACAATTTCATGCCTACCCATAACCTACAAGCTTGTCAAAAAAGCAACCATGCTATCCTTTAAACTCCTCCACCTCCGGACAAGCCAGACAGGATGGAAAACAACCATCTGATAAAGGGATCTTAGGATTTCTCTGTTGAGGTTATAAAACCTCACGTGTATGTCTTCGCGACACAAAAGTCTATCAATATTGGTTCACATAGCAAGCATGTCCAATTCACTGTTTGACTCTCCAAAACCGTTCTCTTCCTCCTTCCTCCCCCTCATTCATGTACTCCACCACCAAACATTCGCGTGGTTTCATCCACAGTAAAAAAGATGATGTGGACAAACAAAAATCAGGAGCTACAGCCAGGAAGGTAAGATTCAATCCTCACCCGTTAACAACAAAAAATGAACCACGAAGACAATGTTTGTGCCTGCAGCTGACAATACCAACTAAAGATTGCAGACATGTATTAACTGCTTGACCTATATGCCTTAAATGATGCTGAAATAGTGAATGGCCTATTGTAACCAATAATTGTATAACAATTACTGTAAAGTATCAAATCAAGTCAAATTATATATGTCAGGACTCACATGCGATGTGATTGTTTTGTGTGGAAGAGCTAAACAGTCCAGCATGATATATAGCACTTGAGCTTCTAAGCCTTGAAGCAACAAAATGCAGGTTGCAATTGCTAGCGCTATGACACTCTTTTCAATAGGGAGGAATAAAGCCTTGCAACCGCTTAAAAGAAAAAAAAATAGAACTATGCTTGTTCAGAAATGTAGTTCCATCAGAAGGGACCTACTTTGAGAATAGATTGAAGACAACATTCAAATATGCAGGCAGTAGATTCATAACTTAAAGCAACTATTCAGAAAGCAAATCACCTCACTTTGCCAACAAAATCATATAAGAAATAATCTCTCTTCGGACTCACCATTGTGCTCATTCCCTTGCTTGTTAAAATGTAGCGGACGTGGATCAATCCATATAACATCTCAGCAGCAGATTCCACCATTTCATTTTGTTCCTCAGTCAACATGTCATCTGTAATAATCCACACAGTAGCTCCGAGGGTCAATATGGAACACCGAGATGATAAGAGTAAAGCTCAACTTTACAGTCTTAGAAACACAGCTTCATACCTAAAGTTTGAAAAGACAACCATATTTATTTCTACCTACCATGGTGAAAATTAATGTTGCACTTAAGAATAGTGCAAATTTTACCTTGGAAAAGAATTAAGATCTTCTCGACAGAGAACTGAACAAAATGAAGACAAACTAGTGATTTCCTCAAAGAGTTTTACTTGGCAGAATGGTGTTTTGGGATTGTATGGAAATCGAAAAATTCGAAAGGGCTTACTAACAAAGAAAACGTTGTGTGCTCCAGCGGTATCATGCTGGCTATGCAGAATCCTCTTGCTAGCACCATTGCCTCTTGAAGAATTCTCCAACATTCTTTGTTTAATGTTAAATGCACTCATCACTCATACTTAAAAGGATCCTGGTCAATTCAGGAATATGTACAGCATCAGGGCAAGCTTTAGCTTTGCCATCTTTAAACATCCCCTAAATCTTCCACATACTATGATTTTATATATATAGTCGTCTCCTAAGAACACCTCATTTCCATCATAGCTTTCATATTTATAAAACCACTCGCTGTAGAAAGTCGTAAGAAATGAAATACGAGTCAATCGACCATGACTCATGGATCCGGTACATCATCACTGCAGGTACTTGCTTGCAAAAAAGTCATGGCTTCAAGCAACTTACGTTGGGGTCGACTTTGTAAGATTTAAACTGCTTCTTAGGATGTCCAGGTTTCCCAAATTTCCAACATTTCATTGTCTTCTTGCCCGAGATTCACAACTTCCTATAGATTTTTTAAAATCACCATCTGAAATTGTAGTGGATACCATATTTTGCCAGATCATGACAATAACTCTTACACATGACTTTTTGTACGAATGAGATGTGGAATCTGGCAGAATTTTGTAGGAAATTGGCTTCTATCTCCTCATCTACTCGAATTAATGAATTTTTTTGTGAATTTGCATGCAACATCATTTGGCATGTTTCTCATGCATGTGTGGGGCTTGTAAAAACAACTTTAAGGTTGAACGATTCTACCTACTATAAGCTAGAAACCCCATTGAAATTATGTAGAATATTTCAATAATAGAATTGAAACTGGCATATTTGGACAAGGATAGACCTACAAGATAAGATGACATAATTATTGTTTTCACAAGATTAACGACTAATTCTTGAAAACAACCGAGGTAAAGTCCTTCGTCTTATGTTGCAATGTCTAAAAGGAATAAGAGTCTCATCCTTTGAAGCTGAGAAAAAAGAAGTGATATGAATCTAGAAAGAGGAACTAGCGCACACACACACACACAGAAAGAAAGCTTTATTAATGTCTTTTCCATGCCAAAAGGCATATAAGACCAAAAGGAGTACATGTCAAGTATGTGAAACCCTAGGGGCGTATATAAACGTCTCCAAAAACAAACTATGCATAAAAGACAATGAGTAAAATAACTGTAAACTACAAACTGTCAACTGTCCATGAGTGGGAGCAAGATAGCTGCCAGGAGTAGAGTGATATCATATAGTGCTGCTGTTGAAAAAGGAAGTGATACAAGTTGTAGGAGGAGGTAATGTGGGCCACCGCTGACGCCATCTAGGGGGGTGAAAATTGTGTGCTCTCGTAACAGGCCGGGAAGTGCGAACTGCTGCGTGACTATGAGCATTGAGTGATACACTGAGTGATACAGTCTCTGACATCGGTGAGGTGGTATGTCGTCGTCATCGTCATTAGACCGTGTCCGTCTCCTGGTGAAGAAAGACGTAATCTGAGCCTGAGAGCTAGGACGTGGCTGGTGAGTTGACTGGTACATATCCTGGCGCAACAAAACCATCTCTCGTAGCATAAGTGCAACACAGCGGTATGGGGCATCTGAAGATAAAATGCTCCTCGGACTCTATCTCATGTAGGGGACACAGCAAGCATAGTCTCTCCTCTCGTGGTATACCCTGGAATCTGCCTGTCTCAATAGCCAACTGATGTGAGGAGACTCTGAACTGTCCCAAAGTGAAACAGAGACCGTGTGATAGTCCAAAGGACAAATATCGAGGTAAGACTGGAAGACCGGTGGCATCCTGCTCCAGAAAGTGAGTTCGATAGTAATCAGAGGCTTAACCCCCAGCTGGTGTCGCCAAGTACGGTCGAGATATGCTCTGTATAAAAAATGTCTAATGTATTGGTGTGTGCCCAAAGGGAGATTAGTGATAGTGATACCAAATGCTTCCATGAAGTGTGATGCCTGAGAGAACCATGATAGCCGGTATCCCTGAGTCTGAAGGTGATGAGAGGACATGA